>PVKB01000737.1:0-424457 GCA_004027205.1 Ctenodactylus gundi | reverse complement strand
AGTGTGCAGACCTCAAGGAGGGAGGGCCACAGCATCCAGGCCCCGGGGCCACCACGGGTCCCTCTACTCCCACCTGCCTGCCACCAGGGCCTGGCCCACACTCACACTCGCCCTCTGTGCCCAGGAGGTGGTCGCTGCTGCGGCCAGCTGCGGCCTTCCCGCAGGCTGCTCGGGCCAGCTCGCCCCCTCCCTGCACCCCCTGTCCCGGTGCCCTGCAGGAGCCAAGGCAGACGGCAGCCTCCCCGTAGTCACCTCCCTGTCTAGACTAGAGGTGGGAACAGGCAGGTCAGGAGCTGCAACCCTCACGCAGGGAAAAGGTCCCTTTTCCTGACGAGGACTGTCAGCGCCCTGCAAGCTCATGGGAAACGAAGTGACTGTTTCCCGAAGGCGGACGAGACTCTGGCTGCCGTCCTGCCACTGTCCACCGTACTTCCTGGGTCTGGGGGCTCCGGGGCAGGCCCTGCGGACAGTCTGTCAGTACAGCAGCCCGGGCTGCAGGGCTTCCGCACTGTCTTCCAGATGTGGCTGAAGCCCTGCAAGAGGGCAGACATCCCCGCACGCCTGAGCTACATCGCCCCGCTGTACAAGACCAGCGAGCGGAGGGGGACCCTGTCCACCACAGGCCACTCCACCAACTTTGTCATCGCCATGAGCCTGCCCTCAGACCATCCTGAGGAGCACTGGATAGGTCGGGGGGTGGCGCTCCTGTGTCAACTAAACTCCTAACCCAAAGATACTGTGTCCTCGCCCCCCACTTCTTGTTGGGTGGCTGAGTAGGAAATACATTTTATTTAAACAATTTTTGGCTTAAATAAATGGAAGTAACATTGTTAATTATGGACTAATTTATGTGGAAATGCAGCCTGTATTTACACTGGTGCGTATGTCAATGTAATGAAATTTTCTGAAATAGACTAAAGAAAACACACCAATACATCTGCTCTTTCTTGAGTAACTTTATTTTGGGAGAGTTCCATAAGCATTAGGAACATACATAAAATGACATACCACTGTTGACGATGAAAAAAACAGAATTTGATCATTTCCAGCTTTGTAAATTAAAAAAAAAATGATTCAGTTACAACAACAAAGAAAAGTTTAGATATTTTGGCAAGTATCACCTTGCAGACCATAATCACATTTAAGCCACTGACTTACTGTTAATGGGAAAGTTCACACTGCACCTAGTTACTACAGTATTTCTAAGCATAATCACAGCTGGCTGAATGCAATGTGATATACATGGAAATTCATATGGATGTCACATAGTGACATGTTAACATTAATGACCTCCAACAAACACGTGTTAAAATTAGACTGGCCAAGCCAAATGGAATGTCAGAGCCAGAAAGAAATGTAGTGGAATCATCAGTCAGATTGTCCAGTCAGACCTGAAACACCCATTAGGACACTGGGAAGTCTAAACACTGGCGGAATCCTGTGCAGACACGAGCAGCAACGGTCACAGCCCTCTCCAAAGGCAAAGGAAGTCTAGCAAGTAGAGACAATGTCATTTCTGAGAGAATACATAACCTTATCTCCTCTAGCATAACGTATTTGCTTTAAACGAGGCGTCCATTTTACAACTGGAAGTGACCTCCAGCCGTCGCTCTTAAATGAAGCGGATTTCATGCCGGAATGCTGAATCCGCCTTGGTGAAAAACCCCCAACCTGAACTGCCAATCTACATTCGTTCGGAATACAGAACATCGGCCTCACCTGAAGGTGGCGGTATGAAAGAAAATGCCAGCACCTTCAGCTAGGCTGCGTGCAGGCCGCACGGTGAGCCGAGCCCTACGCTAACTCGGTGCCCAATACTGAGGAGGCTATGTAAAAAAGCAAGCTTGCGTACGGCAGGGTGGCCATGGAGAGGACTGAAAACCAGTTTGCAAATTCAAGCATGAATTCAGAGCTGAACACGCCTCCGTCGCAGCGCTCCAGCATAAACAGGAAACACCACACGCGCCACGGCCTCCTAAGACCTGGGCGCACGTGTTGCTCTCCAAGGTCTGTTTTTCAGAAAAATTCACAGAGAAAGGGGAAAGAACCGGGAAAAGCAGCACGAAATGGGAGCGTTCGCACTGGAATGGGAAGAGTCCTGCTCTTCTGTGTCTAAGGAAGAGCTGCGCCGGGTGGCAAGCGGGCTGAGCCGGAGCTCACGCGTGGCCAGTGCATCCAGCGGGCACATGGGAAATGGGGCACGACGTGTAAACAGAAACCAACATGCACGTGACCAGTGCGACCCGTGACTGAGTCGGATTCAGGACGGGCATGGCTTGCGCTTCTCGTATGCGACCCACACTGCGTCAGAGAAGGGCACCGTGGAGTACAAAGGACGCGCGGCCCTAGCAGGCACCAATATTGGTCATCTTGGCACAGAATCATCGAGTGGCTGCAGCTGAGGTGCTGAGCTGCTACCACGAGGTCTCTCCTGGTGAGTGCTTGACACGCCACACACAGGGACACTCGGCCCTCCTGCTTCGGTGCCGCCTGGCCTGGGCTGGGCCCAGTGCCACACGAGTCACATGGACACTCACGACTGAAATCTCCCAGGCAGCCTGGTTCGTACTGTGAAGCTGAAAACTCAACAGTTTAGACCATGTTTGGGTTCATTTCTTTGATATTTTCCAGAAGGTTGTAATAATAAAAAATACCATTTGGCCACATGCTCTGAACACCCCTACAACCCCCAAAACCCCAAACAAAATTGTAGTTTTAAAAAAACAAACAGAAAGTTACCCCCAAACACCAAGTATTATAATAGTACAAAGAACCATTATGAATCTTTCATTAAACTGAAGCTCACACAAACATACAATCACAGATTTCAGTAGTTTAGGCTGCAAGTTTAAACACTATGCAAATATGTACAAAAATAGTAACTCTAGATTCAAGAATAAGGGTTTCTCCCAACACCAAATCCATCTCCATGCGCCACCCGAGCCCTCCCATGTCTGTGGCGTCAGAGCCAGGTCACGGTGGCTGCCACACCCTAGGTACATGGGGAGCTGAACTCAGGGCCCTGCACTCCACCCTAGCACTCACAAAAATGTCTGCTCAAAGTTCATTTAAAATATTTTTAAGGTTTAAATGATTTTTTGGTTCGATTTCTATTTCTGCATAGCCACAGAAGTTTCTACTAATAAGGAGCCTACTTTAGTGTTTTATATGATTACTTCGTAAAACGTCTGAGACATCCACCAGCACCGGTCCGTGCAGTCCTGTTTTCTCCCCTCCTTGTCTCAGAATGTGGTTTTCTAAAAGCCCCTGACCCGGGGTACCGGTCCCGAGCCCCCATCTGCCGGGTGAGGCTCCCGAGCCACGCAAGCCACAGACCTTCCCTGGAGCAAGTGCGTGCGGCACGCGGAGGGGAGTCCGGGGCGCGGCGACACTCCCGCGGGCAGAGCCATGACGGGTGCTCAGAAGTGGATGTCCAGCACGATCTTGTCTTCGTAGAGGGCGATGACCAGCATGATGGCGAAGCCGAAGAGCAGGCCCAGGTTCTGCAGGATGAACTGGCCCACGGGGCAGAAGCCGTGCTCCTCGCTGTCACCGTCCCCGTGCAGCATCTCCGGGAGCTGGAACGACAGAGGACGTGGGGGCTGCTCGTGTCCACGGAAGGCCGTCAGCCCAGAAGCCACCGAGCAGTCCAGGCCGTGAGCTCGGACGTGGCGACGCGGGAGGGGACGACGGGACAGCTTCCGCCGCCAGGCGCCCCTGCGCGGGTGGGGCGCCTCCGCCTCTTGCCTATACCTTTCCTCCAGCAGCAGGTTTCACAGAGATCATCCTTCAGCGCCCGGAACCCTACAGGTCCCGTCCTATCCTTCCCCTTGCCACACTGCGGCCATTACCAGGGCTGGGAGCCGGCCGGCCCCTGGGGGCGCGCCATGCCTGTCAGAGCACAAAGATGTTTCTGCCCAAGCCGGCTGAGCAGCGCCTTCCCAGGAGAGCCTCCAGGCATCGGGGCAGAAGCGCGGCGCTGCTCGCACGTGTCCCCTGGCTCAAAGGCCCAGACCGTCCTCCCTGTCGCCCAGGCACGGCCGTGGCTGGGTCTCTCTACTGCTTAGACCTCTAATGACTCTGGAAGACGAACCTGTGTCTGTTCTACAGGTCACGATGTGTGACCGTCAAACCCCGGCTGATGAACACCTGATGACGACATGGGTGTAATTTTTAACATTTTCTACTTATCGTTTAAAAAATGCACCGATTTGGTCATCACTGAAATGCATGGGCAGTCCGTACCCGCTCCCTGGAGCATGGAAAGCCCCTCCAGCCCGCCGCGGCACTGCGCAGGGCGCGGCGTCTGCTCGCTGCTGTTACCGGCACCCTTCAGGCGACTTTCCGACACAATCCAGGAACCAGAGGCCCGGGGGAGGGACGCGGCTCTGCTTCCGGGCCGTTTCCTCCTGCTTCTCGTGAGCTCATCTACGTTCCTTCAGACTCAGCACATCCCCCTTTTCACAACGACTTCCCGCACCCTCTTTCTGAGCCTAAGGTCCCACAGACACAGCACATCCTTCTATCATAAATGGCGTCACAAGAACCGCAATGAACGACAACTTTTCTTCTTTAAGCTACAAACCGTTACCGTAGACGCTCACTTTGTAGGCCTCTAGTTCCCTAGCACGATAACTGGTCACACATTTCTTGGCCAACACTGACTGTGAGTGCCATTTCCCGTGGTGTGTGACACGAGAAACACAGTTGGGCCCCTGAGCTGCTCCTGTGGGTTAGACAGTGACTCTATCAACAGAAAAAACGCTTGGTGTGTTATGAGGGGATCAGGGGCCCCAGGGCAGAGGAGAAAACAGTACGATGGGGACCGAGACAACGAAGCCCTAGGGAGGAGGCGGAGCACCGGACTAAACCCCTTGCCAGAAGGAAGTGACGGAGCTGCCCGGCAGGAAGTGAGCCCCGCCCACAGGAAGGAAGCTGCCCTGGGAGGAAGTGGGAGCCAGTCCCAGGACGAAGACGGGAAGCTGCCCTGAAAGTGAGACAGCTGGCAGTGGGAGGAAGGGAGGGGACCGAACCCCAGGAGGAAGAAGGGAGGCGGCTGCCCCAGGAGGCAGTGGGGGGTGGGGGGGCAGCCCTGAGAGGAAGCAATGCCTTTCCATGGAAGATTTAGGATGGCAGGTGTCTTTAAAATGGGTTCTAGTTTTTAAAGTCATTCGGCTTTAAACCACTTCAAAAGATTTCTTCCATTTTTGGAAAACTACGTGCACATTTAGTACAGACACACACACACACACACACACACACACACACACACGCACGCATTCTACCTGCAGGCCCCCCCACATGCACATATATTTTTATAAATATAAATAAAACATCCCTTACCATATCCACCAAGGCCACGTAGAGGAACATGCCTGCAGTGATGGCGAAGATCCACAGGGTGATGTTGTTGGCATACTGGCCTACAGCCGTGCCTATAAGCATGCCCACGTAGGCCATCATGGCAGACAGGAGGTTGTACACGATGGCTTGCTTGACCGTCATGCCTGCCTTCAGAAGGACAGCAAAATCGCCTGCGATTAAGACGGGGGGGGGAGGGAATTTAAAACCACAGAATCTTAAAAATCAGAGAACAGAAAAGCTCAGTTAAAAAAAAAAATACATATATATATATAGTGAAAAACCAGCATTAAAATGTCTTTGATAATGGCTCGCGTGGGGCAGGGACTATGGGGGTTAGGCAACTACCTACTCTGGTCCCCAAATTCTGATGGCAGCTGTGCAGACATATTTACATGTGAGAATTCAAAGGACTGTATATGCAAAGCCAATTCTACTGTTGGTAACTGGAAATGTAAGATATCTTAAGAAAGGAAATATCAAGGAAAACACTAAAAACAAGTCTAAGTAACAGAAGCTCTCGGCTCTGCCTTTCCTTTCCTCAAAGGGACATGGCTTGTGCCTGACAGACTGCAAGGAGAAGGCTTGGTAAACATATCAGGGCTGTTATCTCCACAGAAAAACTAAACCACAATTCTGAAAACCCTTAAGAGGTGGGAAGAGGGAGCGCTGGCCTGCCATTTCATTTTCCTGCAGCAGGCTGCTAGGAAACGCCGACACTTCAGACATGTCTCGTAGGTTGTGAAATACACTGTCTGCTTTTAGAATTTCATAAGCCCTCTTCTACAAAGGGCACCAACAGTAATGTCACGGGGGCAAACTACATAAACTCTGAGGCTTTCTGTGACATAAGATCTGTCCAATGATTTATTCCATCCCTGAGTAGCAACCAGAAAATTACCTAATAAGACGAGTTATTTTCATTTCATACTTTTTAAAACTAAAGTGTAACTGAGTTTTTTCTAGTTCTGTCTTTCTGATAGAGTTCTGTGACTTCGTACACACACATGCATGCCCACAAGTATACACACACAAGCACAGCTGTGTGACCTTACCCAATTCTGGATCTGTTTCAATACTCTAAAATTCCCCAGACACCTCATTCTAGACAACCCCTGATTTACTGTGTGTCCCCACAGTTTTGTCCTTCCCAGAATACCATGCGAGGGAACCACCTAATATTTCAACACATGGTTTTGTGAGTCTGGATTTCTTGCACTTAAGACCTAACACATGCAAGATCCATCTATATTGTCACTATGTAAGGAAATTACTTTTCCTTGTTCATAATATTCATTCCATGGATGACCCACACTGGTTATCCATTCACCAGCTGCAAGGTGTTTGGGTTGCTTCCAGTTCTGGGCAGCTATTCAGAAAGTCACTGGACACATTCATAAACTCGACCCTGGGTCCTACGTAAGATCTCATTTCTTGGTAGACACGTACCAAGTGGAGTTTTCTGCGTCATATAGCAGTGCATTTCCAACTCTGTGGACAACGTGAGAGTTCTCGCTGTCTCACATCCCGTAGGGACAAATCCAGCTCCTGAAATCTTGTTTGCCACCTCTCTGCCTTCTTTAGTGGAAGATTTATTCCGAATTTTGGCCCGTTTTGTTGTTTTTGTTGGGTTATCTTCCTATAACTAAACTGAGAGGTCTTTAAATACTCCAGTCCCGAAGGCCTTTACTCACATGTGTTGGCTCCAAATAACCTTCCCAGTCTACAACTCATCTTTTCACCCTCATGACACTGCCTTCTGTCAAGCTTTCCACTTCATTTTGTTCAGTTTCAGTTCCTTTTGTTACCGTCTTCCTTAGTGGATCTCGCTTTTAGTGCTGTATCCGAGGACAGTCGGCCTAATCCAAGGACGTAAGAAAAGTCCCCAACGTTTGCTACCTGAAACTCCTCGTCCAGATCAGTTCTCTATTTGAGTTAATTTGGGTCTATGGTACAAGGCACGGGTCAAAGCCAAGATTTTTTGCTTGTTTTGAGGTCCAAAGACCTCAAAAAGACATCTTTTTTTGCAAGATGACGTCCAATTATTATAGCACCATCTATGTGAAAACTTTAATCTCTATTTTACTAACTTATGTTCTATTCTTTTACAGATACCACATGTTCTGATTACTGTGGCTTTACAGTAGATACTGAAGCAAAATTCACTGTCCTTTTCAAAGTTAAATATTGTTTCCATAAATAATGTGTACATACAAAACAATACACACTTTTTGAAACATAAAGCATATAATCATACAAGAAATTTAGGACAGTAATTGTATCACAGAAGGGAAACGTGAGTAGGAACATAAAAAAAAAATGCAGAAAGTCCAGCCTAAAAAGTTTTATTATAGTAGTAAGTCTATCAGTAAAACTGAAAGAAACAAAAGTTATTAAAAAGTATTTTGAGGGCTACAGGGTCCAGTCTATGATAATCCCATGAGAAACTACGCAAGATTCGAGTATTAAGATTGTATAATAATATGCCGAGCAGGATGGCACATGCCTGTAATCCCAGTACTCAGACTCATGAGTCCAAGGCCAGCCTGAGTTCAAGACCAGCATGGGCTACCAGCCTACCAAGTGAACGTCTGTCTTAAAAAAAAAAGTATATATGTGTGTGTTATGTGTGTGTATGTATACATACACACACATAACACACACATATATAAAATATATATTTAAAGTAAACAAAATACATACTGATTAAAATAAACATTTTAATATGATATGTGTGTATATATATAAATGATGAAACAAATCATCTCAATTTCTCACTTTATAGATGAAATACAGAGATTAGAAATTAGGAACAATCAGGAACCCCAGTGTTAGTGATAGCCATGACTGCCTCCAGACTTCTCTAATCGTCCAGTTTACTCTTCCAGACACTGGCAGCATCTTTCCATAACTTAAGAAGAGAGTCCTCCATCTAGGACAAACTTCGATTACACAGTCTTCAAACTTTACCCTGTTTTAGAAACACGGGTCACATGACATACAAAATAAAATCAAACGGGGTCAACAGCAAGACCTGGAATTTAAGAAATGACAATTCTTTGAAGTTATGCTCCATGATGCAGTTGTAATTCTTGGTCCTTCGTCATGATTGCCTAATTATGTTCACGAAGACAAAGAAACGCGCACAGAAGCCCCATCTTCCTGATGGCAGAAGGCTCACGTTTTCTCCTATTTTACATCAGGGTACAGGTTACCACCGGCAATGGCGTACACCTGCCCAGGCACCTCGTGTGTTTCAGAGCTGCTGGAATACGGATGAACTGACAACTAGAGAGGCGGACATGTGGTAGGGGTCTGTTACCTAGTTCGTGTGGAAGCTCGTGACAGAAGACAGCTATGGACGTACTTATTCCCCCGGTCAAGCCGGCACTGAAGGCAGCTCCTGAGGGCGAAAACAAACGCATGACGTCATGCTCAGTGACCTTCTGTCTCCCCGCTGGCATTAAGCCACCCGCCCACCCGGCCGACACGTGTGTGGCTCGCCCCTTCTTATACACGGAAGGCACGTGACCTCACTCCACGCACAGAACCCTTCGTTCTTGGGTATTACTGTCTACTGGGAATGTACAATTACAATCGCACCACTGAAGCACAGGTCGTTTGGACCTCGGAGAAAATCACGTATTGATCACGCTCCATGCTCCTCTAAACTGGGAATGTGATTTAACATGAGTGAGGTTTTAATATATCTGAATCTGGTGCAATAGATTTGTAATGTTGAAATATCTTCCATCATCTCTTCAAAAATGTGAAAAACTTTTTAAGCTCAAGATTGAAATTCAACTGTTCTCTTTTAGTGATGTATCCATGTATCTGAAGGTACAGTGCGAAGGTAGCTTCTTCAATAAGGTCACTGTGTTCTGAACGAGAAATACAGTTACTTAGGAACACTGGAGACATCTGTTTATAGTTTCCCCAAAAAAACCCCACACTTAAATTTTGCATTTATGCTTCCAAATGTAATACCAAACACACAGGAATAATTACAGTAATATATTCGCTAAACTCCACAAACATTTTTAATGAATTCTAGCATTTGTTATGCTTGCTACGGTCTGGAGCTGGAGTGTCTCCCAAAAGCCTCATGCTTGGAAGGTGATTTTATCATGGGAATCCCACTGATTCAAGAGGAGGGGCCTGGTGGATGGGCGGGTCACCAGGAAGGGTCCTTGAGCTCCGCCCCTCCCCTTGCTCCCAGTTGCCTGTCCTGCCATGCTGCGAACAGCATGTCTCTGACGAGACTGGCACCAGGCCCTCCCGGTACTCCCACGGATGGACAGAGACCACCTGAGACTGACCAAAATAAACCTTTCCTCCCGTAAGCTGTGGGCACTGCGAGTCGTCTCCCAGTGACCAGGAAGTAACCGAGTCACCTTACCCCAGACAAGAGCCACACTCACCGATTGCCAGCCCGTCACTGAAGTTGTGAATGCCGTCGCCCATGATGACCATCCAGGCTATGTTGGCTATGCCTGTCTCCTTCAGATCTGACCCTGAGTGACAGGGGCCATGTGAATGGTGAGAATGTTTGTGGTGCCACTGGCTGTGTTTCCTTAGCACAGTCTTGTTCTCACTGTGGTGGTTGTGAGCCGTGGCCTGGAGGTCGTGCTCGTGAACCGTGTGGAAGCCGTCACTATGGGAGTGGCCCACAGTTTTGTCCTCGTCCATGCAGTGGTAATTCTTCACAGGGGACTCTGGGTGGCCCTCCAGGTCTGTCAGTTCGGTTTCGTTCAGTCGATCTTCAGAGACAACTGAGTCATCGGTTCCTGGAACACAGAAAGGACACGCTCTACCCATCAACGAGGTGAGGCAGGCACACTTGCTAAGGTAAGCCTGGCGCAACGCCAGCGTGTCCTAGGCCAGTGGCTTTTCAAAGTCTTAAGTAAATGTACTTCCCTAAATCACTCAGCAGCTATTGGGTCCAATAAATAGACAGACAGACAGGCAGATTAGATAAGGCAGATAGGTATAACCAAAACTTGTCAGGGCAAGAACTCCTTATGTTAACATCTCCTCCATCCTCTCTTACTTCAGAAAACAAGGACAGAACTTCGACCCCCTGCCCCGGTAATGTAGCTGGCAAACAGCAAAGGTTTTTATTATCTCCAACATCCTGCTACATGAAAACGCTGCTGGGAGATCACTGCTACCAGGAAGCTCAGAAACCCTTAAAAGTGGTAACATCTGAGAAACAATTTTAAAAACACTGCGCTTGGCTTGGCCTTTCCACTAGCTTTCCAAAGCTGCCTGCTTGAGGACATCCTGGTATTTCCCAACTACATCCTGGGCAGAGCTCTACAGAGAGATTCCAGGCTGCCCTTTCTTCTTTTTGGCAGAAAAATCATTCCTATATTCCGGGAAATGTAAATTCAAACAGAAAGCGAGAAAAATTAAGTTAAAAACATTTTGTGTTTCCTTGACAACTATAAAACACCTCATTACCATTATTAGGCAGCAGAACACACGGATTGTGCCAAATCCCAGGCCCTCTCGGTCCTGTTCCATCTGAAGCCATCGCCTCCAGAGGGCAGAAACCACTGCTGCTAGGAGACTGCTCCCTGCACTACCTACAAGACATGCTGGTTTGCTCAGTTTTTTCTATAAACTAGAAGTGCAAAGTATTTCTTGGCCCGTAATATGCATGTCCCCACACTCCAGCATAAATAAGGCTAAAATCAACTAACAAAATCATGGTGAGACTCACGCTTAAGGAAAAATCATGCTAGGAAACAATATATTAGGGAAGTCACAAGGACAAGAAATGTCCCACCACAGACACAGCCTGGAAGCAGTTACCTCCCTTTCTCTATCCTACGTGCCTCCCTCTAGTCAGAATCGCTGCCTACCGGCCAGGGGCCTCAGCTGAAGCCAGTCCGAGTCCGGGGTGTTGTTCAGCTTGTGATCTGAAAGCTTCCTTCCCACGGTTGATTCCTCTGTGCTCTGCTTCACAAACCACTTCTGTTTTCCCTGGGGGGAAATATGTGATACTAATGTAAAATCCTTAGCCACCGTTAGTAGTGGTATCCCCTTGCTAACACTGAGGGAGGACACACGGAGTTAACTTTATGCTCATGCTGTTTAGAACGAGAATGGGATTTATTTTTGGCGGTACTGGGGATGCAGCCCAGCTTCACACTGAGCTCCACCATCCCCACTCAATTATTACTTCTGACTGTGAGTCCGGGCCTTCAGTGACCACTAGACACCGCAGTGCTCTCTGACCGCCTTTGCTTTACTCTAGGTTTACTTTTCCCTTACCACTTCCCAGACAGTGCTTCTCTGGACTCCCCACCTTAATCACTGCCCCTTAAAGACAATCAAATATGATGATGTTTTAACTAAAATGTGGCAACTAAAAATGAGTACGACACACAGGTAGAAAGGGAGATGTATTTCCTGTGACGTAGAGGCTCCTGGAATCCATGGGGAGGAGTTCTGCTTAGCCACACAGCTACTCGGTGTGACCTGGAGACACGACCCTGACCCTGGGCAGAGCTCTGTTCAAGCATATAAGCTACACATGCCAACTAGGTCTGTGGCACGGGCCTGTGCTCCCTGCTGGGAGGCCGAGGCAGGACAAGGGCAAGTCCACGCCCAGCCAGAGCAACCTGGTGACTCAGACTCTTGTCTCAAAATAAAAACATAAAATAGGCTAGGGATATATCTCTGGGTTCATCCTCAGTACAGTACTGAAAGTGTGTGTGTGTGTGTGTGTGTGTGTGTGTTCATGCAAACAATACAACCATAAAAATAGCCTAAGATTTAAGTGTAAACCACATCATTGCTATCCAGACTTTTGCGAGGAAAAATACATATTGGGAGTTAATGAAACATGAGAATTTCAAAAAGTTTTAAACAGATTATAGTGACTATAGTGTTAGCATCTCAAAAATGTCAGACATGCACTGAGAACAGACCTTTTGAGGTGGACGTGAGCTGATGCAGACAGAGGGACATAAGTCACAGTGGACATAAGTGGACATGGACAAGGACGGACAGAAGCCATGGTGGACGTGAGCCAACATGAACTGAGGGGGACATAGGCCACGGCAGATGTGAGCTGGCGTGGGCAGGGAGGGACACAAGCCACCATGGATGGCCAATCTCCTGAACTTCATTTTGGGATGGGAAAATTCTCTACGTATTTCCTATTCCCATAAATGTGACATCACGCACATTTAGCTGTGGGTGACCATCAAGGTGTTAAGTAAACAGTTCAAACACCTCCTCCCAACTGTTTTGATCACTTCTGTTTTCTGGCTGGAAACATCCCTTGGCGGGAGAATGCTGGCCGAGCTTGCTTGCACCAGGCCTGGCTCACACACTCACGCCCTGGCGTTACCCCTCACTCCCTGTCTCCCCGGAAGCCCCTCACTCCCCCTTCATCTTGCCCGCTGTGCTTCCTCTGCAGGCGCGGCATCTGTGCGGGGGAAACGAGCTGTGGGGAAGCACGCTCATCAGGTTCTACGCAAAAGTCACTTACAGCTGAAAATACTGTCTGGGCAATGTGGCAGGCCTGCGTCCGTGTCCACATCCCCGTAATGAGCTATATGGCCTGATGTTCTTCCCATGCCATTTAAATCAGTCAGGTTTGATGCAACGCACCCCAACTGAAATTCAGACTGCCATGCTTTGATTAGAAATGCCAAAATAAATGTACTGACCCCAAACTGGCAAAACCCCAAGTCCGCTTTTCCTCTGAAAATCAGTTACTAGAATTCCAGATGGGAGAGAGACTTGACGACAGAGCACTTGCCTCGCACGTGTGAGGCCAGCACTCGGGGGGAGAAAAGTAAAAGGAAGAAAGAAAAGAAACGAGGAACAGAGGAAACAAATACACCATGGTTAAGAAAAGCATATATCCAGGGGAAAAAAATTTTTTTGAGCTGCTTATCTCAGAAGATGCACCAACCGATGACGGGAAACCACTCACTCGCTGCTGTTTGTAGTGCTTAAACATCCTGATGCAGTGCTCGATGATGAACAGCAGGTAGATGCCTCCCAGAGCCACCAGCCCCTTCAGGACCGCATCGTACTCTTCCAGGAACACTCTCGACTCGTGCCCGTGGGCCTCGTGCGCGTGGGCGTCGTGCGCGTGGGCGTCGTGCGCATGGGCCTCGTGCGTGTGGGCCTCGTGTCCGTGGGCGTCGTGTCCGTGGGCATGCCCGTGCCCATGCCCGTGGCTGTGGTCGTGCCCGCCCTGGGACTGGGGAAGAAGGAAGGGTCCTTCTGAATAAGTAGCTAAATTTCAAATTGTGAGATTAGCACCTTTTAGGAAACATACAAAAGTACTGTTTAGTTTTATTCTTAAATTTCATTTTTCAAACAGACATGGAACTGCAATCTGTACAGAGTGCTGTGTGACACTCTGACACATGCAAGGGGGAGCACCTCCTTCTCCTCGAATACTGATCACTTCCTTTGTGGTGGACACATCCGAGCCCATCATTTAGCTTTTTCAAAAAGAAAAATATATGGAATGTTGCCCTAATGTCCGGAACCCTTGTGCTTTTAACTCCTGTGTGACCATATCCCGAGGCCCCACAGTGGCCTAAGACCTGGCGTGGATACCTTTTCATTTTCAAACTGCCCCTCTACACCCGTATCTCATGTAGAAAGAAGTCACCTTCTTTCCAGTTTACTCAAGACTCCCACCAAGCACTGTCAGTCTTGCCAAAGCAAAAACCCTAAGAATAAGAGAGACACCACAGTGAGAGAATCAAGCTGGAACCAGTAACAGGCCCACTATAAACTGAAGTAGACTCACCCACTTAGATGCCAAATGTGTAGCAAAAAATAAAGCAAAACCCACCAACTGAACGACCATCAGGCCGCCCGGCAGCTCACCAGCTACACAATCATGGTGACAGTGCTTCCACATTGCTTACCTAGGCTTTCCCGATGTGCCACACAGGCAGGGACACGGCTGCCTATAAGGACCAAACGATGCCACCAACTTCTTTCAAAATTACGGCTGTGAACGGTGTGCAAGTGCAGGAAAACCAATCTGCACCCCCTCCGCGAATAAACCACCGCGAGCATCAGACCGAAGCTGCCACGGCTTGCTACCGCAGAACCTCGGGCTGCCCGAGCCCTTTTGTTGATTTATGGGGGTAGAACGGGGACTCACGTGGGGCAGCAGGTGAAGGAGGGCATCCCCACTCATCGTTCCCACGGCGAGGGCGACCAGGAACGTGAGGAGAAACTTGAAGCAGCCCTGGTTAATGATGGGAACCAAGATCACGCCTAGCAGGGACAGCAGGCTGATGGCGGTGATGGAGATGATTCCGAAGATCCACGCTGTGGGAGGAACGGTCCATGTCAGGGTGGACGGTGAGACGCCGGGTCCCGAGGAGAAGGGACTGAGGCTCAGGGGTCGCAGGAGGCAGGCGCCTTGCCAGGCCTGGCTTTCCAGGAAAAGCATGACACACAGCCACCGTGAACACGTCAAAGAAAATGAAGAAACTCAGGCCAAGTATCAAAGAGTACCTCCAATGGCCTGCTGTATTAGTGACTTAAAAATGGGAGAAAAGGCTGTAAGTCACCCTAACAGCTAGACTGTAGATAAAAATTTTCCACTGTCTAAAGGCAGAGCCATAGCAATAACCACTTGAAAAATTATAAAACCCTTCTGTAAGCATTAAAATAGCTAATGTATTATCATTTTTGTAAATCATTCCGAGAAACTTGTCAGCCCAACATGGGAGACTATTCACACGAAGCCTAACAAAAAAAACCCTCTCAATGCTCAGAGATTCACTGTTACAAAGGACAGCACAGCCTTTTTACCCCTGGCTTCTTCCTACCTACAACCTTAAGGCATAGGGACTGTGGCACTATCCCTGGCTTCCAATGTGGCTTTCTGTACAGTGTATCATTTAAAAAATCATTTTCACTTTATTACTGGCTCAGAATACAAGAGAAGGATTTTTACAGGAGCGACATCACCCATGAGACGCATGGGCATGAGGGTGCACGCCTTCTTCGCCTAGGCCATTCATAAGCGGCAGACACCGCAGGTACGTGGCAGAGTTCTGGCAGCGACTTAAATTTTCATTATAGCTCCTACGAATAGCCCGAGCTAGAACAGATAACAGGTTTTCAAACTTTGTTGATTTCAACATGAATCTATAGAAATTGTGCTGAGCAGTGATACTTTTTATACATAGTTTAATCTAAAGTACTATTTTCCTAATCCAGTCTAACAGGACTATAAATCTGTTCAAAGACTTTTAAGTCCTACATTACATGTGAACAAAGGAAAAATGCATCTCCTTACCGGGATAGCTTAAAATTTCTAAAAGCACAAAGGAGTAGAACAGTAGGGGCAGGAACTGACCCACCAGCACGGAGCTCTGCTGATACAGCTATGTGTACCCATGAGACACTGCAGTCACAGCATCCGCTGACATTAACACAGAACAGCCAATACTCATTAGCCAAATTAGCTCACAGAATTAAGACAGAGGTCACCACTCACTAGAGGAAGCGCAGCTCGCCTTACATCTTAACAGGTAATTGCCACCAGAGAAATACAGGAGCGTCAGGATGCAAGAGGAGATCTGAAGACTCAACTGCAAGGATGAGCTGCTTCTAGCCCTGCCTGGCGCACTGGATGGACTGGACGTCCTAGGAACCCAGCAGGAGGAACATCACGACCGAAGCTGACACAGCACGGTGGTCGGTGGGAGAACTGATGGGAGGGGCTCCTCCGGCTCATGCTGACAGCGTAAGTTAAAAAAAAAAAAACCTCCCAAAAGGGAAATATGTGGTTAAATAATGTTTAAATGTTCACTTAATGATGATAACCAAGTTACCGTGGCCCCTGTGCAGCAAGAACTGGTGACACGAGTACATCAGTCAAGTGACTATGGGTCCAAATTTTACACATGAAGTTCTTGAGCCAGTAACTAAACCAACAAAGATATGTCAAAACTGTTGTATGACTACAGCTCTCTGACTGAGGACACAAAAGCAACTTCAATTAAGAATTTAAACAAAACTGCACTAAATCACTTCAGAACGCCAGCAATATTCATGCAACAAGATGTACTGTTAGAGAGGAAGTAGATGACGCAGCTCCCTATCTCCACTCCCTACTAGGAACACCTGTAGGGGGACACTGCCAAAGCCTTCGGTGACACCTGGAATGCACTATTCTACAGGTAACCCGGCGTGACAACTCTTCGTATTTATTGGTGTTTATTCATCAGAACTATTTTGACTAAAAATGCTCTTGAATTAGTCACCAAAATTATCCAATAAAGTTGATTTAATTCCTATGATTTAATGTCCAAAAAATTCATACAATCAGATGAAATTCCTAAATTTAATCTAGTTGGCTCAACCTTCTTAGTCTGATTCTTTTTTCTAGGGTTACATTACATTCTGCACCGGGAAATATAATTCTGTCATTGCTTATAAAGACATTCACATTACAAATTAAACTCCTAAATACTAATATGTAGATAAAACCATTTACTTGATGTAATATATGAAAGGATTGCAATTTACAGAACCTAGTAAGCTAATAAAATAGGAGCATTAGAAGCACATTTAAAAATTTCATCTGACTACATTTTGAAATTTAAAACATATTAAAACAAGACACCAGGCTGAGGATGTAGCTAGGTGGTAGGCCAGTTGCCTGGCAGGCACAAGGCCATGTGTTCAACCCCAGCAGGCGAGATAAGTAAACAGATTAACAGCCAGATAACAGCATCTAGCTCTTCATTCACACATACTTCAAGCAGAGCTGGGAAGCAGCCCCGCGGTAGAGGACCGCGCGGTGCACCGGGCCCTACATGCCGTGCCCGGTACAGCAACGACAAAAGCACGGAGGAATGAAGACGTCAAAACGGAAACAAAACAAACAAAGAAACACCTCTGGGCAGACCAGAGAAACTCAAGCCTAGTTTCCAAGATCCAGGGGAAAAACTAGCGCCGCGAATCTCATCATTCTCGTTTCCCACCGAGTTGCGCTTCGTCCATCGCAACTCACTTGGTACACAGCAAAGCCACGAGAGACCCGCAGGCGCACAGCCCGCAGGCACACCAGCGACCCGCAGCAAACCGTTCATACCACTGGCAAACGGGCTGTGATCTGGGCGCAAGACCCCATCGGCAGCAGAAGGCTCGAGTGTCCCAGGAGAGCATCACTTCCTCCGCACATGCGGGCCCTGCGCAGGGCGGCCGCGCTCGCAGCCCCTCGTCCACCCGTGGCCGTGGGCGTGCTACCGGCCGGGCGAGGGCAGCTTCCCGCGCCGCTGCAGCACTTTCACCGGCAGAAAACGCCAAGCTGCGGGTGCTCGGCCCCTGGCGGTTATGGAGGGTCAACGCATGACTCCGGCCACTCCCGGGCCACGCATGGGAAACATGCAACTTCCCCGGTGCACCACGCTGCGGACAGCGGGTTTGGTTCACAGCGTCTCTGAACCACGTTAATGAGGTCGGAGCTGTGTCGTGACGGGAGAGTTACAGAGAGGAAGCCAACTTTTCCGAACGGTGCAGCAGGCATTAAAAATCATTACTAGTGGGCAATCTCTCTTCACAATTATTAGCATCTATCAGGATGTAATTAACTCAGGCTGCATTTCTGACAATGTTAATAACCACCTGCGAAAAGCCAATCAATATTCACTATCAGTAACATACTTGTTTTCCAAAACAGGTACAATTTCCTCTAAGGCTTTTCATATTGAGTAAGCTATAAATTTCAATTATTACTGCAGCTAAGCATCTGTCAAAGGTCTCCTTATAATATGTGGATTAGGGCCATATTAACACTGTAGACAGCTCTAATTACAAGTTATAATCCACAGTTGACTTAGAAACAGAACTAGAATTTTTCAGTAGCCTTCAAAAAAAAAAAAGCTGTTGGTTTTCACCTTACAAGAAACACTCTTGCCTCCATTATTTCCTGTTTGAGCTAATGGATTTTATTTTTAATTAGCTTTAATTCCTGGTTCCTCTTTTCTACAACAGTGAGAATTTCAGGCATCATCATGGACTGTGCCTCCCAAGGTGTCTGCTCAGCTACCAAGAGCAATGACCATGCAGGTCACAACCAGGCTGGGCCAGAAGGCACAGGCCTAGAATCCCAGCACTCTGGGAGGCTGAGGCCGGAAGATAAGGAGGATCGCAGGTTCAAGCCCAGACTGGCCAGTTACTAACTTAGCAAGAAGCTGCCAAAAACAAAACAAGTGGGGTTAGTGTAAAAGATCTGGGCTTGATCTCCAACGTGGGAGGAAGATGTGTGCTGAGTTTAAAATGGTGCCTACGGGGCTGGAGGAGTGGCACAGTGGTTACCACACTTGCGTAGCCAGTGCAAGGCTGAGTTTGATTCTCCAGCACCACATAAAGCCAGACATGGTGGTGCATGTCTGTAAATCTAGCACTGTGGAGGCTGAGGCAGGAGGATTGCTACGAATCCAAGGCCAGCCTGGGCTACAGAGCGAGTTCAGGACAGCCTGGGCTACAGAGCAAGGCCCTGTCTCAAAACAAACCAACAAAAACAATAAAATGGTGCCTTCAGTAGGTACTCATCAAGTAAATAAAATAAAGACAATGTATTTAATTAAATATTAGCCATCACTAAAAAAACATTCACATTTTCAGAAAGACAGATCTTGTTTAAGTACTGAGGATATTCTCAAGGGGGACAGGAACACAGGCGGAGACAGGCATGAAGTCTCCTCAACAATCCAAACATCAAGCTCTCGTGGCATGGATGGATCTAAGAGACAGACTTAAGCCTGGTTACACAGGGGGAAATGACAGGAAAGGAAGAAACAAGGGAGGGTCCTACGGGCACCGATTTTTATGCAGTGCAAGTTTTAAAACACAAACACAGGGGCTAGCTGGCCAACTGGATATGGCGATCAAACGAGAAAAAAACAGAAATAAAACAAAGTTTGAAAGTAGCACTGATTTTACCCTCGTTGAAGCTGTCTAGCAGTAACGGGGCCCGAGTCCCCGTGGCACCCCGACCCAGCATCTCTGAGGTGTTCCTGGGGCTTAGCCACAGTAGCTTCCCTTTCTATTTCCTTAAAAATGTAATGCTCTTTGCTTTCACCCGAGGCCTCTACCCCTGCCGAAGGTTAAACCATTGCAACAGCACACAACTTCTATGAGCCATCTGCCAGGTGCGCTGGCCCAACATGGGGGATCCGCACCCCAGCACCTGCAACTCCCTTTACTCTGGCTTTCCGTCCAGAGCACGCACTCCGACGTGCCATGTGCTTCTTTCCCTCTCTGTTTTTCTTTTCTTTTTTTTTTGGTCCCTCTCTGTTTTTCTTTTCTTTTTTTTTTTGGTGGGGGGTATCTTTTCCTTAATAATTTTTAAAAATGTGTATCTTAACCCTACGAAAGCAGTCAGGTTTGACACTGAATGAAAGCTAACAATCTGTAACTTGACTATAGTTTTTAGTTCAACTAAAATTTTGTAATTTAACTCTCGTTTTAAAAGACAGGTGTAGGCAGTATGTTAAGGAGAAAAAAATCAAATTTCTGTCTTACCTGATGCCCCTACATTTGGTTTATCTTCAGGAACTGGATTTTTATCCTTATGCACGACATCTTCAACTAAAAGTTTGTCAAAATGCTCGATACAAAGCCTGCTGTCGATCTGGTACAGCAGCGCGGGGCAGAGGTACGTGAACAGGGCAGGCGTGATGGGCGAGTTGGCCCCGTGGCCGTAGTGCTTTAACAACTGCGTGACATTCAGGCACTGTGAGGGGATTGGCAAAACCAGTTAGGCAAAGCGATGTCTTCAAGAAGCACATGCAAAAAACATTATTCTACAGTAAAAATACTCTAAGTATTACCTGAAGTAATATACAACACACAGATATTTAATACAAACAAAACTTTATGGAAATGTGATTTATGCAATAGACAACCCTAGATTATAAACACTTTGTATGGATTTCGATCATTTTCCCATTTCAGTACCCGAAAGATACTGACTCATGCATAGCTGTATCCCCAATATCATGCCCATCTTCAATGACTCCAAATCCCTAGCATGGATGTTTCCACTGCCAAGGGCAATCCGCGGACCTGGGCTGGGAGACCCCGGTCTAACAGGTGTGACACTCAGCACACCCAGGACAACAAAAAGCCCACTGAACGCAGGTGAGTATTTGATTGGACAGCTCCAGTCTTGTGGGACTGAGAGACAGAAAAGTGGCCTCACCTGCTGGCACCTTGAAAACAAAGCAGAGGGCAGGCAGGGAGCAGGTCTGCACCTGTCCGTCACATAGTAAAAAGGGTCACCCACAACTGTGCAGTCCTTTCACATGCTTTTTAACTGACCGAATTCTCCTGTGATCTATGGCACATGCGTGCACACACTAGCCACTAAAACAACAAAAACAAAACCAACTAGGACATTGCCCACAGCAATAAACACACACTTTAAAATCACAGCAAGATCTTAATGCTGAAATTGCTTTAAAGTCAGTGTTTGTAACAGCTAAAAACTATAGAGCTGATGATTTAGACAAGCAGGAAATACAAAGTTATTTATACTTAGATGCAAAACATATCTCAATGACAGTGACAGGAAGAACAAAAAGTAAAGTCATTTCCATATTTAATGTGCCGCTTTCTAGTCACATTAACTAAATAAAAATTCTATGTATTTTTTTCTAAGATTTAACGAAAATGCTAAAAAGCAGACTAAACCAATACGTTGGTATACTTCAATGAGAAAAAAACTAATGTGCTTAAGGTAATTGGCTTTTTAAAGGAAACCAAGATGGAGCCAGCCAAACATGCAAAGAATCTCTGTGTATGGGTATTTATAAGGACAGTGGGCCATCGGACCCCTTCCGAGTTTCCCAGTGTGTCTTCACACACTCACCTGAGGTCGGCTGCAGGCCTGAGACCCGCATCCTCAGGGCTTATCTCAAGTGACCGCGAGAGAGCGGACTCACCAGCATGGCAGCTGGAGCATCTGCTCGGGCCGTTCAGCAACTGGTCCAATAAAATAGAGCTCAGGAAAAAAACGCACCGTTGTAGCTACGCCTCACAGGAGAACCCTAATTTTCAGGTTATCTACAGACCTGCTAATAGAAACAACCGTAAAAACCTGGGGAGCCCAAAGGCGCACGGGAGACAGCAGCGTGAACTGCAGAGATGGGGGATCAACTGTGCCACTGCATTTAAACACGCAGACTTCAGGGTCCCAGTCCGACTGAGAACAGCAGACTTAGAAAGACCTCACGTTGATTCTGATTACTTAATTTTCTTGGCGGGGGTGTCAGGAACTTTACCTGAGTTTCCACACGCAAACACGTGGGAATACTTTTTTTCGTTTAGCGACAGGGTCACGTTCTACAGCGCCGACTGGCCCGGAGCTCACTGTGGAGCCGGGCCGGGCTGGAGCTCGCGGCTGGAGCTCGCGCCGACCCTTCGGCCTCAGCCTCCCCGGTCGCGGCGGCACCGCCACCCCAGGCTCCGGCGCATCTACTGAGCCTCGCACCGCGGACCTCTACCGGCACCCACAGGCCCCGCCAGCGGGACCCCGCGGCACCCACCTCGTGCTGGCGCTCCTCCTCCTCCGGGTTGCGGCGCGCCGCGGCGGCGTACACGGCGTTCTTCCTCACGTGGGGCGCCTCCCGCTTCCGCGCGTGCCGCAGCTCGCCCTCGCTGCCCTCGCCCTCTGGATCCAGGTCGGGGTCCAGGTCGTGGTGCCAGTGGCCCGGGAGGCCGGGGGCGTGGCCGCCATGCTCGGGGGCGTGGCCATGCGCGCGCCCCGGCTTGTGCACGCGGTTGTGCTCACGCGGCTCGCCGTGGCCCAGGCCGGGGGGCAGGCCGGGGGTGATGCCCTCTGCGGGGTCGCCGCTTTTCTTGCCCTTCTTGCGGCCGCGCCTCTTGGGCGGCTTCACGTCCAGCTGCTCCTGGGTCTTGTTGGTCTCCGTGGAGGGCGCGTGGCCCGGCTCGCCGCCGCGCGCGCCTGGAGCCGCCGCGTCGCTGTGGCCTTGGGGGCGCGTGGCGTTGCGCTCGGCGGGCAGGGCCGGGCGGTGGTGGCGGTGCGGGCGGTGGCCGTGCTCGCGCCGGGGCCTGTCGTCCGGCTGCCCCGCGGGCCCCTCGGCGGGCTCGCAGCCGTGGGCTGCCCCGGCAGCCGTGCGGTTCTCCCCGCCGTGCGGGGCGGCATGGGAGTGGGGGTGCCGCCCCTCCTGGACGGCCAGCACGTCCAAGTGCGAGACGTGGTCGTGGCCCAGGTCCTCGTGATTGATCTCCACGACCTTGATCTCTCCCAGGCCCAAGTTTGTTAAAAGTTTCTCCAGCCCAAAGAAAGACAGTCTCCCGTTCTCACCGTAGCGATCGAAGAGTTTCTCAATGTAGTACTTCTTCTCATTTTCCGCCTCCACTGGGACCCCTGCGGGCTCCGGCCCCGCGGGGCCCCGGCGGTGGCCGTGCGGCTCCTCCGGGCCGTGGCCGTGGCCCTCGTGGCAGCGGCTGCAGTGGTGGAGGACGACCGTCAGCAGACACACGAGGCAGAACTGTGTGTGCACGTGCACCTTCATTTCTGCTTCTCCTGCAGGATTTAAAGAGACAGGCGCGGGTTTGCCTGCGGGCACTTTCAGTCACCGCAGACCCTGGCACTGAAGCCCCCCTTTACCCTGTTTCTTCCGCGGCTACAAATCGGTCTTTCCCGCGGCAGTTCCCTCCAAAGTTCTGCTTAGCCAGGCCTGGTGGTGCGCACTGGTGAGGCTGCGACAGGAGGATCCCAAGTTTGAGGCCATCCTAAGCAACTTGGTGACACCTTGTCTCGAAATACAATCAAAAAGTCTGGGTGGGATACAGCTCAGCGCTCCTGGTGCTCAGTCCCCATTATTGCGGAATGGGAAAAGGGGGAGCTCCCTTTAATCGATCATAATAGTGTACAACCCTTCGAACTGATTAATAGACTGTTCAAGACTTCAAAGCTACTCTGATTCCCTCCATCGGAAAACAATTAGAGAAAATATAGCAAACTGCAATAAACCTAATGAAAGATGCATTAGATTTTCACATGAGCAGGACCACATGTCACTGAGAGAAACTGAAGCTTTATAAATAAGTGGGCGGCTCTGGCTGGAGGGGCGGGTCAGGGGTTAGAGCGCCTGTCCCACAAGCTCAAGGCGCATAAGCACCCCACAAGCAGGGCATAGTGGGCCAAGCCTGGAATCCCAGCACTGGGGAGCCTGAGGCAGGAGGATTGCCACGTGTTCTACACCAGCCTGAGTTGCATACTGAGCTCAGGACAGGCCTGGACTACAGAGAAAGACCCGGTCTCAAATGAAAAAAAAAAAAAAAAATATCAATGGATAGCTTTTATGACAGGATGAGCTGCAGCTACAGTGCAACTCCAATAAAAACTAACACTGAGCTATTTTAAATATTTATGTGAAAGTAGGAAGAGTGAAGATTGGCTAAAACACTCTTGAGGGAAAAAGCTAGAGTATTTGCATTACTGGTTTTTAAAAGCATGATATTTGATACATGAACAAAATAAGTCAAAGGAACAAAATGAGAGTTTAAAACAGAAAAGAATATTCTATGGTGCTTGATCAGTAAGATTTCCATGTAAAAGGAAAAACTTATATGAAACTTTACTCCCTACTGCACAGCATAACTAAAAATCAGTGAACCTAAGTCTGGGGAATATTAAATTGTCCAAAACTGCTCTGCAATATAGGAGCCATTGGCAATGGGTAAATATGTTAGTTCTGAATTAACTAAACTTAAAATTCAGCTTCTAAGTTAGCCCTGGTCACTTTTCAAATGTTCCCTAGGAAGTCGGCGCACATGGCTCCCATCCTGGAGTGCACTGCCAGAGCATGCCAGAAACATGCACATGGGGTTGCTGACTATTGTCATTAGTGTAGGTTGAGATTTATTTGGGAAACCATTTTAAGAATTTTAAGACTGGATACAAAAGCATTATATATACCTATATATTTCATTCAAAATAAAAATTTTTGTTCATCAAGATCTATCACAAGCTGAACAGGGCAGTACATACCTGTAATCCCAGCCCCTCGGAGGCTGAGGAAGGATCGCAACTTCAAGCCCAGTCTCAACAATTTACCAAGCCCCTGTCTCAATATAAAACATTTTTTAAAAGGGCCGGGGAGGTAGCTCCTGATAGGGCACTTCACTTAGAATCACAAAATCTGGCTGATGACATTAGGAGACTCCACTGTATTACACTGACTGAAATAACAAAAGTTGACCAGCCCACAGGGTAGAACAGACCTCAGAGGGACAATCAGTACCACTGACTGCAGGCATGGGCCTTCTTGCCACACACACAGCCGATCCAGAGGACCAAGACATATGCATCTGCAGCTAAGTGCCCAACATGCCTCAGGAAAAAGTATGGGCAGGTACCGTGATGACCTGGGACAGGAAGAGACTGTTCAGGGAAGACACAGAACACATGTGCCACAAAGAATACATCTGAGCCAAACTAAGGTCTTTAAAAATTACTTTATAATAAACAATGCCCCAAAACATGCTCATGACAAGCCACCCAATGGAAGTTCTTTGCAATGTCTGGATGTAACCAATGCATAAAAAAGACCAGC
The DNA here is from genome assembly GCA_004027205.1 of Ctenodactylus gundi. Taxonomy (NCBI): domain Eukaryota; kingdom Metazoa; phylum Chordata; class Mammalia; order Rodentia; family Ctenodactylidae; genus Ctenodactylus; species Ctenodactylus gundi. Next base: position 399,495 of record PVKB01000737.1, on the reverse strand, counting down.
ATCCAGAGTATCTGAAATGTTGTATTATCAATAAGGAAAAAGACCCTAATGTCACATGGACAACAATATGAAGAATATGTAAGACGGTTGATCAAACTATACAGTGTATGTTTAACTTTTTTAAAATCCTAAGAGGACAGACACTGTGCCACCAGTCACTCTCCACGCAGCCCAGCTCACTTTGAACACATTTGTCCTGCTGTTCCTGCCACTTTCTGAAGGGGTGCTGGAGGTCTCTTTCATGTCGTCACAGCCTGGCATCAAAAATACAGTTGCCCAGCGTCATCCAACAGCAAAGCAGGCTCGCAAAACCTGGCAGTGTGACCCTCCGCCTTACAGCACCTGGCAGCACAGAACTCCTGGCTCTTGCCCAAAGTTAATGGCTCAGCAGTTCAAGGGCTTGCCTACAAGTGCGAAGTCAAGCACTAAGTATGTGAGTTTGGTTCCCCAGCACCCCATAAGCTGGGCATGGTGGCACACGCCTGTAATCCCAGCACTTGGGAGACTGAGGCAGGAGGATTGCTGGGAGTCTGAGGCCAGCCTGGGCTCCACAGTGAGTTCAGGACCAGCCTGGGCTACAGAGCGAGACCCTGTCTCAAGAAGAAAAACAAAGAACAAACAAAACGAAACCAAACATACAAAACCAGCCCAGGGTGACTACTCCAGGTGCCGAGGGCAGACGGCCCAGCTCTGGTCACTCAGAGACCTCAGCCTCTTGCAGACAGGGTTAGCTCAGCCCACAGGAAGAGAACTGGTCTCAACCAGGGAGGAGGCCAGCAGATGGGCTCCCCTACAGCTCCCAGCTTCCTGTGCAGCTACAGAATGTAGGAATCCTGTAGGTGAAGTCAGCAAGCACCTGCGGTGCAGGGGCAGGAGGAGCAGTGTTTCCTACATCCACCTACCGTCACCCTTGATGTTGGCCCTGAGGAGAGTTCGCTCTGTCCTAGCCAGCACATTTAGTTCTGTCATTTGTTTGCGGGCTTTTCAGGTTTTGTGTACTGAAAATGTTACTTGTAAAATTCAGACTGTGGGTCTGAGGGTAAAGCTCAGTGGTTAAAATGCTTTCCTAGCATACAATAGGCCCTGGGCTCAGATCCCTACCACCATATAAAGACTGGCTGGGCGTGGTAGCACACACCTGTAATCCCAGCATGTGGGAAGCTGAGGCAGGAGGATCATGGTGAGTTTGAGATCAGACTGGGCTACGTGGGTAAGTCCAGGACCAGCCTGGACCACAGAGCGAGGCAGACCCTGTCTCTAGAGCAAGACCAATCTCAAATAAATAAATAAATAAATAGTAACCAAATGATTGAATAACTGAAGTAGAGAATGTTTTGTTTGGCAAGTTGACAGGCATTGAGCCGTCCACTCCAGACTTCTCTAGACAGCTACACATATCCAGGACATCTTACAGAGCAAGAAAGGGCAGAACGAATTCTGGTGAAGTCATAGCTGCTGCCCCAGGTTCACCTACAGGACTTACTGTGGCCTTCTGGCGCACCATCACAGTTAGAAGTCAGGGCGTCGCCGCAGCATGGCGCAAATCCGTTACGCTCCCCATGTGACACACTGTGGTGACCACAATGATGACAATAAACACAGTAGGTTCGTCAATGCCCTGCTGTACTTAACATTAACACTAGGCTAGCGCTAAACCCTGGGTGAGGAAGCAGCCGCACCGGTGTGGAGAGAAGTGGGGGACCACAGGGAGCGCTGGGTGGTTCACATTTGGTCCTGCAGCGGGCGCTGGATACACAAGTGCTGCTCCTCCTGCAAGCGGCTGAGTTTTACACTAGCATGTGGCTCCTTTCTCTAGATGTGTGACACATCGATACTTAAGTTTAATCCCTGTCTGAAGAGTACATAGATCAACTTGCAATTGGTAAATTCAGTAATAGGCAGCTTCTAGAAACATACTTAATCCCCATGGATGAATTCACTTAAAAAAAATGTATCTTGAAATAAAAGATTCAGGAATTAAAACAGTTCAGTTTCCTGGAGAGTTTCCCAACTTTCCCAAACATACCTCTTACATAACCCATACGGGGCCAGGCACCAACACAGGACACCTGGAGCGGCACTTACTCTAACTGCCCCAGTCCTTACACACACCCTAACGTGTGCTAGGATTCATGGTAACTCACAGAGCTTGTTTAACAAAGTACCTGGCGGACAAAGGAAAGGTTGGCTGGTGCCGCAGTGCAGGCAGTCTGGTGTTCAGCTCACAGAACATGTATCAGGGCTCAACCACATGGACAGGAGCACTGGGCCCTGCACAGGGCAGCAGGCAAACTCACCGAGTGCTCACTAGACTTAAGTGTGGCCATAAAAAGAAAAAAGGCACGTGCCGTAACAGTGAAGGCTTAAGCCTGATTTAGCTCTTCCATCAACGTTACATACAGTGTTGTACGCACTGAATACACAAGAGCTTTAGTTTGCCAACTGATAAGAAAAGAATCGGGGCTGATGTTCCCCACCAAAAGTTCTAAAACCCAGAGACATCTCTAACTACAGATGTTCTATTATAGTTTTTATTGTATAAGATAGCAAGTTATCTAAAATTTAAAATTTTTAAATATTGAAAAGAAAAATTGAACTTTATTACCATATTATTCACTAACGGCTAACATCACAAATCCTAACAGATAATTTGTCCCAAGAAAGAGAATTGTCAGTGTATGCAAATGAGCATAACAGAAATACAGACAATTTAAAAAGAAAATATCCTTATAAATATTTAGCTGAATGTAACATGCAGATTTCAAGGCTGCGGCAGTCCCTCCATCTGCAAGTCAGAGGTCTTCCAAGACACCAACATATTTATACATCTCTACACTGAAACTCTGTTGGATCATAATTAATGTAACTCATCTAACACACAATGTGTCCTAATAATTAGTCATCTGAAAAGTTATTGTGACTATCACGGGATAATTTACCCAAATGATGCTTGAGAATTAGTAAATACTAATACATTCCTTATCTCCAACTTGAGAGTCCCGCCACCGCTGGAAAGGCCAAGTAATTTAGCAGACAGCTAGTGCATAATCTATCCAAACATTTTGTCTAAATATTCTGTAATGCTTTTATCCTGTAAATTTTAAAAAGAAAAACAAGGAATAAAAGAACTGGAAGTTTATCTGTACCTCAATTCTAACACACATCATAAGCTAACAATCGTAACATTATTACAAATGGCTTAGGATGGTTTTAAAAACTAGTGTTTTCAATGTTCCAGGTCTGTATTCTGAAGGGCCAGGAAGTAGAAATCCCAAGAAAGTTAACCAAAACCTTTAAATAGAGATTACACACAGTGTAAGTAAACCTACTGTGACAGCTATTTAACACTGTTTCCTAAATTTATAATGGACGCCACTTTTTAACGGCTTCGGGAGACTTGTCTTCAGTTGCATAAGCACAGGGCACCTCCCTTAGTGGATGATTTCATCACCTTCTTCTCACAAGAATGTGACCTTGTGTAGGTTTGGTGTCCTTCTATGATTCAGGAAGCCAGGCGGACAGTGAGTGAAAAGAAACAATGAAACTTTGCATAATCGAGACCTATCAGCCAAGGAGTTGAGTGATACAAACACAGGACTGCTACTTATTAATTTACCTGTCCTTGGCCCATCCTCAAGCCTCTCCTCAGGTTCAGGTCTCTGTCCTGTCTCTCTTGTGGTATAGAGGATTCAACCTATGGCCTTCCCATTGAACTATAGCCTTGCCCCCATTTTTCAGTTTTTTTTTTTTTTAATTCTCACTAAATTGCTCAAACTAGGTTCAAACTTACTATGATCCCTCTGCCTCAGTCTCCCGAAGTGTTGGGGTTTCTGTGACACAAGGTTAAGGCAACATAACCTCTTCACAGCCTTCTACCACTTACAAAATGGAGTTAATAGCCTGTTTTCTTTTACCCTATCTAAGAGAACCAAAAAAATTAAAAAATTTAAAAAAGCATACAGATTTTTTAATAGTAAAAGGCTTACATGTTTTTCTCTGATTTCTGCATATTTAAGCACTACTAACATCTGTTATGAACAGTACACAATTCAGATTTTATTCCCACTTGTGACATATCATCAGCTCATCAGCCTGGGCATCACTTGGCACACCAGGAATCCGAAGCGCTTTTATCTAGTTCATCCTGCACTTTCGGTTTTCCCTCTGCAAGCGGCGAAACATACCTTTACTTACCAGTTGGGCTGATTATGAGACGGCTTCAGAAAGCACTTATCAATGTCACGTGGCAATACAGAAGGGGTATTCTGAGTCTTACACTGAGGTATGAGAGTGAAGACGTCCCCTCGCAGTAAGCTTATTGAAGAACATTCAGAAGACGTCTGAGGGCGGACAGGACCCGGACACCAGTGCACTGGGGCGGGGGCAAGAACTGGCAGCACCACAGCACTCAAGACTCGCTGACAGGACCTTGTTCCTCAGGGGATAAAAGCACCCCAGGAAAGCTTTCGAGCAGGAATCCCTAACCCTCAGCCACTGGCTGGTGTGTCCCTCTCTGTGCCTCCTCAGCTTCCTCAGCTCTCACCCACTCCAGGCATGCCTCGGTTCAATGCCAATGCAGCTCTCCTGATAAACCATCAGTAGGTGACAGTCACAAGCTGTGATGAGCTCTGAGACAGCCACAGGAACAGCAGGCGCACACCAATCAGGCTTGGGCAACTCAGTACCGGTTCTGATTGACTAACTTAAAAAAAAAAAACAATAAATACCAACTATTTGATTGAAGGCACAAAATCTTCCAGCAAACCCATCTTATTAAACCGTAAACATGTAGGGCAAAGCTTTGGTCTTGAGAAAAGCCTGAAAAAGCCTGCACGTGTGCTTCTGGACCCTTCACTTTGGTAATACAGCAGAGCAGACCACCAGCCTGTCTGCCCCGCCACTTCTGCTAACAGAGAACACCCAAGGCTGGGATGCGTCCTGGCAGGGGCCGTCACCCGTCCCACTCCGGGGCGCCCTTGAGGACCCGAAGGCATCTGATTCCAGTTATCCTTTCCGCCAACAGCCTCACGTCTCCTTCCTCCCCAGGGCCACACACCAGACCTCTTGAGGGGTGGCGGTCTTCCCTGGGCCTCTTCATCCTTCTACCCACTTGCTCCCTTCCCTGGGCGTTTTCCCTTGGAGGCCATCCTCGCTGGCACCATCCCTGATTCTGCACCTGGGACCTGCAGGCTGGAAGCGCCCTGCTGAGGCAGGAAGCACTCACCACACTGTCTCCAGGCAGTTACGTTTTCTGGCACTCCCAGGATCAAATGCTGCTCACCCTGCAGAGGGTACTGCCTCCCCACCAGGGCCGCTTTCTGCCCAATTAATTTGGGCTGTCCTTATCTCTACTTTGAGCCACCAGCGGCCTCTTAATTACTGAGTAAAGCGAGAGGATACAGGTCAGCCAGGCAGTGGGCGCTTACAGAAACATGACCAAATGTCAAAACTACTTACTTTTAACTAGTAAACTACCAACTGCATTGTCAGTTACCAATCTGATAACATTTTTATTACCAAGTTTCAACAATTTCTGACGCATAAGAAAATAATTATATATTCATATGACAGTTTATTTTGGTCTTCCTTGCCACACTAGGGACTGAGCACAGGGCCTTCAATCCGAGCACCATCTCCAGCCCCTTCTTATTGTTTGAGACAAGGTCCCGCAAACTTGCTAAGTTGCCCAGGTTGGGCATGAGCTCGCAGGCCTCCTGCCTCGGCCCTCCAGCTCTGAGCTACAGGCTTACACAGCATCCTGGCCACACTCCCTTCCTCCCTTAGAGAGAACTCCAGTATAAAACACAGAGCTGGCATGGATGTCGATGCGCAGGCATACAGAAGAATAAAAAGGGAGAAAAATAAAAATCCCTTGTGCCAGAAAAAAAAGCATGGCAGGAAAGTAATGATTTATAATAATGAACAAGCTGTGACTAATGTTTATAGCCTAAAATTAAACACTCAATAGTAAAAGCATAACTGTGGAGGAGCGGGCAGGAGGGGCAGTGGCCAACCTGCCCTGCAGCACCCTGGAAGCACCCCTGTGAAGGAGCTACTGGGTCCCGGGTTTCTCTAGGCAGAAGAAAATGAAAGAGGACTGTTTCTAACTCTTCCTGGAAAAAGAAGTATTTGACTTTTTTGTTACTATAATTATTTAAGTTTTACTTTCAGACAAGATCTGCTAAATCACTAAGTTGTCCAGGCTGTGCTTAAACTTGTGATCCTCCTGTCTCAGCCTCTCTATGTGCTGGGATTCCAGGCCTGTGTCACCAGACCCAGTTACTTGTTTCTTTAAACTATCTTCATGCATAATTTGATTAGAAAAAGAAAGTATCTTACAAATATAAATTTTGTACTAATTATTTACCTTTGTGAACCAGGGTCTTCACCGTAACTATACCTCGACACACTTTTCACTCTGATTTGGACACAAGGTCTCACTAAACAGATGCTCCTCTACTGGGCTCAAACTCACCTTCCTCCTGCCCTGATATCCCAGAGTTCTGACGTTACAGATCTGCACCACTGGGCCACACATAATATTCTTTTAATTTCAAGAGACGAACTAATAAAAATTATGTTACAGATAGAAAACCTTGCACTTGAAAAATTCTGCATGCATTTACTTTTTAAAGAGTTTTAATCACAATATGTAAGCATTTTAGTTCCAATTATGCTATTATTTTTTGCTACTTGCTTGGAATTAATTACAAGATGTGGCAAAAGGCTACAAAAAGGTTAACATTTTTTAGGTCTCTACTTTCAAATAGTTTTCTAGGCAAGATAAACTTGACTCTACTGCCACCAGCAGCATGACCAGCACACCCGAGGGCAGTACTGCTATCTCTGGAGCTGGTCATATAGCTTAGCTATTTTTGTATTTTAAAAATTATTCCTGTTGGGGACTGGATGGCTTAGCCTAGCAAGCACTAAGTCAAGCACTAAGTACCTGAGTTCAATTCCCCAGCACCACATAAGCCGGGCCTGGTGGCACAAGCCTGTAATCCTAGCACTCAGGAGACTGAAGCAGGAGAATTGCCTTGAGTCCAAGGCCAGCCTGGGATCCATAGTGAGTTCAGGACCAGCCTGGGCTACAGAGCTAGATCTTGTCTCAAAAAATATATATATTCCTGATGTTGATCAATATGAGTTTTTCCATAGCGCATAGCCCAGCCACATTTCCCACGTTTTTCATTCTGTCAGTGCCTTTCTCAGTTCAACTGCAATGCTTGCCCTGTCACTATTTTCATGTACATGTAATGAAACCTGTAATTCTGCAATTTCTTCTGAGTCCTGTACTGAAGATTTTTTCTCCCCATATTTAATAGCCCTATTTTAAAGAATATAACTAAAAATAACATGAACTGAGACATCCAATACGCATTATCTTAAGAAAAACTTTCATCAAACATCCCCACTGGGCTGGAGGAATCGCGGTGGTTAGAGTGCTTGCTTAGCAAGTGCGAAACCCTGGCTCCAACTCCCCAGCACCACATAAACCAGGAATGGAGGTGCAGGCTGTAACCCCAGCACTTAGGAAGCTGGGGCAGGAGGACTGCTGTGAGTCTGATACCAGCCTGGACTACATAGTGGGTTCAGGACCAGCAGGGACTACAGAGAAAAGACTGTCTCAAAAAATAAAAAAACAAGCAAACGAACAAAAGAGCCTACCATTTATAGACTCATCAGCTAGCCAGGGAATGTTATACAATAATGTTTCCAAGGGCTTGTCTTTAGGCAAAACATTCCTAGGAAAAGTCCTAGTAGCTATTTTATAAAACATTCAGAAGTATATTTACAGTGAGTTTATAGAGTGAACCGATTTAATTTTAGCATCTGATTTCCTCCTTCAGCTTTTAAAAATCAGTGTGATTATTTTCATGAAAATAAACTTTGAATTTACGTTGAGTATAAAATTGAAACATTCACTTTGAGAAAACTGGAGTTTCCTTTATAACACCAGAACCTCGGAAAGGAAGTATATGCCAAACCCTAAAATGTTATGAAGTATCACGAGTGTGTCAGAATACAAACATGATCTCATCCCTTCGTGCCCTATCATAGCACACGTGGCTGCTACATTATATGGAATGCTGTTGTGAACAGCACCTTGTACATACACTGACACATATTTTACCTTTCTTGTTTCATAATGCAACAGTGACATACTATTCCGTGTATATTGCTAAGGTATATAAAGCCAGTGTTTCCACAGGCCCAAAACACCTGCCTTCAGGAGGGTGTACCGAGAGGTGATCCTGCAGGATACTGGTTCCCAGGCCTGCAAGCGTGAAATCAGGAACTGCTTTATGAAGGAAGCAGCTGGAGAAGAGCAGAAGGGACCGGCACGGACACAGCACACAAGAAAGAGATCAGTTTTCTGCTCTGAAGGAGTTACGAGGAGGACACGCCCAGCTTTTCAACTCAAGAAGATAAACCAAGACGTGCTCCATACGCAGCAGGAACATGAGGCAGGGGCCCAGGCCGCTGCTTCTCCAGGAGTGGGACGGGGGTAAAGGAAGCCGCTATGCTATGTACGAGACACTAGAGGGATCATGTACTACATATGCAATGATTCAAGCTGGGCGTGGTGGTGCACCTGTCATCCCAGCACTGGGAGGCTGGGGCAGAAGGACTGCTGTGAGGCCAGCCTTGGGTATACAGTGAATGCACGACCATCTGCACTACAGAGCGAAACTTCCTTTCAAAATAACAAGAAAGAAAGGAACAAAGAAAAAGGAAGAAAACAATTACATAAGAACTGACTATCTGACTGGAAGCCGGAGTATTTCAGGAGGTTCACAGCAGATTAGCAACAAGACCCCAGTGCTGGAAGAGCTGAGATGAGTGGAAAGGAGAGGCGCAGGTCTGCGGGCCAGCGACCTCCATGACAACTTACCTGATCCTGACACCACCACACAGCGCAGCTCCTGGGCAGTGAGGAAGTAAGCCAGTGTGCTAGCGCTCAGCGACACTTAGTTTACAAAAAGAGATTCATCCCCTGGGCCATGGGCTGACCCCTGACTTAAATCTTACAGCAATAAAGATCACCCCTAGAAACTTTGCTCATTGGGAAGTATAATCTCCAGAAGTGGGTTGCATATCAAAGATTTAAGTATGCCTGTTAGCAGTATTAATACAAGCACTAGTATCAGCTGATACTTCCTCTCTGGTAGCACAATCAGTACCACAAAAGTAGGTATAATTAGAAAATCATTTACCTTTTACTTTTAGATTGTGAAAATAACTTAGGCACTACTTGAGCCAGTTTATACACGCACAAACCTGTAACCACAACTAACATTAAAACTTTTAACACTAGAAGTCAATTAAATATCCGATTCTTATATCTTGGCAACCTAAGATTCATGTTCTAATCAAAAAACCGGGTCAGGCATTGGGCGGGTGTAATCCCAGCACTCTGGCAGGCTGAGGCAGTAAGACTGTAAGTTCAAGGCCAACCTGGGCAATTCAGCAAGTTCCTGTCTCAACATCACAGCGGGGGGGGCGGGTGTTCTGGGGATATAGCTCAGTGTGAAGGGCCTGTGTTCGATCCCTAGTGCCATGGAGGCACAGGGGGAAGGGAAGTAACAATCTGCAGCTATTCATGTTACCTGACACATCACCGTGTTAACATTTCTAACATGATGTGTGCTGTCCTGAGCAGTCACTTGGAAATTATATATATATATATATATATATATATATATATATATATATATATATATGGTTGTTTTAGGAAAACCTAAAAGCTATTGTGTGGCCCACCCAGAAAACTTGCAGAGGCTACAGAGGACTAGTTTGGAATATTGATAATTGCTATAACCTGAAGCTTTAGCATTCCCATAAATAACAACAGGGACTTCTGTAGTTATGTCAAGGACACTGAAACTTTTTAGCTTTTAAAAATCATTTGGTATATCATAGCTCAAAATAAATGTCAAGGAATTTACCACATAAAATTGACATTTTCAAACTTTATTAAACAGGACAGTGGAAACAATACAAGGTTACATGGAACTAGGCTAAGCCGGAAAGCAGATTTTTATAATACCCTTTTGAAGACAAAAAGTAGCCCAAGTTAAATGAATAAATTTGTTCTTCTTAATATACGAACCTAACCCCAAAAGGTACATCTTTAATGCGTTTCTTGGGGTGGGGGAGGAAGAAACCCAGTTACTTTTGCAAAGTAACTTTATACCGGCCAATCTCCACTGAAAGCTTTTCCGTATGTGGAAAATTGGGGACTAAAAGTAATCAACATTAACCAACTCAGAAAGACTGTGCCCATCTTGCTGGCAACACCAACCAGCTGGAGGAAACCCAGCGATGTGAGATCTGACTGTACTGAACTGGGCACAGGCAGAGGCACAGGCGGAGGGGAGGTCAGCTCACCTGTCTTTAAAAAATGCTTCAATGGGAATCCAACACTAGGGGGCAGCATCAACCTGTTGAGGTTTACACTCACGATCTTGTACCTTAAGCGGTGGTTGCTGTTGTATCTCTAGGCACACCCATTCTATCTCCTTATTTTGGTTGTGCTGGGGATGAAGCCCAGGACCTCAGGAATCCTATGCAAGCATTCCACTACCGAACTATGCTATACCTGCAGCCTAGCTGTGGTACACTTTAATTAGAATCACACTATAATGAAAGATGGCTTCAGATCAGAAAGCTTCTAAACATCCAGCTCTGAGCTCTGATGCCTGTATTTCTCTTCCATTCCCTACTACTGCTGACTTCCCTTTATGGTGAGCTTCTGGATATCCGTTTTTCACTCTTGACAGGAACTATAGAGGTAAAAGCTGACATTTTAATCAAAAGTATTTTTAAGTGCATGCAGGACTTTTTTCCCTCTAACACTTTGAAACTTGATTAAAGATCCAGACAGATAATCTGCAAATTCCATTAGTGTGTCATGAGCATTATGTGACAAAAAGCTGTGGAATATGTATGTCATCCAGGAACTGAAGTCTGGCAAGGGGGAAAAATGTGTAGATAGAGCAGAAAATGCAAGAAAAGCAGCAAAACTCTATGACAGTGACTCTGAATGACAGGACACAGCAATGGGACACATGTGTTCTCCCCAAGGCCTGGTCCAAGCCAGCACTCCGCGTTCTGGGGTGATCAACGGATCAGGGGAAAGAGCAAGCACCGCTACATCTCCTTCAACCACCAACGGAAGAACGAAAACGTATGTACACAGGAAAGGCGACTTACTTTGTAGTACTTTATTTAACAGTCTCAGGAAATTCAGGAGGTAGATTTTACATGCTTTTAATCTGCAGCTGTAAGATTAAAATAAAGCATTTTGCTTAAGGAAACCAAACAAGTTAACAGTATATTCAGGTTCTGAACCTTTAATCTCACTCTAAAGCCCTAAATTCTAACAATGGCCAATACTGGGGATATGGGGACAGAATATTGACAAGGTAATTTTTCTTTAAAAAATGAAGCTAGGCATGGCCCATGCCTGTAATCTCAGCTACTTAAAGGCAGACACAGGATGATTCAAAGTTTCAAGGAGCCAACCTGGACAACCTGGCAAGATCCTCCCTGGATTAAATTTCCAGTACCACAAAGAAAGAAAAGGGGGGGGGGGGGGGGAGAAGCAGTGATCAACCCAGCTGCTGAGAAAGTTCTTTTGCTCTAATAGCTAACTCCTATTTTTTCCATAAATCACACTAGAATTAAACACACACGTCCCCTAGAGCAGTATCTCATACTAGCAAAGTTAAGCCCTCCTCAAAATACTTCAAATCAGGTGCTCCAATGACAGGAAGACTTGGGTTGGCCTTAGTCACTAGCAACCGAAAACCTATCAAAGGCTGAGTGTCCCAAAATGAAAATCCAAAAGCACTGCAAAACTCAAAAAAGGTTTTGGGCGCACACACAAACACACACACACACACACACACACACACTGTGTAAAGTCATCTTCAGGGTCTGTATAAATCGATGTGAAACATGAACTTCCTATCCAGATCCTGGTCCCGTTCCAATTAATCACGTTACACATGTGCACATACACATTTATGCCAAAATCCAATAGAAAAAAGGCCCACTTTTTGTCCACAGCATTTCAGATCATAACCGTCAACATCACAGCTTATCCTGGGCTCCATTACTGATGGCACCTCAGAAGTCTTTGTCAACCCACTGGATTTTTTGGGGGAGCGGAAGGGGGTCGTGTGCTTACAGTCCTGGGAACTGAGCACAGGACCTTTGCACTGAGGTACACCTCCCAGACCCTTTTTATGTTTTTGAGACAGAGGTCTCCCCAAATAAAACCATCAAAATTTTTATTCCAACTTCCTGAATGCAGGCAAACAATACAGTACTGTGAAATACACTTACAGTCTTCACTATTTTGAAATTAGTCACATCTTTTTGCGTTATTTAAATCCACGCTGAAGTATGATTACTTCGTGGCAATTTGTTTCTTCTCTGTATTTAAACCCCTCTGAGATTCACAGCACAAAAATGTAAAAAATGCCGCCAGCACAACAGTTTCATTCTCTGTTCCCTTCCATCGAGGATACTATGTATTTGTTTGTTCCTAAGGAACCGATCAGCGCTGCCTGGCTTAGATCCCCAAGGTCTAGAAAAAAATGACTCACAGTACTCAAATATTTGCAGAATAGGAAGTCCTAATGTGAAAGTCCTCTAAGCGGCAGTGGTGACCCCCTAAATGATCCATCTCCCGTGTACTCCTCACGTTCTCAGTTATACAGAATATCCCAAAGAAAGCATCAGGTGCAAACCTGTCACGTGCTACTTCTGTGCGAGAATCACTCTGTCCTGAGGCAAAACTCAAGTAATCAACAGTGGAAAAGAAAGTTTAAAAAAAAAAAAGGACGCTGTGGTGGGCTCCCCGATCTGTAGGCCTGCAATTCTATCACAGTGAGAGGCCGAGGCTGAGGGATCAGAAGTTCAAGGCTGACCCGGGCAACTTGGAGAGACCTCGTCTCAAAACCCAGGCTGGGTGGGGACAGTAGTGACGGTACTGGTCTGGACCTCGGCACCAAAAAACAAAACAAGAAGGGAAAGGAGACTGTCGGTGATGCTGTTTCCATAAACCCCTACGTATGTCCCCGGTCCCTCTGTCCACGGGAGAGGTCCTTAGGTGGAGGCCCTCCACGTGGGCGCCGCGGTCCGCCGGGCTCCCTCCACGTGGGCGCCGCGGCCCCGCCGGGCTCCCTCCTCCACGTGCCCAGTTCCGTGCAGACGGCCGCGTGGACAGCCGCCCACGTGAACATCTCACAGAGGCCCCAGGAAGACCTTCCACGTCATGTCGCCGCCCGCGCCAAGCGCCAGGCCCCCCCTCCGGGCTGGGCCGCGGGCCGATCCCCACCCGGGCGCGGCGATGCCCACGGGCTCCAGCCGAGGGTCCGTCCGACCCCGGACGGGAATGCGGCGGAGGGTTCGGCCGCGCCCCACCCGCGACTCGCGGCCCCGCGCCTACCGGCCGGCAGAACAAAGCCGGTGCCCGCGCCACGTCCCGCCCGCACCCCCGCCCGGCCCAACTTCCAGGGACCCCGGGCCGCCTCGCGCCCACCCTCGCGCTCCGCCCAGCGCCTTGGGGGACTCGGGGAGCCCGGGGGCGCGGGGCCGCCGTCCCCCGTGAGTCTGTCCCCCGGGGCCGGGACAGAGCCAGCATCACGGGGTCCGAGCGAGAATCGGGCGCTCCCCGCCCGCCCCGCCGCACTCCCGCCTCGGGCCGGGTCCCCCCGGAGGGCCCCGGGCTCCCGCCCCGGCCCAAGAACCACGCGCGGCCCCCTAACCGCCGCCGCCCGCCCGCCCGCCCGGCGGCCCCGCAGGCCCTTCGCGGCGGACGCCTTCCGCCGCCGCCCGGCCCGCAGCGCTCGGCGGAGCCGGAGGGGCCGCCGCGTCCCGGCCCCGGCCGCCGCCGCCGACGCGGGCAGCAGCCGGCGGCAGCACCGTCCGCCCCCGCGGCCCCGGCCCGCCGCCGGCCCCCTCGCCGCTCCGCGCCCCGCCACCGGCGTCCCGGGACTCGCGGCCTGCGCAGCGCACGGGGCCCGGTTCTGGGGGAGGGAATGTAAACAAATCGGGGTTTTATAGTTACCTCACACTCGAGTGCCGTGTGCATCTCCTCTCCGCTCGGTACCAAACCCCGGCTGCACCAAATCGCGTATTCAGCAAAGCGCGTTGCGCCAGCTGCGTCGCGCAGCCCCGCGCGTCGGACCCGGCGCTACGCCGGCGGCGTACCGGGCCCTGCGCGGCGCCCTGCGCAGCCGCACCGCGCCCGCCGCCGGGGAGCTACGCTGCGGGCGTGCGCGCGCCGCCCACCATTCGCCGCGCCGCGCCGCGCCGCGCCGGGGGCGCGCGGAGGGGCCGGGGCGGTGGGGAATTCGGGGGTACGCAAACTGCGGGGCTCAGCGGCCCCGCGCTCGTTTTGTTCGCGGAAAGGGCGCCGCGGGGGCGTCCGGCCGCTCCCGGCGCATGCGTGGAGCGACCTTGGCGGTTTCCGCGGGGCCGCCGGTGTCCGCCGAGACCTGGGGCGGCGGGCCGGGCACGGACGCCGGGAGGCCCTGGGAGCCACGCCGTGCCCAGCGGTCCCGGGCAATCTGCTCGGACGGGCAGCTGTGCCCTAGTTAAACATCCACCGACGTCACCCGACCCCTCCCCCTCTGGCCCTCTCAGAGGGCAGCGAGAATTGGGCGCGAGGAGTTGGGGTGTCCTGCAGTGCTCTCCCCGGCCCATAGGGAGTGGGGGAACGCCGGCCTGCGGGCACCGAAAGGAAAAGCGGGAGCCTGCGGCCCGGTCGCGCACTTAAGGTCATCCGAGGCTTTGGGCAGCTTTCCCCGGTCGTCCCACCACCTCCTACGCCTTAGTGATCGATTGTTTCTTAACACCCAAGTGCACGAATTCCTGCCCTGGCCAAGCAATTCCAGGGTCTCCCGTCCACTTCCACTTCCGGCCCCTCCCTTGGCGCCCACCGTCCTGCGTACCAGTGCTGTCCTCCAACTCCTCTGGTGGTACTAAGGACCACATCCCCAGCTCATCGTTATGTTTGAGACAGCATCTTGCTAAATCACTCAATTGCCCAGGCTGGGCTTGAACTTGTATCCTGCCACCTGGGCCTCCGGAGTGCTGGGATTCCAGGTCAGTGCCGCTGAACCGGCTCCTCCCCTCTTCTTAAGCAACATACATTTTTTCTTAAAAGGCGGCCTGATACCATCCCTTCGCTTCCTTAGGCCGCTTCCTGTCTTACTCCACAGGCAGAGGCTGATCTGTAATCTTCCCAGGGTTCCGGTGTTCCTGTATTCAACTAGAATCTACTAGCGACAGTGAACTTGGAAGATGTGGGATGCCTGTCTTGCAGAGGGCTCCGATATACCTGCGCTCTTTACCGCGTATGCGACGTATGCGACGCGCTTTGTAGTAGGGATTAGCCAGGATGTGGGGCACAGAAGCTAATAGTTTTGCCTAAGATTAGGGAGCCGCGAGGGGCCAGAATTGGGACCCAGGCGCATGCGGTGTGGCTCTGTGGTTCCTTGGTCCCGTTCAGTCTGTATCATACAGGTGGCTGTGTTGAGCCCTAGGTCCAGATACAGGTCTCAACACTGTCACTCACTGTGGTAGACAGTGGCCACGGTGCTCAGACTCAGGGATAAATTGAGGCAATAGTTTAAAAACAAGAAAGAACAATTGTTTCTCAGAACTCTAAAATTTACGTGTAATCATGGAAAACTCCACTGAGCCAAAGCCATTTTGAGCAAAAAGAACCTGACTTGACACTGCAGGAAGCTGTACTAATCAAGGAACAGGAAAGTGTTCATATAAAAAGACACATGGGCCAGTGGGAAAGAGGGGACGGCCTGGAAGGTCAGCCACGCATCTTCAGCCAGTTGGTTTTTGACAAAGGTTCAAGGAAACACATTGGACAAAAGACAGTGATGGTGTTGAGCAGACTGGACAACCACATGCAAAAAAAAAAAAAATGAAACTAGACCCTCATTTCTCACCAATTATAAAAATCAACTCAAGATAGATGAAAGACTTACATGTAAGACCTGCAACTAAAGACTTTCTACAAGAAAACACAGATTTAAGACAATTCAGTGGGCAGGGATTGTTTGGACAAAACCCCAAGGCACAGAAAACAGTGAAAAATGGACAAATGGAACAATTTCATCTATGACGCCTTAGGACAGCAAGGAGCTCTCCATAGGTGCAGGCAACATACAGAATAATAGCCCAGGCTCCGTGCTGCAGGCCTGGAATCCCAGTGCTCTGGAAAGGGGGCGGCCAGAGTGTGGCACGTTCAAATCCAACCTCGGAAACCTAGTGACTTTGCAAGACCCTGCCTCAAAAATCAAAGAAAATGAGCTGGAGATGTAGCGCAGGGTGAAGGCTCTGCATTCCATCTTCAGTTTAAAAAAAAAAAGATTTGCAACATCTGCATCTGACAAGGAGCTATATGCAGAGCACATGGGGAGCTCCCAAAACTCAACAGCAAGAAGAAACCAGATTTAAAAATGGGCAATAGATCTAAATTGATGTTTCCCAAAAGAAAGCAACAGGTACCTGAAGAATTTCAATATCAGCACCAATCAAAGAAGTGCCAGTCAGAAGCACAATGAGATACTACCTCACCCCAGTATGAATGGACTACAGGAGAGAAGGGCTGCAGGAGGTATGAGAAACGGGATCCTCTGCCCAGTGTGGGTGGGAATGAAAATTGTATAACTGTTACTGTTACGGAAAACCTCAATGGATCATCCTCAAGGAATTCAACAGACCTCCTGGGACTCTCCAAAGACTACGAGCTCTTGTCATGTTGAGAACGCGGATAGAGCTACAGGGACATCATTAGATTAAGTGAATGAATTAAATCGGGTACAGAAAGACAAGTACTGCCTAAGTGCCCTCAGATGTAGAATCCCATAAAGGTGGTCTCCTGGAAGTGGGGAGCACAGGAGCTGGTAACGGAGGCTGGGGCAGTAGGGTGTGCCATCTGACCAGGGGGTTCTGAGTTAGTCAGGTAGAAGCAAGAAGCTCTGGAGTGCTCCTGAACACTGTGGTGCCTACAGGGGGCAATTATGTAATGTCTATTTCAAAAAGCCCACAGACAGGATCGTGAATGTCCCCATCCCAGGAATTGGTACACGTAGAGAAGATTGAGTGGCTACACTGATTCAGCATTTTGAAACACTGAACGTTCCATGGTCTTGGTATCCCACAAATATATACAACTTTTCTGCTTTTGCATTATGCCAAAAAACAAAAATGTGAAAGCCACGCACGGTGGCTCAAGCCTGTCATCCTAGCTACTTGAGAGGCTGAGGCAGGAGGATTGAAGTCAAGCCAGACTGGGCTCTTGTGATCCCCTGTCTCCAAATGGGAAGTAAAAATTGTCTGGGGGAGGGGGTCTGGTGACACATGCCCATAATCCTAGCACTCATAAGGCTGAGGCAGGAGAATTCCTGTGAGTTGAGGCCGGTCAGGGCTACACTGTCAGTTCAGGACCAGCTTGAGCTATAGAGCAAGACCTTATCTCAAAAAGGAGAGAAAGGTTGAGGACGCAGCTTGGAGACAGAGCATTTGCCTAGCTTGCAGGAGGCCCTGCCTCCAACCCTGGTGTCATAAAATAAATACATAAACACTGTGGAACAGACAGGCTTATTCTGAGAAAGGCCGTTAACCAAGAACACTGTGGCAATGCTCAGTGGGTGGGGACCTGAAGGGTCAGAAGAGGTTTTAAAGGAATTGGGAAAACAAGACTTTGGAGGTAGGTCAGGGAGATCTAAACCGAAGTGTCAGAATTAGTAACTCCTTTTTTTCTTTCTTTCTTTCTAGACAGTCTCACTCTAAACTGCAGGCTGGTCCTAAATTCACTCTGTAGCCCAATTTGGCTTTGAACTCATGGCAATCCTTCTGCCTCAGCCTCCTGAGTGCTGAGACTGACTACAGACGTATATCACTAGGCCTGGTTAGTTTTCATGGGGTGCTGGGGAACTGACCCCAGGGCCTTATGTTGCTAGGCAGGTGATCTAACTGTTGAGCTCTGCCCCCAGCCACCCATTCATTTTTAGAGACTGTATGTTTCACCTTGGATACTGACAGTCAACCCAGTGTCAGAGGCCAGAGAACTGTTATTGTATAGGTCATTCCTGTGGCCTTGGGTAGCATCCAGTGAGGCAGGCTCTTCACAGGTAAGCCTGGGAGGAGGGAGGGCAGTCTTTTTTGCTATTCCTTGAGAAATATTCTCTCTCTCTCTCTCTCTCTCTCTCTCTCTCTCTCTCTCTCTCTCTCTCTTTCTCTCCTCCCTTTCTCTCAGATTCTATACGACTTTTCATTTCTAAAATGGGCTGGGGGTGTAGCCCAGTGTTTAAAGCATGTTCCCAAAATTAAAATAAGTTGGGTTGGGCACTGTTATGGCTTTGGCTCAGATGTCTCCCCAAACCCTCACGTGTGGAGGGGGGCCTTGTGGGCACGTGGAGGGTTCCAGGCCTGCAGTGCACTACCAGGTGGGCGGCCTGGAAGGACGCACTCCTGTCCCCGCTTCTTCCGGAGGCTCAGATGCCCCTTCTTGGACACCTTGGGCAGCTGTCCCCTGCCAGACCCTTCCTGCCATTGCCAGCCACCTGTGGATGGACTGGGGCTCCTCCTAAACTGTGGGGGTCAGGTATTGTGTCACAGCAGTAATGAAGACACGGATGTCACTCAATGGTGAAGCGTGGCTACTTTGCACAAGACCCCAGGCTCTCGGGGGAGCACAGCAACTGACAAGTAGGTCCAGAGGAGTCCTGGCAGTTTCACCAGGGAGCTCAGCTAAGATGGCAGGAAGAGATAAGACCCTATGAGAGGCCAATTCTCCCAGATGCCTGACAAGTGAAGTTATTCTGAACTAATGAGCTTATGCAATGAGACAGCTTCGGGCTATCGGCAAAGATGAAAATAGATTGCAGAAATGAAACAACACAAAGTTTAAGCAAATCCCCACCCAGAGGAGAAACAGAAACTTCTTATGGTTGGCCCAGATGATGCTCACACTAGACCCAAGCAAACTCCTGAAACACGAGGCTTTAGCTCCACCTGAAGAGGAACCAAGACACACAAGCTGACTGAAGGCCTAGTCCCTGAGACACAGCTCAAGAACAACAGGACGGCCCGCTGGCAAGAATGAACCAAAGCCAAACAGCTCCGAGAGTCAGGCTAGCGGGCAGGCCTCACATTGCCCATAGGAAGCTTCTGCCCCTAGGCCTACTCCGAGTGTCAGCACCAATCCCAGAACTCCACAGCTGCCTGGTTCCAGGGCTTGAGAGCGGGGGGGCCTTTGGCCCTGGCAGAAGTTGGTGCCCAGTTAGCACTTCTGCCTACTGCTGTGAGAGTGCATTCTTTCAGGTCTTTCCTGAAGAGAAAGGTCCCAGAAAGGAGAACACAGGACCTAGACAGAAAGTGAAATTAGGAACACTGTGGTCACGTGGCCAACCCCTCAGCGGTGTATGCAGCCAGCCTCCTTGTTCTCAACACAGAGATGAAGCCCAGAGGTAGGCCCGGGAGCTGGCTGAGTGTCCGTGGAAGAGGCTTACTAGCTCTGGCACAGGTTCAAGGCCAGCCTGAACAACTGGCAAGACCCTGTGTCTGACCAGGATGAAAAAGGGCTGAGGAGGTTGCTCCATGGTAGAATATTAGCCAAGCATGGGTGAGACTGGGTTCAATTCCCAGTACCACAAACAAATAAGACTTGGTAGGTTGGAGGTGTCTACTTAGTCCCACCTTGGGACCTAGATGCTGCCAGGCAATGATCTGAGATCTTTTCTAATTCTAGCAGCCCAGTGGAAAGATCTTCCAAATCTCAAGTCTAATTCAAAGGAATTATTAGGGGGAAAAAAGGCCCTAACCACAGTGGCACATGCTTGAAATCCCAGCATTCTGGGAGGCTGAAGCAGGAAGAAAACAAATTCTAACTCAGCAAGGTAATATAGATACTTAAGAGACTTGGTATTGAAAACAAAAAGGACAAAAAAGTGGGGGCTGGGGTTGTAGAACAGTTAAGGCCTTGGGTTCCAACCCCCGTACAACCCCCGCCCCAAAACAGAAGACCGTGGCTTAAATAACCACATTAATATTGCAAAATTGCAAAGCATTTAAGATGGGTATGCTTAAAGTAATCAAGAGGGACATGAACTAGCAATAAATTACCACATAAGTATTTTTTAAAAAAAGATTTTGAAAAGTTGTTGAACTCCATTTTAAAATGCTATCTCGTGAGAACAAATCTCAAACCTGTCCTAAGGCTCCCACGGTAATTAATCAGGAGGCCGCTTTCTCAGCTGACACTGATGAAAGCTCTCAAGGGTGTCTGTGGAAATGACACATTTGTGTGAGCAAATTTTGCTTATCGTGGTTAGTCAAAAGTCTGACAGCAAGGAGGCAGCGAAATTCTAAATCTTAGGGAAGGCAGTAAAGGGATTATCAAAACAAGGCTGACTGGTGAGGATTTGGGGATTTGTCTTGTACTACTTCTAAGTAATTAAACTCGGATCACATTGTTAGGAATGGAAGCCAGTTCTCCCGTCCTTATAGAATCCTGTAACCCACCAGTTCTTCCCAGCACTTATCTTTAGAGAGTGGTAGGAGCTTGTCAGAGTCTGTGAGGGATGCCCAGCAGTTGGCCGCCTGCCGCCCCACCGGCCCATCTTCCCCGAGGGACCCCACCCACAGCCTCCCACGGACAGTGGTGGTTTCATGGCAGCCCAGCTCCAAGCTCACCACAAAAACAGGGCCCTCCCCGTGCAGTTAGGTTTTGTAGGTGGCCTCCGGCCCCAAACACACAGAGCCACACTGTTCAAACTGTGTCAGGCTCACAGTAGCTAGATCTTAGACACAGCCGACATGTCCATCAGCAGAAGAGTGGATGAAGGAAACGTGGCCTTTACACACAATGGATGTCTTAGCTACTTTTTTTTGTCACTGAGACAGAACACCCGACATCCACAACTTAGGGAGGAAAGATTTGTCTTAGCTCTCAGTTTCAGAGGGTCTCAGTCCATTCATGGGTGGGCGGCTGGAAAATGGGAGAATCACATGGTGGGGCTGGAGCCGGGTCCCGGGCCAGAATGGGAGCTGGAGCTGGTACCTCAGAGAGAGAGATCCCCACAGCACAATGGAACTGATCCAAGTCTGGGAGGAGGGACGGAACCACCCCTCCAGGCCTGGCTGAAGCATCCGCCCCCCTCCCAGCCAGGCCCCACCTCCCAATCCTAGACAGTATCCACAGCTATATGAGGCTTCTGGGAGACACTCCAGATCCACGACAACGGAGTACTACTCTGCCCTGAAGATAGACAAGTGTGAATCATTTGTAGGAAAATAGATGCAGCTTGGGACTTTATGCTGAAAGAAATAAAGCAGACACAGGAAGTTAAGTGTCGCATGGTTTCTCTCACATGAGAAATCTGAAAGAGAACTAAGTAAAAGAGCAAAATATGGGGCAATCCCAACTGGGGACCCCTCCCAGATAGTAGGAGTTCTAAACACCCCTGTCGTTTGTTTCTAAACAGAAACCCTTTCTCCACCTTGCCTCCTTTGTCTGAGATTCCATTCTTCAACATGGTGGGACATGAGCGCATACAGACACAGAGAGACCAGCTAACAGCTTAAGATTACAAAATAAGAGGGGCTGGAGGAATGGCTCAGCGGTTACAGCACTTGCCTAGCAAGTACTAAGGTCAAGCGCTAAGCACCTGAGTTCGATTCCCAGCACCATATAAGCCGGGTGTGGTGGCATGCACCTGTAATCCCAGCACTCGGGAGGCTGAGACAGGAGGGTTGCTATGAGTCCAAGGCCAGCCTGGGCTACAGAGTGAGACCTTGTGTCAGAGAGAGATAGAGAGAGAGAGAGAGAGAGAGAGAGAGAGAGAGAGAGAGAGAGAGAGAGAGAGGAATATGTGTGTAGAGAGAGGCGAGAGGCAGGTCAGGGGCAATGAGGGTGGGGAGGAGGGAGAGAGCAGCAGAAACAGGTAAGATGCTGCTGCCGGCGTGCGGGCCCTAGTCCCCCAAGGTGAGCAGAATCACGTACCGCAAACGCTTACTAATAAAAAAGACTCTTGCACAAAGACATCACGCCAGGCGCCATTTCAGTGTTTCAGACATGATGGCTCTTGTCACCCCTGCGCAGCCCACGCGGCCTGGGGAGGTCCAGGGTGTGATGTCTACCCTACGGGGTTACCTGGCAGTGGCAGTCGCAGCCCAGCCTGGCTCAGATCCCGCATCCCCGCTGTCCCCCTGCTGGCGGCTATGTCCTGTTTCTACCTAAGATCACTACTACTCTACTTCCTCTGAAAATTCTGGTCTTTCTTTTTTCTTTTAAAGAAAAAGAAATTAAAAGAACTATAAAGTGGTAGCTCCTTGGTCTGTGAATGTTGTAGTCAATAAAAACGTTAAGAGTATTGTTAAATAGAAATAAGAAGTAAATCAAGAAACTTACACTGTGAACACTTGTTTATTTTTGCTGTCTCGACTAACCAAAATGGATTTCGGAGGCAGCATTTAAATGTTGGTGTTGATTAACCCATCTGGCTAGACCTTCCGCTGCAAGCTTTCTGCTTCCAGGGTGGGGATCTAGCTGTTGGAGGATTTATGCAAATCTCGAAAGGTAATATTAAGCAGAATCATGTGTGCCTTCGTGACTTCAACTCTCATCCTGCGATAGGACCAACCAGTGTGCAAATCAGTCCAGAACGGGCTGGTGCCGGACACCGTGTCCTGGCCAATTTAAAGTGAAATTCCTAGCAGACCCGAAAGGTACATTTCAGTCCTTAGAGGGATGTGAGTCTGCATCCTCTGCCCAGCTGCCTCAGAGAAACAGGCAAGGGCTCAGGCGGGGATGATGCACTTTTTAAGTGCAAGCATGTGTTTCCGCTACATGCCAGCCATGAGGGTGCTGGGATTTCAGGAAGAACAAAGTGAGGTCACGGCCCTCACATGGCTCGGTGTTCGGCAGGGAGGTCACTGACAGGGGAGCTGCAGTGCAGAGCAGCAAATGAGAGGACAGAGATGGGCCTGGGCTGCTGTGGCGGCCAAGGCCCAAGCTCCAGCGTTCTAGGCCAAGTGCCACCTGATGCCCGACTTAGGCGTGAGTCTAGAGACCAGGTAAGGAGGCCTGGGAGGGGATGCCTGCAACAGGCGGAAAGCAGAGGTTGTAGGTTAGGGAACAGAAACAGGAGCTGTGTGGTTGTGGGCCTGGGGATCAGGACAGATGACAGGACGAGTGGCAGGGCTTCTGTGGGCCATAGGAAGGAGGCTGGGTGCCACCAGAGGGCCATGCGAACCTCTAAAGAGTTTAGGCAGGCAGTTGGCATGATCACAGGCCAGGGTAGAAGTAAGGAATGGAATCACGTGGGCAGTCGAGAGCCTTTCCCGACAGCACCATGTCCTAGCCCTGGAAACGCATGGGCATGTTGGTGCCAAGATGGAACGAAAGCTCCAGGTGGAAGTGAGCACCCAGTCTCACCATGGGCATTCCTAGAAGGGGAAAAGGAGGTAGAAGAGCCATGGGGGGGACTTGTGGTGGCAGGGGAACTGAGGCCCCCACCAATGGAGTGTGGGCAGGAGAAGACAGGACCCAGTTCTGCCTTATATCCTCCTGACCCCTGGGAGTTCGCTCAGCGATGCCGGGGCAGAGCTAGACAAGTCAGTTTGGAACTTTTAAGCCGCCCAGTTTATGGTAACACGTTAGAGCAGCGGTAGAAACCCCAAGCACTCAGGAAGCCGTGGAGTAGGATCCCACGTGGGACCGGAGTGAGAAGCAGATCTCGGAAAATGTCAGGGAGGTGGAATCACACCTGGCACCCATCCTACCTGGGGCCTCGGCCTTGCCACGCGGCTCTGCTTTCTTGTTGTAGGGTGGAGGATGCATGATGGAGGAGGGGGAGGGGGTTAATTTCTGGTGTTTGAATCAAGGAGGTAACACACATTCCCAGTCGCTCCCAAATTCAAATAGCAACACCTCCTATACCATGAATGAACCTTCAAAATGCCGTGCAAAGTAAATTAAGCCAGACAAATATTGTACTACGGGATAGCACGTGTAGGAGACGCCGAGACTAGGCAGCTTATAGACTCGGACAGCGGGTTACCGGGCCGGGGATGTGGGGAAAGGGAAAGGCAGGAGAGGCTCGTGCTCAGGGGTGCAGGGCTGTATTTGGAGTGATGAAAAACGAAGTAAAAACCACATGAAGCTTTGCAGTAGAGGCAGATTATACACACACACTGCCGATCTCTAAAATAGGGTCATAATGTGGGGTTAACAAATACAGTGAATGTTTAAATTTTAAAATATTATTACAGGGGTCGGAGGAATGGCATAGGGGTTAAAGCGCTTGCCTTGCAAGTGCAAGGCCCTGAGTTCTATTCCCCAGCACCACATGAGCTGGACATGGTAGTCCATGCCTGTAACCCCAGCACTCCAGAGGCTGAGGCAGGAGGATTGTAGTGAGTCTAAAGCTAGCTAGCCTCGGCTACACAGTGAGTTCAAGAGTAGCCTGGGCTACAGAGTGAGACCCTCTCTCTCTCTCTCTCTCTCTCTCTCTCTCTCTCTCTCTCTATATATATATATATATATATATATATATATATATTATTACAGTGAAAGACGCATCGTCATTTAGCCCTCTCCAAGCCCGCCCCCTTATTCTGAACACACTTCTTCTGTTTTGACACTTCCGGAAGTGGCCCCAGAAGTCCTCCTTCCTGATGGTCTTTAGTCGAGATGCTGTGGCTCCCTGATGTCCTGAACGGATTCGACACATTTCCCTCCCACTCAGGGTCATCGTGCCTTTGGGACAGAGCGAGACGCTGTTCCAGACCAGGGCGGATCTGAATGAGGCCCCATCCTGCCAGCTCCGGTGAGTTGGGTGGGTGCAGATGGACCCTGCTGGGAGTTTACGAACCTGTCTTCTGTTGGGACTTGGCAGCAGCAGCGTTCACTGAATTTTTATCACATCTCATAAAGATGTGCATGAAAACAAACCTCCGGAACTGTTCTGGAAAGTGGCTGGCAGGACGGGGCGAGGAACGCCGCAGGTGGGGGCGAGCAGGCGAGAGGGACTGACGGCCATGTGTCTATTACTGTAATGTGTTCATTTAAAAATGAAAGCTCTGTATTTTTGTTCAGTTCTTGTGTAAATAACCCTCAAACTATTTTCCAGAGTTTTGCTTTTGGTTTGTTTCTGATCCTGGACACTGAACCTGGACCTCATGCATGCTAACCACTCCGGAGCTACATCCAAGTTCCTGTCAGGTCTTTGATGTTTTTAATTTTGGAAACAAGTTTCCAGGAGAAGTTCATAATCTTCATCCTTTATCTTAAATAACAGTTTCAAATTTCGAGAGGCTGAGACAGGAGGATCACAAGTTCTAGACCCTGTCTCAAAATCAAAAATAAAATGGGTTGAGAATATAACTCAATTTTTTTTTTTTCAAATAGAGAAGAGTATCTTTGTACTGGAGCAGTTCTGAGGTAACTGAATGCACCTGCAGTTCCACGAGCCGGTGTTCCTCAGCCCGGCACACACTTATAAATAAAGGCGTTAGGCTGGTTGTGAGTGAGGCCATGGGGCACACCTTGAATCGGGGACAAATAGCAGCTTCAAAGTAACTGGCTCCATTCCTCAACAGGTATGCCTTCTTGGGAGGGAATCTTAAAAATAATGAGTTTACATTTGACCAATTAAACTCTTGGCTATGTTTAGAAGGAAAGCTCAAATATTCCAATTTACATCAACTACATTTGAATTTTTATGTTCTGCGGCAGGCCACATCCTTACGGAAGGCAGAGCACACCCTTGCAGCTCTGGGCAGCCTTGAAACTAATTCCGCCCGACGTTAAGCACAAGGAGAGAGCCAGCCCACGCTCACCAGCCATGTCTACACGGCGCGGTTAGTAGGCCAGGTCCGGGGACAGAGGGGAAGTCGCAGCCAACGCAAGATTCCTGGAGTAATGAGGTTCCGGTGAGCTCTTGGCCATCGGGCACACCCGGCCTGATGGGCACGCAGCTGTGGCTATGCCATCTTCTGGGTGCAGGTGTGGAGAGTGAGCTGCGACCAGTGCGGTGACTGGCCAGTGAGGAGGGGCCGGAAGGTGACACAGAAACCCAGGGTCCGAGTCCCGGCCTGTTCGCCTTTCTCACCTTCCCCCACCGCGGCACGGCCCTTCTGGCCAACCGTCAGCGATCGGCTGCGGTTACCCTACGAGACAGCGGCGCTATTCCAGTAGCCAGTGGGAAAGGGGGCAGCATGGCCGAGCACCATTCGACAGCACAAGTGTAATAACGATGTTCTACAAAGCCCAGAGGGTCTGCAGCTCACAGCCCGGTACGCATCCACAGGAGAGAAAGCAGAGGACAGCGGGCCTGGAGGAGGCGAGCGATCCCCATTCCCGGTCAGTCTCCCCGCCTGCGCCGTCTTCTCCTTCCTCTCCAACCACGGCGGGAGGCTCCCAAAGCCTTTCCTCCGTATCTCCTCGGCCCCCATTCTCGACTCACCAGGACAGCTGGGCTACGGCCCCTCTCATGGCATCCAGACTGCCACCAGTGCTGGGGCTGGCGGTGCAGGCCTGAAATCCCAGCGCTCAAGGAGGCTGAGGCAGGAGGATTGCAAGTTTGAGCCCAGCCTGGCTAAGCTAGTGAGAACCTAAGAGCTGGGGATGCAGCTCATGCCAAGGTCCTGGATTTAATCCTCCTACCACAAAACGGAAGGAAGGAAAGAAGGAAGGAAGGAAGGAAGGAAGGAAGGAAGGAAGGATGGATCCAAGTTGAACACTCCGACTTTTCACTCTTCCCCCTCCCCGGCCAATGCTCATGTCTGCCTGCTACCGGGAAGGCGGGCGCGGGGAAGCAGAAGCACTCAGCACACTGTCAGTATCTGCAGTTCTCTTTTTTAAAGAGTGGGAACTGTGTTGCCCAGGGTCGCCTAGAACTCCTGGATTCCAGAGACCCTCCTGCCTCAGTCTCCTGAGTAGCAGGAGCTGCAGGGGTGTGCCGCCACGCAATGTTTCTTCATAATAATCCGGGCTCCTCCGTCTCACTAGGCGCTTCCCTAGTGTCTCAGTTACTTCCTCGTTGCTGTGACAGAGTACCCGACATCCACAACTGAAGGGAGGAAAGCTTTATTCAGCTCCATTTCAGAAGGTCTGGTGCGGCCTAGGCAGCAGAGGTGCAAGCCCACAGCAGAGTGGGACAGCTGCGCGGGCGCTGCAGACAGGACGGGAGGCAGGAGCCCAGCAACAGGTGCAGACTCAGACAGCGCCATGAAACAATGTTTCCTCTGCCTCCTGTAATTACGGTAAGCCACGGGCTGGGCCCCCACATCGAGGTTGGGTGCCCTTCCCTCACTTCCTGTTCCACAAGTCTGTAACAAACACCTGAAAGCTCTGCCCTGGATGCCCCCAGGTCCCAGCAAGCTCACACAATCTTTCCAGGTCAAACCCCAAGCACCTGCCCCTTCCAGGCAGGCCCTACCTCCCAATAACACACGGTTCCACAGCTACCCACTACATCCAAAAACACTCCAGATCCGAACCACAGTGCCTGGTGAAAGTTATCATCATTGATCACCTAGAATAGTTGGCCCCTGATCAAGTTGGGGTCCAACCCACCCTCCGCAGGGAAAGTGAGTCACGCACCAGCGTCCGACGCCTCCTGTGGCCCTCTGGCCCACGATTGGCTGACCAACAACAACGTTTGACCCTGCCTGCTTCCCTATGGTCGCTGGGGGTTTCTTCCCACTCTACCACAAGGGAGGTGGGACGTAAGTGGAAAGCGTATGCAACATTTCTGAAGCCTACTGCAAAGTGGTAAAAATGTATCAGCAAAGTTTCATACTGACTACATGCTGATGAGATTTTAAATATATTAGGCTAAATAAAAATATTATTAAAATATCACTAGGCCTTTTACACTTTCTGGATGTGACCACTGAAAATTTCTAACTTACCTAAGTGGTTTAAATTGTCCTTCTACAGAACAACGCAACTCGACAGCACAGGATCCAGCCCAACTGAGGCTCCCTGCGCCTCCTCTGGAGCCAGGCTTGCCCTTACTCACGTGCACCCGCTGCACCCTTGCCCTTCCTTCATCTCCTACTTGCCCTTCAAGATTCCATTTAGAAATAACAGAGCTCGGGTGCCAGGTGCACTCAGGAACCCCAGCGTTCTGGCAGGCTCAGCCTGGGGACCTCCAGTTCCCGCCCAGCCCAGGCACCTTAGCAAGACCCCTTCTCAAAATAAAAATACTGAAAGAGCTAGGATGTCACTCAATGTGAAGGCCATGGGCTCAATCCCCAGCACTATGGAGAAAGAAGAAAGAACGAATGAGCAAAAGAAAAGAAAGATCACTCCGAGCGTTTCTTCACCTTTCCCCGTCCACTGGGCTAGGAGTTGTCCTACCCAGAGGTTTCGACTTCCCACTAGCGCCCGCCCCACACCATCTCCAGGGCAGGAGACCTCCCACACGCAGGCATGCAGGCGTCCCACTCCAGCACATCCCAGGCCATTTCCGGGGGAGGAGGCTCCCTGAAGTCCAGCAGACAGACCTCCTGCTACAGCTTGTGGATACAAGAGCTGCCCGGGGCGCACCTGTCCGCTCCCTCCCCGTGCGGGATGGGTCCTGTACTCACTGGTCCTGGACAGCAGAGGCTGCGCCTTGTGCTGTGTGCTTTGCACACTGCCTGGTGCAAGGCAGGCAGGTCCTCAGTGCTCACCACCAGCATGGCTTCCCAGGACCCAAAGCACGACCGTGCCCGCGATACCGTGTGTGGGAGGAGTTACACACTAATATTTCCTCTTCATCGGCAACCTGTCTGCATGCTACCCCACAACACACCCAACTCACTCTCATGTCTTTTCCTCATGGTAGAAGATGTAACACTTCACCAGTTCACTTGACAAAGAGAATAATCAGAGAACAAAATGAACACAATTTTGGTCTTCTAAATATTTAAAAAACTGCTCTAATGGCTAGCAGATATTCACTGTGAGAAAAATTTACCTATTCGTTGGAGTACATTTTTATAGCATTTCTGAAGATCAAGTCTTTGCAAGAATTTTAAATGAGGCCTAAAACCAAATCACCCTCTCTATAATCCTGCAGGGTTGGCGTTCGCGGACAAGTTCTGAGCACATCAAAAATTTTGGCATCCTTACATTATAATTAACGTTTCCCACATTACTCTCTGTTTAAAAAAAAAAAAAGTCAGCATATGCCAAACGTAAAAGCACTAAGAACAGACAGTAACAATT
This sequence comes from Ctenodactylus gundi, assembly GCA_004027205.1. Taxonomy (NCBI): domain Eukaryota; kingdom Metazoa; phylum Chordata; class Mammalia; order Rodentia; family Ctenodactylidae; genus Ctenodactylus; species Ctenodactylus gundi. The sequence goes on along the minus strand of PVKB01000737.1, from coordinate 370,226 downwards.
TTCTTTCTTCAATCCCATCAGAAACCATTTTAAGTGGCATGCTGCATGTTCATTTTGACCACTGGTATTTCTTAGAGTATTTTTTTAATGTTTAGAGGCATTTTATAGCAGAGCTACAGCTTTCATCTGCTTGTATTTTTATGAAATTAAGTGAGTTCATAGACGGGCATGATGGCACATGCCTGTAATCCTAGCACCGTAGGAGGCTGAGACAGGAGGATAGCAAGTTTGAGCCCAGCCGAGGCAATTTAGGGAGGCCCTGTCTGAAAATAATCGTAATAATAATAATAATAATAATAATGGTAAATAAAACAGGCTGAGGATTTCGTTCAGTCTAAAAGCTCTAGGTTCAATCTCCACTACTGAAAAATAAAATGAAATAAACATTAAGATAAAATGCCAAGGCCTTAGAAGTCTCCCTTTGCTATTCAGTGTTCCAGTGTTTTTCTGCCCTTTCCGCTTCACTGCTTCTACTTCTTGGCTACTTCTGGACTCACGCTGGCGGAGCAGCGCTGTCACAGGTCATGGTGGAACCAGCCTGTGCAAGAGACCTGGGCTGCCCAGGGAGTTCCCGAGACAAACAGGGAAGAACTGTTTGAGAGGCAGATCTTGTTTTGGATTAGGACGTAAACTGGCAATCAACACCCGTGGTCCATCCTGACAGAACGCGTGGTTAGATAACCAGTCAGACTGAGACAGAAGATGACCATGGCCAAGGAGAACCCGAATGCTCACACAGGAGGGAGCGCAGAACTTCTGGTCACCAGTGTGTGGGCGCAGTGACAGCCCTTCACAGTGGACACGTGGAACAGGCGAAGGGAAGCTGTACAGCGGGCAAGCCTGACCCAGGCCCAGCGGCTGCGACCAAGGGCAAGGTCGGCTCTTAGCGCGCATGTCTGAGAGCTGGGAATGACACTGGGGCCTGCGGGGGCAGCTCGTGCCTTGTGTGCATGATCCCCCGCATCAGGAAGGCAGAAAGGAAACAGGGTACACACTATACCTCTGTGATCTTCCCCTCCAAAGTCCACCGAGACCCACTCCCTGAGCACGAGGCCCAGGGAAACTCCAGGGCCAGTGTACAAACACCCAACCGTGTGCCTTATGAGAAAGGGCCAACCAAGATCATCAGAAGCAGTAGGACCTTGAAACCCCCGCAGCCTAGAGAACCCTGGCGAGAGGCAATGGCTAACGGCCATAGGAGAACTCAGATGACATTCAGGAGAAGGAAAGGACCTTAGGTTAAAAACTGAGGGAATCAGATTAAACTATAGACTTAAACTAGTAAAAGTACATTAAGAAAACTGGAATAAACTGTAGAAATGAGTGAATAAAAGTAGATTAAGGAAATTGAGATAAGATATAGACTTTGGTGAATAAACGTCTGTCAGGATGAGCGAGGTCTAGTGGCACATGACTGTAGGCTCAGCTACTCAGGAGGCTGAGGCAGGGGCATCACTTAACCCTAGGGGCTATAAGGCCAGACTGGGAAACACAGGAAGACATTATACCTCCCCTTCAAAAAAAAAAAAAAAAAAAAAAAAAAGGTTTGTAGTTGGGAGAAAAACATACCACACTAATCTAAGACGTTCACAGGATAAACAGCTCTCTGTACTATCTTTGCAGATTTTCTGTATGTCTACAACTGTTCTGTAAGAGCTCATTTGTAAAGTCATAATGAACTTCCTCCTCTGGCCAGAGCCCAGACTTCACCCTGCTGACAGCACAGCCTCGCTGTGAGACCTCTCTCCCACTGGCACCAAGAGCGCCTTCTCCTCCTGCGTGACAAGGCCCATCCCCACTGCCTGTGTTGTAACGTGGGACCCTTACCACTTCACTCTACCTGTCAGGAGGAAGAAACTCCCCCAAGGCCTAAGCAGCAACTGTGTCCTTTCCACTGGGCATTCGGGATCTGTACTGGAAGCCCAATCTCGCTCTGAAAGGTCATGTTTCCAGATGCGTAGTGGACCCCTCTCCCCAAAGGCCTGAATAATACAAAGTTTAAGCCTTTGAAGGGAGAGAGCCCTTGACCGGTGCGTGCTAGCGGCACTCAGCAGTGCAAGGTTTGGCTTCGGGAATTTGGCGCAGTGCACCTTGGCCGTCTACAATCCCATCACCTCTCCTCCATCCTCTCTCCCCTCCCACAGTTTACCCTCTGCTTTCCCTCTTGTTTGTTTCTGTCTCTCCTATAAGAGAAATAATGTGATATTTAACTCTCTGCACCTGCCTTATTTGCCTAACATGCCGATCTCCAGTTCTATCCAGTTCTTGCAAATGACACACCCACCCCCACACCCCCACACATCCCTCTATTTTATACCCTGACCCTGTAGTTTCTATTGTGTCTCAGTCTTGAATAATATGAGTGACGATTATAATTACCACAATCCTCTGACAGTATTCTTATATGAATCCTCCCTCCCGCCCTCCCTGTTTTCCCTCTCTCTTTCCAGTGCTGGGGGTGGAGCCCAGGGCCCTGTGGTGCAGGCAAGCTCTTTACCACCAAGCAACACCCCAGCCCTCCTAGTGGCTGCCTTTGTCACCTGGTTCTCTGATCTCCTCCAAGTATTGTTTGATTCTATTTCTGTTCTCTCCCTGGACTCTCACACATATTTTTTTTTTTTTTTTTTTTTGAGACAGGGTCTTGCTCTATCTATAGCCCAGGCTGCTCCTGAACTCACTATGGACTCAGGCTGGCCTCAAACTCACAGCAGTCCTCCTGCCTCTGCCTCCTGAGTGCTGAGAATTACATGTGTGCACCACCACGCCTGGCTTTCAATTCATCATTCAAAAATAGTCTTGGCTGCCTTGGTGATCCTGGAGGCGAAACCAGGTAGAGCTAGAACCTGCTATGGGACAGAGATCTGGGATGTCATTATCTTGTGATTCCTGGGTAAGAAGCAAGACTCAATCAGTGTAGGGTAAAAACCATCAATGCTTCAGGAAGCCAACCCAGAGACTCAGTGTTATGGCTGAGACCTAAAATGTCCCCCAAAAGTCTCCTGTTCAGAGGCGGGGCACAGTCAGAAGGGGATGATCACTGGGGCGTGACCTGGAAGGGTGGGTTCTGGTGCAGTCTCTCTGCTTCCTGGCAGGGAGCAGCTGGCCTCGGCCATGCTCGCCTCCCTTGCAGATTCTGCCTTGGAGCAAGCTGACCAGACCGAATTCCCCCAACAATAAGCCAAATCGAAGCCCGTCCCCAGGCAGGTGTGGGCGTCAGGGAAGTGACTCAGATGCGTAGGCTGTTCCCATGGTTACTCTTGTCCACCTTCTTAGGGCTGCAGGAGGATAAAGCCTCTGCCTAACAGCTGCCAGCTCAGGCCCCTATTGAGGGGTCTTTCCTGAGTCCTGAAAAGCCTTGGCCAACACTGCCCCAAAGATACCACAGCTTGGTGACTGCCATGCACTACCAAAAATCTTTTCCTCTGTCTTAATTATGGCAGACCACTGTGATCTCACAAATTGTCTGCCCCCCACCCCCCAGCACTTTCCTTGCTAACAGAGCCTTGGTTTATTGACACACAGAAAACCACATGTGTGGGCTGAGCTCCAAAGAGCGCCCCCCACTTCCCTCTCTTCCCGTGTCTGGGGCGAAGCCCGTGGCCTTGGCCTTCACTCTGCTCCACCCGAGTCCTGGCTTTGGGTCTGATTTTGATACAGGATCTTGCTAAGTCACTAAACCGCCTAGGCTGGGTTCAAACTCGTGACCCTCGGGTGTCAGCCTCCCAGAGTGCTGGGGTCGCAGACCCTCACCCTCTGGCTGGACCACACTGCATCTCCATAACTGTTTTGATTTAAGGATACATTTACTTTCTTTAAGACTGTTGAGGACAGCCAAGTACATCTGGCCATGTGAGTCATACCCATCACACTATATACTACGTTAGAAACTCAAGTAAGAGGATTTAAAAATATTTATCATTTAAAATTCAAATATAACAAACCCAGTAGGTATTAATCTGAGTAATATTTTATGGAAAAAGTAACTATAGTTTTTTTTTTTTTAAATAAGAAAAATCTTCCTTGTAACAGATGACATGACTTCTCATAGGCAATTCTGTACCCAATTTTGTTTGTGTTGGTCTCTCCCGCAGAGAAGTAAAAAAAAAAAAAAAAAACAGTCTCATTTTTTTCTTTTCTTTTTCTTTTCTTTCTTTCTTTCTTTCTTTTCTTTTCTTTTTTCTTTCTTTTTGTTTTTGGAGACAGGGTATTGCTCTGTAGCTCAGGCTGGTCCTGAACTCATGGTGAAGCCCTTGCTGGTCTTGGACTCAGGACAATCTTTCTGCCTCAGCCTCCCCAGTGTTGGGATTACAGGCGTGCACCACACCACCACACCCAGCATTATGTGGTGCTGAGGAATCAAACTCAGGGCCTTGTGCTTGCAAGTCAAGTGCTTTAACAGCTGTGCCATTCCTTCAGCCCCTCTAGTCTGATTTTTAAAATATAGCTGAAAGAAAACTAATAGTTATTTCAGTAGCCTTTTCAGATGATTCTGGATATTTTTCTTCGATACTACTAAAACTCAAAAACAGTAGTTTCGTGAAGGTTAATTGCATTGTAGCATCTGGAAACCCGTCAGTGATTTTAAGGTATTATTTATTTATTTATTGGTGGCACTGGGAATTAAGCTCAAGGCCTTTACACAGAGCTACACCCCAGCCCATTTTTGATTTTGAGACAGGATCTCACTAAGTTGCTAAGTTGCCCAAGCTGGGCTCCAGCTCGCATCCTTCTGCCTCAGCCTACCAGAGTGCTGGGTGACAGGACTGACCACATCAATGATATTCTGTACTCTAATACCCTAAATCTTTTGGTCTCTTTTGGCCTTCAATTTTTTTCTTTTTCATTCATGCATGATTTGATGACACATAGCAGTTGCTGGGAAAATACTGGAGACCTGCCCGGTGCTGACCCACCTCCTCCGTGGGAAAATCACTTCTGCTAACATCACCCCCAAGCTCCTTGTCTCCACGGTGAGGCATGTGAAAATCAGGCTGGCCTGCTGGATACACACTCCCCGCAGCCCGGCTTCCGTTCTTCAGTTTTATCGTTCGCAGCAAATAATTGTCAGCGACAGGCTCACTTTGCTATTTCCACAAAAACGATCACACAATAGCCATGTGTGAATAATCAAATTTGTTCGATCTTCCAGGAAAAAGAAGCTTTGCGAAAAAAGTACATAGTTCACTCACCACGCAAACCGCTGCATAAGGGAGCTGGAGGCAGAGGTAACGAACGCACTTCGGCCAGCAACCAAAACACGAACCGTAGCCAGGTGTGCTGAGGGGCCTGGAATCCCAGCTTCCTGGAGGCTGAGGCAGGAGGATCCCAAGTTTTGAGACTCTCCTGTGCTACACAGCAAGATCATCTCTAATCCAAAACAAAGTGTTTGAAACTTTATGAATTTCTGCAGTGAAGCGGTCCCGACTGCCGGTCCTTCTGGGAGGGCTCTCTGCTGGATAATGCCAAACCACGGTGGGGCTGCCCACCTTGCCACAGCTGCCTCGCCCTGTGCGGTGGAGGAGACCAGCGACGGGGCTGGATGTCGCTCAGTGACTGCGCACGTGCCCGCAAGTGCGAGGCCCTGGTCCACCCCCCCCCACCGTCACATAACAGCTACTACGCGCGGTGGCACGCGCCTGCCACGCCAGCACTTGGCAGGGAGAGGCAGGATTGCCGTGAGTTCAGGGTCAGCCTGGACTAGGGTGAGACCCTGCTTCAAAAAAAACACCAGTAAGAGTATATCTTAGCATTATTAGGAAAACCCACTTTAACCTCTTACTCACTCTGACAGGATCTCAGCCCTGGAGTTCGCTGAACCACGAAGCCCACGTGAAGCTCTGTTTCTTCTCGTGTTTTTTAGATGGGGTCTCGCTCTGCAGCCCAGGCTGGCCCTGAACTCACTATGGAGCCCAGGCTGGCCTCGGACTCACGGCAGTGCGGTTCCGGAAGAGCTGCGGGGATGAGTCCGGGCAAAGGGCCAGCGGTGACCTGACAAAAGCTCCTCCTCTAACACGGTCGACCCACGGACGGAGAAATCCTCTCCTCTGCTCAGGGCCTGCGTCTTCTACAGGGGAGGCCTGGAAACCGCCTACCCCATGGGATAGACCAGTCATGGATTTGGGAAAATGCAAAGAAAACACCTGGCAAGCCAATGGGAGCGCTGCTTCTGTGAAGTGAGTAGTCCTGTGACTGCCTCGAGAATCCTCATGACATGTGGGCCAGGGACGTAGCTCAGCAGGGAGAGCCCTTGCCTAGCATGCACAGGGCCCTGGGTTCAATTCCCCAGCACTACATAAGCCAGGTGTGGTGGCACACACCTGTAATCTCAGTGCTCAGTAGGCTGAGGCAAGAGGATTGCTGTGAGTTCAAATCCAGCCTGGACTACACTGTGTGTTCAGGAGCAGCCTATACTACAGAGCAAGATGCTGTGTCAAAAACACCAATTAAATAACTTTGGGATGGGTTTTCCGTTCCTCACAGTCTAAAGTATTGTTCCTCAGACATAATCTTACACGTCATTGATCTATCACTATTCAAAAGATTCCAGTGCTGGGTCCCATCACTTTGGGAGGCTGAGGCAGGAAGACTGCAAGTTCAAGACCAGTCTGGGCAAGTTAGTGACTTAGTGAGATCCTGTCTCAAAATAAAAATGGGTAGGGGGTGCAGTTCAGTGTGAAGGTCCTGGGCTGGATTCTCAGTACCACAAAATTAATTAATTAATAAAATAAATAATAAGGCCTGAGACAGCCTGCTAACTAGTGTTTGGTGCATTCCAAACTCCCTGAATGGAGCCAGTAAAATAAATGATTCGCTCAATATGAAAGTGATCTCCATCCTGTGCGAGTAGCCCCACAGTTCTACCCCTCCGTCAGAGGTGTGGCCGGGAGTGAGAGAAACAGGGAAAAGAAGTTTCCGTGTGGATTATCGGGAGTTATTTATGAAATAAAACAGGATAACTGGGTACAGACTTGAAACTGATTCAGAAAATGAGATCTGGGGCTGGAGGAATGGCACAGCCGTGAAAGTGTGCAAGGCCCTGAGTTCAATTCCCCAGCACCACATAAAGCTGGGCGTGGCAGCACACACCTGTAATCCCAGCATACGGGATGCTGAAGCAGGTGGGTTGTCCTGAGTTCAAGGCCAGCCTGAGTTCCACAGTGAGTTCCGACCAACCTGGACTGCAGAGCGAGGCCCTGTCTCAAAAATAAATAAATAAATAAACCCACTAATGTTTAAAGGATACTGTAGCAGTTTAGGGTTAGGGCTAAGTTATATAAGTAAGTCTGTTGGTTTGTTTTAAATTAGAGATGCAAATTAACATTTGAAACACAGATGTCAAGAGAAATAGCAGGTTCAAGTCCTCCAGCCGCAGTGTGGAACTCTTTCTTCTCCAAATTATTTCTTTCAGTTAGATGCCACAGGGGAATAAATAATTTTTAACTGCTGAGGGCTTTGTTAGCCAACAGCAGAGGGCCCTTGCTGAGTCACTTGCATGGGTGCAGAGCCCCTGCCAGGATACGCCCTGAGAAGGGCATGGTGACAGGCGCCCTCCATAGCTCCCTGACCACGCTGTTAATCAAAGACAGACCCCAGGTGGCCCATGCTGGTGCCCTTGCAGGGATCCATGGGGAGCACGTGGACAGAACAGTGGTAAGAAGGGCACGCAGGCTCAAGGCAATGTGTGGACTGGCCAGACTCGGTCAGAGCCTGTACCCGTGGGCTGTGGCCTGTGGACAAGGCGGAGGAAAGATCTTGTATGTGGGGGAGAAGATGGAGGAGGGGCAGGCAGGGACAGCAGGATGCTGGATCTAGACTCCGTTGTTTGTAATGCCAAAGAAACATCTCAGGGGTGTCCAGCTCCAAAGACAAGTCCGAGGCACATAAAAAAGTCAGTGTTCCCAGCACTCTCAGAGGCTGAGGCAGGAGGATCACAAATTCAAGCCTAGCTGGGGCAACTGAGTGAAACCTTGTCTCCTAACAAAAAGTAAAAAACGGACTAACAATGAAGCTTAGCATGAAGGACCTCGGTTCAACTCCCAGCACCTCAAGAAAGAAAAAAGAAATCGGCACTGCCACCATTACTTGACACTGGGAAGCACGGGACAGGAAGAAGCCCCAGAATCTATGTGTAGAAAACTGTGGAATTCACTGGGCTAATTTCCTATATTTGTACTTTTGTCAGAAGAATCCTTCCGACTTCTTTGTGTAAACTGACAGTCCCCCCACACCCCCAACACGTGGCCTCATCTTTTTTCTTCGAAGTGCTGACTGCAGGTTCCTGTGACATATCTGTGACTGGGCACTAGAACGTGTGTGTCTGGAGATCAGGGGCTTAATCAGTCTCCTTCCCCAGTGGGCAGCACCGTGCCAGGTACACAGGGAAAAGTCCCAAGTTCCACATCAACATGAGCGTGCTCATTGGCTGAGAAGAAGAAACCCACTGAGGTGGTAAAAACGGCTTAACTAGTAGTCATGTGTCAACACTTTACGACGTTAACCGGTTATTTATCTTGAGCTTTCCTAAGGGAAGAGTAAATGAAATGCAGAGAAAGCCAGGTGTGGTAGTGCACACCTGAAATCCCAGCATTCTGGTTGGCTGAGACAGGGGAGAGGTACAAGATCAAGCCCCACCTGGGCAACTTAAAAAATTAGTAACATCTGTCACAAAATAAAAGAATAAAAAGATACTGGGATGCAGCCCATTGAGAAGGCTGCGATTTCAGTCCTCAGTTCTGCAATCAAGCCAGCAAGCAATAGCAAAGAGTTAGGACGGAGGGCATGGCTCAGTGATAGAGCACAGGCCTTGCACGGGCCATGCCCTAATTGCCAGTACACACACACACAGACACACACACACAGTCACAGTGCATGGCTGTTGCCCTCCACGGAGGACTGGGGACAGCTGAGCACTTCTGGAGAATCTTACATGTCCAAAATACTCACAGCCCATCACCCCTACCGGCTTCCTCTCCCAGGTCCCCTGGACAGCAGGAACCTCTGTGCCGCTTTCACAGTTGTCTTACATGTGACAAACTGCCCAGGGATGCAGTTTTCACTGGAACATTAAAATGTCTACAGGTAGCTAGCCACGGTGGTGCATGCCTATAATCCTAGCTCTTGAGGATGCTGAGGCAGGAGGATCCTAAGTTCCTGCACAGCTTGGGCAACTTAGTGAGATCTTCTCTCAAAATCAAAACTAAAAAAGGGCTGAAGATGTAGCTCAATGTGAAAACCCTGGGTTCAATCCCCAGAGTTGTGAAAACAATCAAAAACTTGCATACAAGGCTCAGGACTGAACTCTACAAAGCCCTTACCCAAACCAGAACTTACACACATCGCTGCTGACATACGTACTGGGATCAGCCCTTAGGTCCTAGGGATGGCTCAGTTGAGAGGGAAGGTGACACTGTAACACACCATTTTAGGGCAAACCTGCGAGCTGCTGAGAACTGACTCACACACCATCGAGAACAGTTTCCCCACAAAACAGACAGGAACACTTTCGGACCCGGGAGGCCCAAGTCCCAAGCCAGGAGAGAAACTGTCTCCTGGTCATGACTGTATCAATGTTCTGTGTAGGCCTGGGACACAGATGAGTCACTCTCTACTGAGAACTATGTCCCAGGCACCGCTCGCTCGCAGAAACACCTGCCGGAGGAAGGTATTCACTGTTACACGACACTTCCACAGATACCATCCAGCTCCTGTAGAGTTCTGGCTCTGGAGTGGAGGCCCTGAAGCATCCCTCCAAACCCACAGATGGGATTAGTTCTTAGAAGGAGGCTTTCCTACCTCCATTTCCACAGAACTATAACAGAAGTTTTGACAATAATGACGTAGTTTAGTGATACCTAGTTTGCCACCAAGAAGAAATATCTCCAGTACATTCTCTGATATCTGACTAAAATTGTGTGTACTGCTCTTTTACCACAGGGCTTTAGGATCAGAGCCACCAAGAAGAAGTAAATTGGAAAAGTAGGTCAATACATGGCAGACCACCAGGATAGAAGTGGGCCAATGCCTTCAGAGGCCCCTTCCTGACTGAGCGAGGCCGTCTCCTAAGGGGATTGGACAGCTGGAGTGTCTATCATCCTATAACTGCTAGCCCCTCGGAGGAGGGAGGTACAGAACACACTCTGATTGGATACAGAGCAACAGTTAACACATTGATTGGATATGCTCTTTTGCTCACCTCAGGTTTGCCTCATTTCCTTGGCATTCAAACTTATGTCTCATACACTGTTTAAAAATAACCACTGGGGACTGAGGACAGCGCCTTGTGGCATGTGGCAGAGCGCATGCTCAGCACTCTCGTGCCCCTGGCTTTCAGGTCTCTGCATTCCTAGAGGGAAAATAAGTTACCGACTACAGAAATGGCTGTGGTTTCTGTGTTGTGTTCTTTCTGGATTTTGTCTTCTCAGAGTTGGGGATTGAACCCAGGCCTTTGCACTAAACTACAGTAGTTGCTAATACCCAGGCCAGGCTCAAACTCTCAGTCCTCCTGCCTCTGCCTCCCAGAGAGCTGGGATTACAAGCAAGAGCTACCACGCCTAGCAATAAATGACTCCCAAAAGGGCCCCCCGCAGGGAAATGGTCTGTAGGCCAGGCGCCTCCTGGCAGGACCTACCCAAGATCTGCGGCATGTTCTTTTGGCCAAGATCAGGAATCCAACCTGTTAAGTACAGAGTGTTTTCAAAACAGTTTTCTGTGCAGGTCTCCACGCTTGGAGCTGCGAAGCAGGCAGATTTCACAGCCTCTAGGGAATGGGGGTACCAGGAGGAGCCCTCACCTCCCGCTTTCCGCCTGAGTCTCGGGCAAGCCCGCTTGCAATGGAGTCGCTTCCGCTCCTGGGACCGCTGACATGCCTCCCTCTATCTGCCGTGAGTGGAAACGCCAATCGCCCTTCTTTTCTCTGGCGTAACCTGAGCTCCTGTTGTACCCGGGCTCATTTTTCCAGCCCTCTAATTATCTGTTGCTCTTTGAATATTCTCCAGGAGCCGGCGGCAAAGCCTGCAGGCCCAGCCTGGGCAGGCCGAGGCCACTGCTAGCATCTTCTTGTGTGGCTTTCTTAGGTGCTCTCTTTCAGTTTACACAGACCTCCGGAATGTTTTCTCAGCTTTAGTTTGCCTTTTCCCCCCTGGTACTATGGATTGAATCTGGGGCCTTTAGTCTGAGTTACACCTCCAGTCTTTTCTGTTTTTATTTTGATTCAGGGTCTCACTCCGTTGTCATGGTGTGTTCAGATTTGCACTCCTCCTGCCTCAGCCTCCCAGCATACTGCGATCACAGTGTGGGCCACTGTGCCCGGCTTCTGTTTCCCTCTGTGGCATGCCCCATGTGCAATTCCTTTCATGTCTGGCGTGGGCTTCTCTGCTCTAAGAACCCCCAGACCCAGGCTGGCACGCCAGCTCATGCACAGGCAGCGCTTTGCCTCCCCCACTTCCCTTCTGTGTATTTCTAAATGCATTTGTTTTTGTCTGAGCTCAGTGCTAGGCAGATGTAAGCAAACACAGACATCAGAAAGGCTGGAGCTATAGCCTAGTGTTAAGGCCCTGGGCTCAATCCCTAGAGAAAACAAACAGAACATCCTATCAGACATGAAGAACACATCTAAGAGGCTGATAGTGCCCTGTGCAGGAGGCTGCAGGAAAAAGGGGGAACTCACATATTTCCGGGGATGCTGTGAACTTACGATAACACTCACAGACAGCCAGTTAGTCATATCTCCCAAGATTACAAATGCATGTGCTCCTGGGTCAGCAATATTTCTTCCAGAAAATTATCTTACAGATACATTTTCATATATCAAAAATGCCTAAGGTGCAAAGTTATTCATTGTGGCATTGCTTGTAATAGCAAAATATTAAAAGTGCCCTAACCCCAAAGGGGACAGACCAGTTAATACATCCACAGGAGACAGTGACACACAGGAGCCCTGGGGGCTAGAGACCAGGGCCTTCATGCTGACCCGCATGGCCTGCATCCCCAGGGCAGCTTTTAGTTTTGATTTTGAGACAGAGTCTTGTTAACTCACTAAGTTTCCTGGGCTCCTACCTCAGCCTTCCAGAGTGCTTGGGTTCCATGCCTGCATCCCAAGACTGGCTTGTTAAAGCTCTAAAAACACTCCCCCACCCCCCCACCCCCATGGAAAAAATAAGGAAGCTATCTAGTGAAACGAAATAAGGGTGAATGGGGGGGGGGTGGTGCTGATATAGAAGGAAGGAACGCTCATTTGGGGCCTGTCTGCATGAGCGTGCTTAAAGAGACAGGGACACTGCTCAGGGATGCCTCCCCTCTAGGCACCTGGACAGAAGGTGGACAGTGGATGGGATTTTTAAATCCATTCCTTCCTCTTCTTTTTTGCAGTGCTGAAGTTCAAACCCAGGCTTCCTGCAGGTGAGGCCTGTGCCGGGTCAGAGGCTTGCATCTCCTCACCCAGCTAATCTTTATGTAGTGCTTGGGAATTGAACCCAAAGCCTCGGGCATGTTAGGCAGGTGCTCTAACCACTGGACTATGCCCCCGACCCCTCCGTCCCCAAACTTCTGTTTGTTTGTGTGACTGCTTTGCAGATGACAGGTCTGAGGAGCTGGGGGGGGGGGGGGGGGGGGGGGGGGGGGGGGGGGACGGGGGCTGGGAAGGCAGGCATCTGGGTTTGCACACGTCCTCATAGCTGGCTGGCTTGGAACCCGCCAGGTCTGTTAGTGTTTGCTGAAGCAGACGCCTGTGCCCGCTCAGGGCATCGCGTGGGAAAACGAAGGACAGATAAAACAGATGAGACAACTTTGCCTCTAGGTGGCTCATCGACCAGGGAGGCTAACATAAACACACAGGATTGTAAGGCCTAACTTGACTGTTGCCCCAGGAGTCACAAAGTTGTATGGGACTTAGGGCAAGGAGGCTGCTAGGGGAAATTTTTAAGTGGGTCATGGATTGTTAAATGTACTGAACTACACCCCCAGCCTTCACCCCCACCTCTAATTTCTTATTTTGAGACAGATCTCACTAAGTCAGTAAGTTGGCCTGACTGGGCTCAAACTTGCCATCTTGCCTGAGCCTCCTAGTCCCTCATTCGGAAAGCTGGGAAGCCTGGGTCGTCATCTTCGGAGGGCTTGCACCTGGCTTCGAGTTGTTGCCTGTTGCAGTCATGGAAAAATTAGAGCATCCCCAGTCAGCGCTGGCATGCCCTCCCAGGAACACTGGACCGTGCTCCCAAGGAGCCAAAGGTCCCCGAGGTGATAAGGGTGTACAGAGGGTAAGGACAACCTTAAGCCCGCTCCCTTGGCCTCGGCTGCCTCCCCTGGTCTCCTACTGATGGCCTTACATGCCTGCTGATGGCTGCTGCGGGAGGTGTACAACCTGAGTCAGCCACACTGTCCTTTCTTGAGAAAAATCACTGTCTTTCAGAATCACTTTTCTAACATTCCCACAGTGTGCCTGGGCTGGCGGAACATTCCTGTTGTCCCAGATCAAGTTCAAGCCCATTCTGAGCTATTTAGTGACTTAGTGAGACCCTGTCTCAAAATTAAAAATGAATAAAGGGCTGGGAGGTGGCTCAGTGCAACAGCCTGGTGTTGTCCTCGGTAGAGAAAGGAGGTGAGAAGAGAGACCGAGAAGGAAAAGAAAGAAGGGAGAAGGCAAGCAAGCTCGCCATGGGCATCTGGAGGACCCGGAAGGCGAGTGGCGCTTCTGGGCGTAAGGCCGGCAGTGTCAGGTCACTCAGTGTTTTTCAAGCCCGGGTTATAACTGCAACGCAGACCCAAAGCGCCCTCGCCCCCTCGCGATCCCGCTGGAGATAGGTGTGGCATGAGGGAACGTTGAAACATCCAGGCCGCAGATCCCTATCAAGGCCTCCAGTGCAGGAGACGCTATTCCCAGTCCCAACTTCCTCTCCGCTGCGGTCACCGAGTTTATCTTTATCCCTCCCGGGCGGCGGGGAGGCCTCCTGGAAAGTGGATGTCATTACTCACAGGGTGCATGATCTCAGAAGATAGAAGTGTGGGTGACTCAGAGCCCGTCATCCTTCCAATTAGAGCCGGTGGCTGAGAAGCGCTCTGGCGTTGAACACCACGGCTGGGAGGCTGGGCCAGGGCACAGGGCGCAGCGCAGGCTGAAGGAGCCCCAGCTCTCTTCCTCCTGCACATGGTACGTGTCCTGGCCGCAGTCACACAACGTGAGAGCAGCCCAGAACGGGCTTTCAGGGGACAGTCACGCCAGCAGCCGTGCGCTCTTGCTCCCACAATCCTGCCGTCACCTGGTTTGTGGCTGGGGATGGAACCTAACCCTAACCTTTCTAAGTTGCTGCACAGGGTGATGCAACCCTGTCTCTGCCCAGGGTATTGACCTATGTCTTCTGAAATACAACAGAAAATCATCTCCAAGGACAAACGGAACTGACGAATGACATCAAAAATCGGTCAAAAGCGCTGATCTGTTGAGTGTCCACTAAAGTATGCATGCCTATTTCTGAAACACACGAAGTCCATCTGTGAGCAATCCATCCTAGCAAAAATCCGAAGTTCTCAAAAACGAGTCTGAGAAGTCTGCTGGTAGGTTTTTAAAAAGAAATTTCTAAGTACTTTGAACATGGGCACAGCTGTGTTCTTCCTCGACAACTGTATACAGCAAGCATCTACTTTGTGTGGTTTGGGGTTTTTGGTTTGGTTGGGTTTGGTTATGGTGGTACTGAGGATCAAGCCTGGGGTCTTTGCCCTGAGTTACATTCCTAGAATATTGTTACATTTTGGATTTCAAGACAAGGTCTCACCAAGTTGCCAACATTACACTTGAACTTTCAATCCTCCTGCCTCAGTCTCCCAGAGTACTGGGATCACAGGCCTTCACCATCAGGCCCTGCTTCAAATTTTCCAGACACACACACAAGCAGAGTAACAAGGAACAGAACTAGGGAATCAGTGAGGTAAGACAGAGAAAAGCAAAGCTGACTAACCCAGAAGGCAGAAAGGCAAGCTGGGTGATGGCACAGCTTCCCAGTGGTCACCTCGGAAGGTGAGGGCCGGGCAGGGACCGGTGAGGAGAGGAGAGCGCCGGGCACCGGCACCTGCTCCCACCACGGAGCGTCCAGTCCACAGCACCTCGGTGTCCCCCCCCCACCCGCCTACCCCTCGCCCCAACAGCACTTGCTGAGTTGACCCTGTGGGTGGCGGGTCTGGCCCTTTCCCTTCAGGGAGCTGAGGGATGTGTGCCAGGTCCACAGGACTCAAGGAATCGGAGCTCTTAAGGACCTATGTCCGCGGGCCCGTCCTCGCCTTCGCCCTCCAGCAGACGCAACGCCGGCCCAGAATTCAAAACCAGCCTCAGCTTGAGGCTTCTTGTGTTTTCTTTGTTCAATGGAACCACAATTTGTTTTTTTTTTTTTTCAATTACCAATAATTGCGCCTCAGATAAACCCCCATGGTGACAATAGTGCCACCGCACACAGCTCGCAATCTGTTTCACAGGGGTATAATGCACAGCACAGCTGAGGACAGTGTGGCCCGGTCTGCCAAGGCCTCACCAGAAAGAAGGAATGCCAGCCATCACCTTAGCGGCGAGCCGGTTCAAAGCTACACCAAATATTTCAAGCTAGTTTTGACCTTGATTTCAAGATAGTGTCTCGCTAAGTTGCTCAGCTGGGCTTGAGCTTGTGATACTCCTGCCTCAACCTCCCACGGTTTAAGTTGTTCATTTTTTTATGGCCCATGAATGATGCCACCAGTATCCAAATGACCGCTGGTAGAAGCAAACGCTTCGACTCAGGGGACAGGGAGCTGCGAGGACGCCTCAGGAGACTAAACTCTGCCCTTCCCACAACAGCTCCCACCCCAAGTCTTCCCATCTGCTTACCCACGCGCGTGTCTGCGGCTGGCACCCTTCCCTTCTACTCAATCATTTTCCTCAACTCCAGCCTATAGTTTCCACCCTGTCTTGAAATAAGCCGGCTTCCAGTCCCTAAGTGATGAGTGAAACTGGCCCTTTAGCTACAAATGCTGGGCCGGGCGAGGGAAGCTGGGGGCACGGTGGTGGTCACGGCGGACTCCGTCTATATTTTAAACTTCCACTCACTGTTAAAAACAAGATGTTGAAGCCAGGTGTAGTGAGCCCACACCTATAATCCCAGAACTCTGAGAGGCTGAGGCACGAGGATGGCAAGCCCAGTCTGGGCAACTTGGTAATATCATGAGATTCTGTCAAAATTGTTTTTAAAAAGAAAGGAAGTAAGGAAGAAAAGGAAGAAGGAAGGAAGGAAGGAAGGAAGGAAGGAAGGAAGGAAGGAAGACAGGGAGGGAGGGGAAGGGAAAGAGGGAGGCAGAGCAAGGGCTAGAGAATGTAGCTCAGGGAGATGACGCTGCCTTCAATCCTAGTACCAAAACTAAACACAAAGCCTAGAAATTAAGAAGTGGGCCTGGAGTGTCACTCAGTGGTTAAAGCACTTCCCTAGCAAGCACGAGGCTCTGGGTTCAATTCTTCAGTGTCATAAGGGGAAAGAATAAATCTGCCAGGAATGGTGGTGCACACCTGTAATCTGAGCACTGAGGAAGCTGAGGCAGGAGAATGGTCATGACTTCAAGGCCAGTCTGGGCTACCTAGAGAGTTCAAACACAGACTGCAGAGCAAGACACTGTCTCAAACATAAGTAAACGCATAAAAGCAGAAACCGAGAAGTCATTGTTTTCACTACCTCATGTGAGGAGCTGATTTCCAGAAGGTGGATTGTGTGCTTGTATAGCCATTTGTCACTAATTGCATGTCACTTGGGGTCTGCTCTAGAGTACCCAATGACTACTTTAAGTTTTCCCGGTATGAGGACTGAACCCAGGGCCTTCACTCTGAGCTACATCCCCAGTCCCTTTCTATTGTTATTTGAGGCAAGCTCTCCTAAAGTTGCCAAATTGCCTAGGCCGGGCTTGAACTTATGTGATTCTCCTGCTTCAGCCTCCCAAAGTGCTGCTAGGATTACAGGTACGCACCACCAGGCTCAGGCCCAGAGGGACAGTGTCCATTTGTACTGGCCTTACAGCCACCCTCCTGCTTCTGTTCAGCCTCAGGAGGCAGGGTCACAGCCTTGGGTCACCTTACTTGGCTCTCCAAATGACTGCTTTTTTTTTTTTTTTGAGGCAGGATCTCATTCTGAAGTTCAGGCTGCTCCTGAACTCACGAGCCCAGGCTGGCCTCGACCACATGGCAATCCTCCCACCTCAGCCTTTCAAGTGCTGGAATTATAGGCGTACGCCACCGCACCTGGCTTATGCGGTGCTGGGGAATCAAACTAAGGGCCTTGCCCTTCTGGGCAAGAGCTCTATCCACCATGCCATTCCTCCAATCCTCCAAGTGACTGCTTTCTATTGCTTAAGTATAACTGGAGTTATCATAAAACCTTTCACACTTAATTCAACACGAACTAGTTATTTGAACATAACTAGCCTCTGATTTCAACACTGAGCAATAAGATATTTTCCTTATAACTAAACAAATCACGTTTCAAGTAAAGACAAGCCACCACTCCCCAGATGAGTGCACAACAAACGCCAGAAGAAAGTCAAATCCATGTCACAAAAAATAAACTGCCAAGCAAATCATCTATGAATTACTATCCCTGAATATTTTCACTAACCAGTTTTCCAGATGGTGCTTATTTTTAAAATTGGAAAAGGGGCTGGAGGTGTTGCTCAGCATGTCAAGCATTTGCCCAGCAAGCACAAGGCCCTCGGATCCATTTCCCAGGATGGCAGATAAAGATGGGATGTGGTGGCGCATGCCTGTAATCACAGCTCTCAGGAGGCTGAGGCAGGAGGATTGTGGCCATTCTGGCTACACAGTTGAGTTCAGACTGCAGTGCATAACAAGACCTTGTCTCAATCAATAAATCAATAAAGAGAAGAAAAGGAAATTGAAAAAAGATAAGTGTTCACATAACCAATGTAAGAGTACAGTAGATTCTAGGGGTCAAAGCACAAACCTCAATGTCTAATGACTGTACACCTTTGAGGGAGCAAAATAAAATTAATCACAGCGGAGGTGGTGGCGCAAGCCTGTCATCCCAGCACTCGGGGAGGCAGAGGCAGTTGGGGCACAAGTTCATGCCCTACTGGGCAACTCGCTAACTTGTAGAAACCCTGTCTCAAAATCACAAATCAAAAATGGGGAGGAGATGTAGCTCAGCACGAAGTTTCTGTGCTTGATCCCTAGTGCTCCCCTCAAACCAAACCAAACAAACAAAATAGCCACTATGGAATTAAAGACATTTAAGTGAAGATGGAGAAGTTCAAATGGTCAGCAAATACATGAAAAGATGTTCAACATCCTTAGCCATTATAAAAGTACAGATCAAACATCACTAAGGGGGCTGGAGGAATGGCTCACCTGAGTTGATTCCCCAGCACCACATAAGCTGGGTGTGGTGGTACACGCCTATAATCCTCACACTCTGGAGGCTGAGGCAGGAGGACTGCTATGAGTTCAAGGCCAGCTTAGGCTACCTGGTGAATTCAGAACCAACCTGGACTACAGAGTGAGACCCTGTCTAAAAAAAATCACTAAGTTATCTTATCCCAGTGAGAATGGTGCCTATCAGGAAGTTGAACAACAATGAATGCTGGTAAGGTTGTGGGGGTGGGGTGGGAGGAGGCACCCTTTTACACTGCTGGTGGGACCGTACACTGGCACACCCACTAAGGAGGGCTGTGTGGATGGAGATTCCTTTGGCTGAAAGTGAATACCCCATTCGTTCCTGTGACACCTCTCCGGGGTATCTTCAAAAGAGTCAGAAGCAGCGTGAAATGGAGAAACACGTACACACATGTTTACAGCAGCGCAGCTAACAACAGTCAAACTGTGGAAGGCGGCGAAACACCCGCCAACAGACCAGTGGACACCGCGCTGTGTATGTGCGCAGCGGGGCACTGCTCCTCTGCCATACAGAGAGCTGAGGCGTTTGCAGGTTAATGGACGCAACCTGAGACCATCGCACTTAGTGACATGAGTCAGACTCAGAAGGTAAAATATCGTGTGGTTTCTCTACCATGAGAAACCCAGAATACAGGCATCGTACAGAACCGAATGGGAGTGACAGGGGGTCAGGGAGGAGGGAAGGAGAAGGAGGAACAGCAGGAGGTGTGGGAAGGATTGTAACATTGTCACGATATACAGGTGCATGAAATCCTCAAGCCCAATACAGCCGTTGTAAATCGCAACACACACTAATGAATATTGGGGGAAGGGAGGGATCAGCAGGAAAGGTAAGGGTCAGTCGTGGTTGGCACCCAACAGGCCACAGGACGCGAGGACCACAACAGGACACCAGGAACCCATTCAGGGCAGACAGGCACTGTCAGCCCTGGCCTCGGGAGCGGCCTCCCTGGCAACCTGCACTTTGCACTGTAATTTTTATCACTTCTCGACGGGATGTGATGAAGCTCTTAAATAATTCCCAGAGGCCATGGGACGTCTCCAAGGGTGAGGTCAGGTCTGTAATTGGTGGGGCATCGCTTACTCAGCCACCACGAATTAAGGGATCAGATATCGCCATAAAAGGGCAATTGTGAGTTTTAAGATTTTGTACTGACCTGTCTGTACAGTTTCTTTGCCCTTCCCTTTTCTTTCTCTCCCTCTCTCTCCTCTTTCTCTCCTTCCTTCCTTCCTTCCTTCCTTCCTTTATAATTGGGGACAACAGTGGATGTCTATTTTCCTTTGAATTCTGGTATCAAAGTAGCCCATGTGAAGGAAGCTGAGCTCAGTATCTGCAGTTTTGAATCCCATTCTTCACGATTTCTGCAGGGGATGGTATGATAAAAATGTAAAAATCACAGTTTAATAAACTGTGCATGCATGAAACAATGATGGAGACTTAAATAATTATAAAGACTGCTGGGGAGACTACAAGGTTTGGGGACTTCATTCTGTCTTAGGATTTCACCCCTTAAGAAGTGACCCTTTCCTGTCCCCTTGACATAGGAAGCCATGACTTTCTCTTTTGGGGGTGATTGCTGCAAACCAGGACCAGAGAGCAACAACAACAACAACAACAACAATAACCAGGGAAGTGTAAGAGAATGACAGCACAGTCCAAGGCCATTTTCTACACTGTTGTATGGACTGGGAACCAGAGGGAGACAGCCCAAAGACAAAAGATGTGTATTTATTTGAGTACACATTCTTTTGCATTCTCTTTGGGGGGAAAAAACTAGAAGATCTGGGGTATTGGGAGCAAAAGGAGAAGAAAGCCCAACCTTTAGTTCTACTGAAACTTTTTCTTGGTGGGACTGGGATGGAACCCAGGGCCTTTGCCCAGAGGTACCTCCCAACCCATTTAAAATATTTTTGATGTCAAGGCAGAGTCTTGCTAAGTCTCCACGGTGCCCAGGCTGAGCTCAAACTCGCAAGCCTCCCTGAGTGCTGGAGTTTCGGACCTGGAATACCAGGTCATTCTTTGGATAGAACTTATGTATTTATTGACAACGCAGTGCAAGGACCCAACTGAAGGCCTTGCACATGCTAAGCAAAATCTGCATCTCTGAGCTGCACCCCAGACCAGGTTTGCTTTTCTTGAAAAATGAATTCTGGCACCATGATCCACGCCGGTCTTCTTGGCTACTTTCCTCCTCAATTACCCTTCCTTCCTTCCTTCCTTCCTTCCTTCCTTCCTTCCTTCCTTCCTCCCTCCCTCCCTCCCTTCCTTCTTTCCTTTGCAGATCTTTCCAGCAGTTCTGTCCTGGACTCCCCAGCCCTGTGTGGTCGGGCCAGACAGTGGATGCTGAGACTGGACGTGGAAGACTTTAGCCTTGGCCCTCAGCTTCATATGGGTATTGCTACCTCCGTTCTGAATTGAGTTCCTTTCCTTTTCTTTTTCTTTTTCTTTCTTTCTTCCTTTCTTTCTTTCTTTCTTTTTTTGTGGTACTGGGGGTCAGGACAAGGGTTTTCACACTGAGCTACACACCTCAGTCTGTTTTTATTTTTGATTTTGAGTCAGAGTCTCACTAAGTTTCTCAGTGGCCCAGGCTGGGCTGGAACTTACAATCCTCCTGCCTCGGGCTCCCAGAGTGCTAAGATGGCAGGCCTGTGCCACCATGCCAGGCTTACTTTGCATTTTTATGAGAGGATTTCCCTTTGTAGTCTAGGCTGGGGGCTTTGAACTCACTATGCAGTATAGTCTGGCCATGTCTTGAGGTCCTCCTACCTCAGCCTCCTGAGTGCTGGGATTAGAGGCATCTGCCACTACGGCCTGCAAAAGTTAATTTTTAAAACATAAGTTACATTCACCAGTTTCTCAAAGCGCATGTGTTATTATCATTATGGATCCAAATGCCTGTAGAAAAAATTAAATTTACTCACTCAAGAGAATACAGTAAGGACTAAAGTCAGGCTAGTATGGTGGCACATGGCAGTAATCTCAGCTGCTTCAAAGGCCGAGGCAGGAGGATCTCAAGCAAGGTTTTATTTTTTTCTCTTGGAGGCACTGGGGACGGATCTAGGTCCTCTATCTGCACTCTAAGCTACTTCTCCAGCCATTTTTTTTAATAATTTTTTTTTTGAGACAAGATCTTGCTCTGCAGTCCAGGCTGGTCCTGAGCTCACTATGTAAACCAGGCTGGTCTCAGACTCACAGTAATCCTCCTGCCTCAGCCTCCCGAGTGCTGGGATTAAATGTGTATGCCACCATGCCAATCTGGCACATAACTGTAATTTTTTTTTGAAACTGGTTCTAGCCAAACTATCCAGGTAGGATTCAGACTTCTAATCTTCTGGCCTCAGCTTCCCAAAGGAAGATCTCAAGCAAGGCCCTCTGGGGCATTTGGTAAGATCCTGTCTCAAACTATAAAATATAAGCAAATAAATGAATAGGGCTGGGCTTATTGCTCAAGGTGCAGTGCTACCATAGAAGGCAGGGCCTCTAATTCCAGTCCCCAGTGACACGAAAAAGGAAAGAAAAGAAAAGAAAAGAAAAGAAAAGAAAAGAAAAGATAAGAAAGAGAGAGAAGAAAAAGTGAGTCCTTTTTAAAGGACGGCACAGGCCTGTCATCCCAGCACTTTGGGAGGCTGAGGCGGGAGGATCACAAATTTGAGCTCAGCCTGGAAACTCAGCAATTTAGCAAGACTCTGTCCCAAATAAGCAATAAGAAGGGACTGCAGATGTAGGTCAGAGGAGAAGCCCTGGGCTCGGCCCCCAGCGCAAATTAAATAAATAAATAAAATAAATTTTAAAAAGAAAAGAAAAGAAAAAAGATGGTTACAATGTCAAATGATACATCCCATAATGAAAAGAACAAAATCCTGGGTCCTGAATTACATTTTCTTGTCATTAGCCTGAAGGTGAATTGGCTAATATTTCTGTTACCTCACAAACAATAGAAAAGCAACTAGGAGGTCTCTCCTGGCATAACTGACCCTAAATATGGAATCACTGCAAAGTTAAGAACATGCCAACACACAATGTTCACCCTAAGTGAGAGAGAGAAATCCACTGCTGAGATCCCACCTTGGCCCGGTTTTGTGCCTTGCGGAGTCCAAAGCTCACCAAAGACCCTCGCTGCTGACCCTCCCTGCTGAGAGCCTCTCCCATGTCACGTCAGGGAGCTTCTCCTGGGGCAGCAAAGTTCTGATAGTGAAAATTCTGAACCAGATTCCAGTCAGAATGCACCATTTCCTAGTGAAGAGTACTCTACATCTGTTCATTTACTTTTAAATGAAGTGATAATTTGTTACTGAAAGAGCCATAGGGAGGCCTTTGCCCTGTTCCACACTGGGGGCCAGGCCCCGTGGGACCCCAAGGTGGTTGGTAGTGAGCTTCGGTATGTGTTTACTCAGTTCTCAGGCAGTTCGACTAAGGTTAGCTGAGAATTCAAAGTCACATCCTGAAGTAACACTCGGGGCTGCAGGGGCCCCTTTGGCTGTCCTTAGGGTTATCAGGGTCCTTGGTTATTGGGCTTGTGTTTCTGCTGCCACACTATCTGGGAGGAGAGGTTCTTGACCTGACTCCCCGGGAGGTTATCATTTAATCTCTACTAACAGGAACAGCAAAAACCGTGGCTGCTGGGCCCATTGGGGCAGGCCGAGCCCCCGGGCTCTGCAGCCGCCACAGGAGGACTGGGGGGAAGGCTCCGGTCCCACCTCCGCGAGGCAGTGAGTTAACAAGACCCGTTCTCAGAAGTTACAACTACAACCTGGTTGAATGTAGCTCAGTGTAAAGCCCTGGGCTCAATGCCGGGCACCACACACAAACACACCCCAATGCTGGGCGCCACACACACACACACCAATGCCGGGCACCCCCCAACACACACACCCCAAATCCAAGATGCCTTATTAACCTCAGATTTGACAGCAAGGAAAAATAAATAAACCCTACAAAACGCCAAACATAAAACCTAACCAATATGTCAGTCTTTCTTTCAAGATTTTACCTTCCGTACTTTGTTCACGGTACTTGTTGCAGCAGACAAACATCCCAGATGTTTTAATAATAAGCACCTATGCGCTACACGTTTTTTCCTTCCCGTGCCCCAGGGCGCTCTCTCTCTCTCTCACTGTACACCTTGAACTCCTGCTTTTAGCATCTTGAAAGCGTGCATTTCTCACAGCAGGGACTGGACTCACAGGGCTCAGTGTGGAAGGCCAGGGTCCCTCTGATCACCCAAGGGCTCAGGCAGCCTCGGCCCTGCCCGCATGCGGGCGTACAGACCAGTGTGACTGCCCGCAGGGGCTCTTCCCCACCCGCATCTCCTCTGCTCCACAGCGGGGATTCCCAACTGAGAGTCACATCTTTAAATTCTCTGTGACTCTTCACGTTTCTCCTTCCAGGTTGCTACCTTCTTCGTTCTGTTTTAAGGTCTTTAAAGTTTTTCCTTCCGGCCTCGAGTCCTCTGGGGATGCCAATCTGTCCATGCACCCACAAGACACAAAACGTTGGGGTGGGGAGGGGTTTGCTGACAGGAAATCTGGGGTGAGGGGAGGAACCATGTCTGTCACTACGTCAGAAGCCAGTTCCCTGAAAACGAAGTAGTCAAAGGAATGCCCAAATGTCTAAACAACAGCAAGCTCTGTTAAAGAATGACACCATGCAACAAATGGTAAAAACACAACTCACCCTCCCGAGGTAACAGCGGCTGGCTTGGGGTCTGGGCCTCTACTGTGGCTCACTCCAACTCAGGTAAGTTACAGGAGGCAGGAGCTGTGGACCCCACAAAAGAAGGATAAAGTAAATCCCTCCTTCTAAATTTGCATTCATTTAGACCAGCAGGTGCCAGGGCTTCCAGACACTCACGGCTACCGAAAGGTGTTTCTCCTGAAGGATGCTTGGCCACTGCTTCCTCCCGCCCGTGAGGCCTTCAGGATCTCTCAGGTGTAAACCTTTGGGCCCATTCTTTAGCGCTTCTCTTTACGTTGTAAACCCTCCAGGGTTCACATCCGACTTCCATATTTAGCGGATTCTAATCCGGCTTTGGGATGGCCTTTGTAACTGTGGGTTTGGCATGGGGAGCTCAGCCCATGCCAGGTGCCCCGTGGCTTCCTGGCCATTCTAAGTCTGACTTCATAAATACCTAGATTTCTACTCTTGCCTCTGAAAATGTCAGAAAGAGGGATTAAGCCAACAGAAGAGCCTCTTCTACTTGTCCTCTGCCAGCACTGGTCGACTCCTGCTTTTTCCCTTCCCAGACGGCCTCTCTCCGATTTCGTTTCTGTGAAGGACCCTTTGACATCTTGCGAGCTTTGCGGTTCTTTCTGATAGCTCACCCACCTCACCTTGGGCATATTTTGTGCTTCATTTGTCTATCTTTTGGTTAAAAAAATACATTTTTTGCATTTGAGAAGAAAAAAGCGTTTTTCCAACGAAGGACTCCCTTCTTTTGGGAAAAAAAAGTGGGGTGGGAAAGTGTAGGGGAGAAAGAATACTTTAACAGAAAGGGGTGGTGCCTGGTTCAACTGCATGAGGCTCCTTCAAGGAGGTTGGGGTCTGCAGGGATTCTTCTGTTTTTTTTTCTTTTGTTTGTTTGTTTGTTTGTTTTCTTTTTGGTGGGGGGGCTCTCTCCAGACTGGGGATCAAGTCCAGGACCTTCATATTGAGTTACATTCCCCCCCCCCCAGCTCATTTGTTTGTTTTTGATTTTCAGATGAGGTATTGCTAAATTAATACACTGCCCAAGCTGGGCTAGAATTTGCAGTTTTCCTGCCTCAGCCTTCCAGAGTGCTGGGGTGACAGCCCTACACCACCAGCCCAGCTGGTCTGCAGGAGTTTTTAACTGAAAAAATCCCAAATACCAAATATCACGTCTGAACTCAAGCCCCAAGCAAGAAAGCAACCCAATCAAATGTGGGTAAGACTGGACATTCCTCAGAGGGAGACGCAAACGGGCAGTGTACAGGAGGAGAGACACCATGGTCACTTCATCTTCAGAGAGATACACATCGAAACCACAGGGACCCATCATCTGACTCCACTGAGGGTGGCTGCTAGGAAAAAGACGGGAGACAACAAGCCCTGGGGAAGGCCAGGGAGGAAGGGGACTTGTGCGCTGGGAACAGACATTTGTACAGCCGTTGGGGAAGCCAGTAGATTCCCCCGCACTCCAAAAAGTAGCTGGGCCGGGTGGTGCAGGCCTGCCATCCCAGTACTTTGGGAGGCCGAGGCAGGAGGGTTGCAAGCTCAAGCCCAGCCTGGGCAATTGAGCAATGTAGCAAGACCTTATCTCAAAATAAAAATTAAAAGTGGGCTAAGGACACAGCTGTCCCAACGTACAAGGAACCCATTCATTCACGTGTTTACTGCAGCCCTGGGGCCAAGTTTGGGCCCTGTGCGCTGAGCTACCTGTCTAGCCCTTTTCTGCTTTGGACTTGGAGACTGAGTCTCAGTAAGTCACCAAGTTGCCCAATGTAGTCTCAAACTTGTGATCCTCCTGCCTCAGCCTCCCAGAATGCTGGGGTGACAGGCCTGGACCACTAGGCCTGACTTCCAAAAATTTTTTTTTATATATAAAAAGGGCTGAAGCTGTGCCTCTGTGGTGGTACCGAGTTCAACCCCTTGCATGTGCCAGCCCTGAGCCAAATCTCCAGCGGGACGAGATGAAAACTTGCCGTGCAGTTTGCACACAGTGAGGTGCCGCCTCTGCCTCACAGTCGCTGAGACTCGTGCTGGGGAGGGTGTCTTGCCGACTGAGCCCAGGACCTTTGCACTGAGCTACAACCTGAAAACTTCGTGTGTTTTAACTTTGACACAGGTCTTGGGGTTGGCTAGAACGGATAAACCTCCTGCCTCAGCCCCCTAGAGTGCCAGGATTCCCTATGCATGTCGCCACACCTGGTTCGCCTGGTTCGGGCTGACAGGATTTAATGAGCATTTCTGACACTTAGGCTCAGAAGCGGTTGTTTGTGGGTTTGGATTTCTGTGGCGGTGGCGGGCTCTCCTGCACTGCCTGAGGGCCACCTGGAGGGCGGATTCAACACCACCGCAAGCTGGAGAAGCAGTCGTTACAGGTGTGCCAGTCAGCTGTCCTGCCTGGGCTGGAACAAAACACCTGACACCCACAATCCCATTCTGCAGCGGTAGAGGCTCTGGTCCGGTCTACCAGGCCCGAGGCAGGAGGAGCCTAGGAGAAGGGCATAGAGGGGTGCTGCCGCTCACTTCCTGGTGCCAGGGAGCAGAGCCCAGCGGAAAGGTGTCCCAGCGACCCATGCCCCCTCAGGTGCCTTGGGCACCTCCTCCAGCTGCCCAGCCACGGACAGTGGGTGCAGCCACGAAACAGGATGGTATCCTGCCCTGGGCCAGTTGCCTCCCTAGGGGTCTCTGAATCCACTCAAGTTCATGGTGAGGACTAATGGGCACCAAGTATCACCAAAAGCAGGACCAAGCTGCGCCCAGTGGCACAGGGCTGCCATCCCAGCACTCTGGGAGGCTGAGGCAGGAGGATCCCAAGTTCAAGCCGAGCCTAGGCACCTTAGGGACTTAGTGAGACCCTGTCTCATAATCAAAAAGAAAGGCCCTGGGCTCAATCCCCAGGCCCAGCCCCACCCCAAGAAGCTGCAGGACTCCATTCTAGGTGACTGGTCACGGGAGACCTCTGCTGGGCAGGGCAGCCCGGTGAACACTCCCGAAGCTGCCCAGAGCATGGGTCCTGCGCCTGGAGGCGGCTGCTGCAGGTCATGTGACAGTCACCAGTCACAAGTCCGGCAATACTGGCAGTCCCCACCCAGAGGTGGCATGAGAGAGCGTCCAGGACAGAGCACTTCCTTGCCTCCTGGGGGCTGGGGGGGGGGGGCAGGGTCACAGCGGCAGGAAGGGGCAGCGCCTATGTACTTGCTCCCTTTGGAGATCTGCGTGGACACGGCCCGCTCAGGCCCCGAGGGTGGGCTCAAAAGTGGGGCCCTTTCCTTCCTTCCTTCCTTCCTTCCTTCCTTCCTTCCTTCCTCCCTCCCTCCCTCCCTCCCTTCCTTCCTTCTTTGTGGATCTAGGCATTGATCCCAGGGCCTTCACACTGAGTTACATCCCAGCCCATTTTAGTTTTCATTTTGAGACAGGGTCTCACTGAGTCACTAAGTTGCCCAGGCTGGGTTCCTACTCACGATCCTCCTGCCTCCGCCTCCCAGATGGGGGGATGCCGGGCCTGAACCTTCCTGCTTCATATGACTGGCGGCATGAGGGACTCAGGGTGCCCTGCCAGCACAACCTGATTGTCACCCTGCACTGACGACGCAGAATCCGCACTGGGGACACCTGAGGGAGGAGGGTCTGTGCTGACTGGCTGGCCAAGGGGAGCCGCCATGGTCAGGAACCCCGTGCAGCAACGCTGGTCCTGAAGATCTGGCCGCAGGGCGTGTTCTAAAGTGAGCCCCTCCGGTTGGCTCTGGAGTGAGTCCCCATGTATCAGAGCAGAGCCATGCTTCCTGGCCCAGCCCGGGATCTGGGGCGCATGCCTGCCACCCCAACACTCTGGAAGGCTGAGGCAGGAGGATGGCAAAATCCTGAACAGTGAGAATTTAAGACATTGGCTGGGCATGTGTGAAGCCTCTGGATTCGACCCTCAGTCACACACACTGACACATGCACTCACACACATCCTGCTTTCGAGATTACAAAAACAAGGCACAAAACACCCGTTTGGGCCTGGATACTCTGCGGGAACCACACACTACACAGCCAGGAAGATGACCAACCTGGAGCGTGAGGCCTGAGCCCTCGGAGCCGCCCCAAATGGAAAGCTTTCAGGGAGCAGAGGGAAAGTTTTTATAGAGAGCTGCCTTCAATTAGCTCCAACTGTTTTAACAATGCACACACACAAATCCCAAGGCACGCAGTCCTGGCTCTCTGACATATGGCAGTCCAGCGTTATGCAGGTTGGTTCTCAGGCTAAGGCATGATCTGGCCTAATTAAGAACACCTCTGAGGACGGAGGCGGCTGGGATTCAGGATTCAAAGATAGCACTTAGGGCCCGAACTGGCCAGAACCTGTGGAACCGGCTGGACCTGATTCCTGTAAAGTAGCCTTTTTTTTTTTTTTTTTTTTGGAAATTAGAAAAGAAAAAGAAAGAAATGTATTGGCTTTGCAGAATTGAAATGACACAGTCAAGGACACCAGCTGCAAGTGAATTTATAATGTGGGTTAGTTCAGACGCATTATTCAGAAAGACCCTTCCTCTCCTCCTACAGTGACACACCATGCAAATTTGAACTCCAGCTGCTGGGTGTTGGTTCCTGATCCATCTCAAGCCCAATGCAGAAATCCTGGTTTTCTAGCATGCCAATCAGTGCATAGTCCCTTAATAAGGTATTGTAGAGGTCTTGGAGTAAAAATTAATACTGAACTGCCTGAGTTTTATAAAAGATACACAAAATTTGAAAAAAAAATGGCCAAACTATAAGTTTCTTCTTAAAAGACTGATGGCCTCTATTCCAAGCATCAGAAGTGCTATGTGTGAGCCTTTGACACGATGGACTTTTTTTTTTTTTTGAGACAGGGTCTTGCTCTGTAGCCCAGGCTGGCCTAGAACCCAAGGCAATCCTCCTGCCTCAGCCTCCTGGTTGCTGGCATTACCAGCTCATGCTACCACACCCAGCTATTATGTACTGCTGAGGGAAATTGAACCTGGAGTCTGCAGCTTCCTAGGCAAGCACTTTAATCACTGAGCTACTGATTTCCCTTATTATTTGTTTGTTTATTGAGACAGGGTCACACTTTGTCTTGCTGTGTATCCCAGGCTGGTCCTGAATGCACTATGGAGCCCAGGCTGGCCTTGGCCTCACAGCAATCCTGCCTCAGCCTCCCGAATGCTGGGATTACAGGTGTGTGTCACCACGCCCGGCGTATGTGGCGCTGGGCAATGAAACTCGGGTACTTAGTGCTTATCTTAGCACTTGCTGAGCCATTTCTCCAGCCCCCCTGATTTCCTTTCAAAAGGCTTATCATATCAGCACTGTGCGAGGCAGAAACAAGAGGATCACAAATTTAAACTCAACTTGGGAATTCAGTGACTAAGTGAGACCTTGTCTCAAATTGAAACTAAAAACTGGGCTTGGGATGTAGATTTGTGCAAGGACTCTGGGTTGGATCCCCAGTGTCAAGAAAATAAAAACGAAAGTCATGTGTCCAAGTGTTGGGTGGGGGCAGGCCAGTAATCCTAGCTACCTGGGAAGCTGGGACAGGACCGTCATGAGTTCAAGGCCAGACTGGACAACTTTAAGAAAAACGGGGATGCACCTCAGTGCGGAGGCTCTGGTTCTATATACATGGACACACACACAGACACACACACTCTGTCCTCTCTCTTTCTCTCTCTCTCTCTCTCTCACACACACACACACACACAGACACAGACACACACACACACTCTCAGTCTACCACCATTACCAACAAAACTCAACCATCAACCAAAAACTACAGAGCCCACCAGACACCTCTAACTAACTGGCATTTGCAGTGCTCTGGGTGCAGAAAGAGCAGAACTAGCATTCTCTTCAGTGAATACAGAATACACACGAAGATGCATGAGGAATTTGAAACAAAGCAAGCATGTCCCTGGCCACAGTGGAAGCATGACACTAGACAGGCACCCGGCTCTTCTGCCCCTGAGGAAACAGCTCGCCTGGGCCTTTCCCCCACAGCAGGTCCTCCGCCTGGGTCCCAAGGCCCTCCCTGGCTAAGCCCCAGGCTGTGAGCGATAGGGCAGGCCCCGGGCCAGGCAGCTCCCGGGCTGCCCCACACCACAGCCAAGCAGAGCAGCACAGCCTTCCTGACTCTCTGGGGACTCCCGTTGTAAAGGTCTCCTGCCCTCAATGCTCACATTAAGTGTACTGTGTCATCTCTGTCTCTCTCTCCTCTCTCCCTCCTTCCCTCTCTCTTTTACTCTCTCCGGGAACTCACCCAGGGCTACATTCCCGATTCTTTTATTTTTTGATTTCAAGACAGGATCTTGGATAAGTCTCTAAGTTGCCCAGGCTGAGCTTGAGCGTGTGCGCCTCCTGTCTTGGCCTCCCAGACTGCCACCAGACCCAGCTTGAAGTTTACTTAGAATATGCTCAATGCTAGGCCAGTGGCCCAAGTCTATCAATGCCACACCCCAGGAGGCTGAAACAGAAGGGTTGCCTTGGAGGCTGTCTGGGCAATTTAGAGCAATCCTGTTTCAAAAAGACAAGTAAATAAAACCAACGCAGGCTGAAAAAAAATATACAAAAGAGTGTTTTCATAGCTCCCGTTCTATCTGTCCCCACACATGGTAGAAGGCTGAGTGTGAGGGGCAGGGTTGTGTGAAACCAGGGCATCTGAGAAGTGGGTGCACCCCGGGCCTGGCCAAACCTCCAGCCCTGAGCACCTCACTAAACCTCCCAAAAGCAATGCTACCTAACCGCAAATTCGGGTGTTCTGTTTTTTTAAAAAAGGATCTATGTCCTATGGCCCAAGAGAAAGGACTCAGCTAAACCAGAATCACAGATAGATTTTTAATGGCTAAGAGGAAGCGGAGTAGCATTTTCTGACTGTGCCTTAGGTCCATCAGAGACAGAGGCACCTCCAGCTTCCTTCCTTGTTCCCTCTTCCCGGAACATCCCACCTGACAGTTTGACAAATAAGGTCAAAACTTAAGCCAGTGACCAGTGATCATTAATTCTTCTGAAAGGAAATCCTTAACGAAGGGGCAGGGTCCTCCCACTTCCGCCTGGTGGGCACAGGGCACTGGCTTCTGTGGTGACAGGAAATCCCGCAGCCAGGCTCATTGAAAAGCTCTGCATTTGTTCTGAAAGAAACTGCTCTACTCAGGAGAGGGACAGGACCTCTGGCTTTCTCCTGGTGGATCTTACCAGCCTCGTCATCTTCCCAGCTCAGGTCCTATGTTCTCGGGCTCCCTACCAGAAGGGCTCATTAGTGGGCGTCAGTATAATCTGACTGATTTTTATGTTTAGATAACCCGGGCTACCCCCGGGCAAGAGGAGACCATGACTTAGGTAACTGGCTTTTTGTGCAAAGGGCAGATGGGAAGCGTTTGGCTTTGCCTCCTGTGTGGCCTCTGTGGCACTTACTCAACTCAGTCCCCACAGCTCAGAAACAGCCCCAGAAAATGCACATATGAACAGTGTGGCTCCCTGCCAATGGGACTTTCAGTATGGCTGAAGGCCAAATTTCTTTCTCTCTCTTTTTGAGACAGGGTCTGGCGCTATAGTTTAGACCGGTCTTAAATTCACTACGTAGTCCAGGCTGGCCTCAAACTCACTGCAATCTTCCTGATTCCCAAGTGCTGGGATTACAGGCGTATGCGACCAAACCTGGCTTATGTGGTGCTAGGGAATCGAACCCAGGGCATTGAGCTTGCTAGGCAAGCGCTCTAACCATCGTACTATTCCTCCAGCCCTGGAATTCAAATTTCGTGTAATTTTCATGCATAGCAAAATGTTGTGAATTATTTTTAATGATCAAAACATTTAACATAAAAATCATTCTTAGCTCGCGAGCTATTGAAAACCAGGTGGGGAATCAAATTTGGCAAGTGGGGAGGAGCCCAAGGCCAGGATAGCGAAGCCCTGGGCTGGAGCTCTGGCAGGCCCAGGCCGCAGGGTTGCAAGTTTGAGGTCAGCCCGGGCAGCGTAGGGACCTAGTGAGATCTGTTCTCAAAACGAAAACAAGTGGGCCTAGGATGTAGCTCAGCGTGCCACCAACCCAGCCTCACAGCAGCAGAATGAAAGCCTGGGATCCAAGGAGGCGTGGCTGCTTGTATGGATCCTGGCTCCTGGAAAGACAAACTACTCGAACCAAAAAGTCACAAAAGCAGGATTAGACACTATCGTCTTTAAGGAAAAAATTATATAAGAATTGAGCCACAGAGCTGGTTTCGTTAAATAGCTTGAACCAGGAGAGCAGTCCCCAAAGTAAGTTGTTAACCAGGCCTGGCGGTGTCACCCGTCACCCCAAGCACTCTGGGAGGCTGAGGCAGGAGAATCATCAAGTTCAAGTCCAGACTGGGCAACTTAGTGACTTAGTTGAGACTGACCCTGTCTCTAAAAGAGAACTTTTTTGTTTGTGCTTTTTTTTTGCAAAAATAGTTCTAAAGCTCTTAATGTAGCAGCAATGACTTCAGAATGGAAACAGCAGGATCAAATTCACTGACATGTGGTCTTCATAGTAATACCAGGAGAATAGTGGGAAAGCTAAGAGCAGAGAGTTTATTTTTTTTTTCCTAACTCCAATTTTTACAAAAATGTTCCTCATTTATCTAGGCATAGTCACACATGCTTAGAAAGAGAGAGAGAGAGAGAGAGAGAGAGAGAGAGAGAGAGAGAGAGAGAGAGAGAGAAATAGATAGATGGATAGATAGATAAATAGAAAAAATGGGCTGGGGGTGTGCAAAGACTCTGGGCTCAATCCCTGGTACCGAGGGGAAAAAAAAAGCTCCAATTATTGTTGGCATTGGATTCTTCCTTTCAGCCTAGATTTCTGTGTGCCTACTCTTCTGGGCTTAGCAAGAATTAAAACTTCATACATTTGTGTTTTCTCCTAGACACTAAATTTTCCAAAAGTTTAAACCAGCATCTTAAACCAGCATTGATCCACTTCCGCAGGACCCTTTTCTCATTCAATGCAAACTCTTTTAAGCAGGGAAACCCAGTTGAACCTGGAAGCTTGCAGTAGACTCAAGGGCTGGTGAGTTGCCATGGTAACCCTCAGACTAGCTGGCACCAGGATCTGAATTCCCTTCTGTGTACCACACAGCCATGGGCTCCGGCCCCAGGGTCTCTCCTGTCACATGGCCCTGGGGTCCCGAGTGGACAAGATCAGTGCTAATTCTGCTTCGGCTGTTCATTTCCTTTGAAGAGATTGGAAAATGAATTTACCCTCAAACTCACCAAAATCCTAAAACTTGCTTCCTGCTTTAGATCATGCAGGTCCAACCAGGTGCCAGTTTTTTGCCCTTGACTTTTTTTTTAGTGTTATACTGAAATTTTTGGAAAAGGAGGCTTTTGTACTTATATACGTGAACAATATTACTGATATTATTATTTTTATAGTAATAGGATCAAACCCAGAACTAAGCTATAATCCTCAGCCCTATTTCTTGTTTCATTTTGAGACAAGGTCTCACTAAATTGCCAAGTTAACCATGCTGGGGCTTGAACTAGCCACCTTCCTGCCTCAGCCTCCCAGATTGCTGGGATTACAGGTGTGTGCCACTGTTCATTTTATATGTGGCCTGAGACACATTCTCTTTACCAAAAAACAAACAAAAACAAAACAAAACAAAACCACAAAAAACCCCCAAGGGCCAGAAAAACAGTGCAGGACAGATGTGGTTAGTCCAGGAAGGGACTGGGGTGTTGCTGGTGTATTAACAGCTCGTGTGTAACATGCATAGGGCTGCAGGTTTGACCCTGACATTGAGGAACAGTGGGGAGAAACAATGCTTGTCCTGCAGATCCCCACACTCCCCTGCCTCTGGGGCCTTGCTCCGCAGGCCGCCCGGCGACGCGGGCTGGGTCCTGGCCTTCTCTGACTTTGTCCATGATCTGCTCCTCCACAGCTGCAGGACACGTGCATGCGGCAACACGCCTGGCTTCCTACGGCCATGTCTGTATAGAAGTCCTCTTTTCTTTTTTTCCCTTTGTCTCCCTTCCTCTCTTTCATTTATTTTTTTGTTGGAATTAGGAAGGATATCTGAGGCCTTGAAGCTGAACTACACCCCCGTCCTTTTTTACTTTTGATTTTGAGAGTGTCTTGTGAAATCACGACACTGCTAAGTTGCGCAGGCTGTGTTCAAACTGTCCATTCTCCTGCCTCAGCCTCCCGGGTGCTGGGATGACAGGCCTGCACTGTCAGGCCTCTTTAGATGCTGTTTCACAGACTGAACATTTTAGTGCAGGTGGAGAGAGCCGAGAAGCACCCGGTCAGTGGGGAAAGAGTAAGGAACCGAGTTAGAGAAGCTTAGGGGGAGGAGCTAGACTAGAAATCCCAGCATCTGGGGTGCTGGTGGTCTCCTGAAGGTGCAAAGAAATGGGTGGAGGAACCCACAGTTCAGGAATGGCTCAGTGGTTAAGGCGCCTGCCTAGCAAGTGCTAAATCAAACGCTAAGTGCCCAAGTTCAATATCCTAGCACTGCACAAGCCGGGTGTAGTGGTGCACACCTGAAATCCCAGCCCTTGGGAGGCTGAGGCAGGAGGACTGCTGTGAGTCTGCTGTGCAGATTATGGTGGTGTCACAAACCCTCCCCAGCTATAGCCATCACTTCTTTGGATACAAAGTTATGCTTCCTGTAGCAGGAATTAAAGCTTTTCTTTTGGCTGTCAGTTATTATTTATCTGAATTAGAAAGTTTATCAATAACGTTAAACACTCAGGTTGTAGTTCATCAGTAAAGCCCTTGCCCAGCCTGCAAAAGACCCTGGATTCTTAAGAGTAATGCAAAAAATAAAAAAATAAAATAAAGGGGACAGGGAGTATAGTTTGGTGACCCTGGGCCTATTCCCCAGCACCACATAATAGCTGGGTGTGGTGGCACATGCCTGTAATCCTAGCACTTGGGAGGCTGAGGCAGGAGCATCACCATGTGGTCAGCCCAACCTAGGCTACATAGTGAATTCATAACCAGCTGGGACTACAGAATGAGACAATGTCACAGCAAATAAGTAAATAAAATAAGAACAAAGCCAGTGAAAACACGCCGGTGATCCTTTGGCACCGTTCACCTTGCCTTACGCAACAGTGCCCACAACGGTTCCTCGGCACGGCTGTTCTGCAGCATCCCAAGATCTCGACTGTCACACGGGAGACAGACTTTGAGAGGGTCAAACCAAATGTGCACTTTGTCTTGTCTTGGTTGATTCCGTGTATTTCTATTATGCGGACCACCTGGGGGACTCACAAAACTTTGCATGAACACTACACATTGTTTTGAGAAATGCCAAAGAGCCCTGAGCTAGGCTTTGGTTCTTCTGGTACTGAATTACCTGTAAACCCTGGGGTGTGTGAGGGGTTTGAGAGGGAAAGTCACCGTGATGAAGTTGTGCTCAGCAACTGCCCTAGCTGAATGTCCTCATTATGTACTGCCAACATATACTAATAAAAACAATGATTACAAGGAGAAAAATAAAAAATACTTAAACTGAGGGCATGGTTTCACTTACAGTACACAGCTGTCATGCTAGGATTCTGGGAGGCCAAGGCAGGAGGATGGTAAGTTCAAGCCTCAGCAAGACCTTGTTTCAAAATAAAATAAATACAAAAGTGCCGGACATATACCTCTACATGAACTCCCAAGATCCCATGCCTAGTACCATAAAAAGGAGGTTCAAAAAAAAAGAGCTCTAACACTTTCAGACTCCTGAGGGTTGATTTCCTGCGTACACAACAGTTCATCTGGGTTGAACACTTACACCTTGCAGTGCCTAGATTTGGTACGCTACTGAGACCCCAAACAAGGAGGCAGGACGAGACCGAGGACAAGGCCAGAGTTCAAAGTCAATGACACTCCTTCTCGGCTTGGCAGTTTCTGTTCCGAAGAAACTCAAGTCTAAGGCCTCAACAAAACATTTCACAAATAACGTACAGGGCCCCAGCCATCCCCAGCCAGCCGTCAGTCTTGTTGAAGGATGTCAAATCCAGATGTTAAATAGGAAAATAAGAAACCATGTTGCCGGCTGGGTGGCGCACGCCTGTCATCCCGGCACTCTGGGAGGCTGAGGCAGGAGGATCACAAATTCAAGCCCAGAGCAGGCAACTTAGTGAGATCCTGTCTCAAAATCAAAAATACCAAAATAACCTGGAAATGTACCTCAGTGTGAATGGCCTGAGGTTGATCCCCAGTGCCATAAAAAGGAAGGAAGGAAGGAAGGAAGGAAGGAAGGAAGGAAGGAAAGAACGAAGGAAGAAGGAAGGAAGGAAGGAAGGAAGGAAGGAAGGAAGGAAGGAAGGAAGGAAGGAAGGAAGGAAGGAAGGTAGGAAGGAAGGAAGGAAGGAAGGAAGGAAGGAAGGAAGAAACCATGTCATGACGGAACTCAGTATATGCTTCCCAGGCCCCAGGAGCCATTTGTTCTAGGTCGAGTTGGGTTGTTCGGAAGGACTTACCCCAGGAAAAGCTTTTCGAAGTGCAAGTCCACAGCAAAAGCCAGTCCCTTGGCTGTGCCTGGGGAAAGCGGGTTGGACTTCCGCAGGGTACTTTTGCGGGGCGGGGCGCCGGTGCTCCTAATTAGCATGCCAAAGGACCCTCATACAATTCTGACGTCAGACTTTTGTGATCTATATAGCTCATTAATAAAAAAAGAAAGACATCCACCACCCTGATGCCTCCATCTCTGGACTTTGCAGCGTGTTTTTCAGAGCCAAGTGCACAAGTGTCAGAGAAAACAGGTCGGCTCTCTGTGTCCAGAAGCGGCTCCCAAATGTCTTTCACCCTTCTGGTTTCTTACACACGACCCTCCCTAAGAACAATCGGGGTGAAGGTGTCAGCGGGCAAATTCTGCTTGACCCAATGGTGCAGGCTTGGAATTCGTTGGGGATTCGCTGGAATCCTCTGAGATCCTGAGGCAAGGGGATCGATCGTAAATTTGAGCCCAGTCTGTAATTTAGCAACTCGGTGAGACCCTGTCTCAAAATGAATTTTAAAAATAAAAGGGCTGAGGTGGTAGCTAAGGTTGAAGTTGCTAGTTCTACCCCCGCTACCACAAAAAATAAACATAAAAAGATGAGGGGCTGGAGGAACGACACAGCAGACACAGCAGTGAAAGTGCTTCCCTGGCAAGTGCAAGGCCCTGAGTTCGATTCCCCAGCACTGTATAAACCTGCTGTGGTGGCACTCGCCTGTAATCCCAGCACTTGAGAGGCTGAGGCAGGAGGACTGCTGTGAGTGAGACTAGCCTAGCTTCCATACTGAGTTTAGGGCCAGCCTGGACTGCAGAGTGAGCCCCTGTCTCAAAAAAAAGATGAATAATAAATAAAGAAATAAACCCCAGAACTCAGGGGCGCAGGTACTAGGGACGAACTGCGCAGCGTGGTAACTCGACTGTGTGCTGACTACTTATGGAAGAAGGAGACAGCTCACTCCGGACAGGGCCTCACTGTTATTTCACGTGGCAATGTCCGTCAAAAGGGTCTCATCACTTTGGCCCCCAGGGCCACAACTTCTTCTGCCTGTAGAAAGTTTCCCGCCCTTCCGCCTCCTCGCCTACCTTCCTCCTCCTCCTGCCGTAGCTCCGGGTCCCCAATGCTGTCCTGCCCACCTGCGGCTCAGCATATGGGCCCCGAATCCCCCGACTGGGAGCCGCCCTCCCTTGGCGCTGTCGCCCACGCGGGCAGCGCTCCCGTGGACTCCTGCGAATCTGCTCTAGCTCACGTGGTGCTGCTTAGTGCAGCTTGGTATGAGACACAATCTGGGGTGTGCGTCTCAAGGGTAAGATTTTTCTTTTTTCTTTTTTTTTTTTTAAGATAAGGATAGTGGCGCAGTCCTGTCATCCCAGCAATCTGGGAGGCTGAGGGAGGAAGATTCGACGTTTGAGTCCAGCCTAGGCAATTTAGCAAGGCCCTGTCTCAATGTCCAAAAAATTTTTTTTGGGGGGAGAGATGTATCTCAGTGAAAAGGCCCTAGGTTCCATCTCTAATACCGAAAAAAAATTTAACCTTTTGAAAAATAAAACATCAGGTTTTCTGTGTTTTAAATAAGCCGTACATAAATCATTAATGACAGAAGTCACTACTTAAATGTATTGTTATGGTAGTTACCTTAATTAGTGAAATAATCTAGAGGTAGCAGCAATTTAAAGCTTGGTCTAGTGACACAGGCCTGTAATCCTACCACTGTGGGAGTCTGCGGCAGGAGGGTCGCAAATTCAAGCCAGGCTGGGCAGTGCAGCCGCTTGATGAGGCCCTGTCTAAAAATCAGAGTAATTAAAAAAAGAAAGGGGGCGTGCTGGGGTGCGGCTCAGTCCGAAGGCCCCGGCCCCAGGCCGCGCTATGCTCTGCTCCAGCTACCCCTCCGCCCGGCTGCGCCTTTTATCTACTCTTTTTGACTAAGAAACTACAGGTTTGGCCTGGACATGTAGCCTACCGCCAGAATGCGCGGGAGGAGCCCTGGGTCCTGTCCCAGTGCGCATGCGCGGGCGCATGCACGCACGCACGCACGTGTGTACGTACGCACGCACGCATGCACGCACGTATCCTACCAGCGCTACCAAAACGACGACGACGAAAGTTGTAGCCTCAGAGCTCTTGGAGGACATTCCTGTGTAGAAGGTTGGTGCTTCGGCTGTGCTTACGTCTTGAGTATGTAACTTATCTGTGTTTCTCATTTGACTCGGACCTTTGCGCTGAGCTTCGTCCTCTTTTTTTTTTTTTTTTTTTTCAAAATAGGGTCTTGTCTGGGCTGGGCTCGAGGTTACAGTTGGCCTGCCTCGGCCTGCCGGAGTGCAAGGATTACAGGTGTGCGCCGTCTCTCTTGGCTTTTCTTTCTTTCCGCTCCCCATTTTGGGGATGGAAAGCTGCCTTTTTATTAAGCTACATTTCCAAAGACTTTTTTTTTTTTCATATTCAGACAGGGTCTTGCTAAATGACTAAGTTACCCAGGCCGGGCTTGAACTTGCGAGCGCCCTGCCTCAGCCTCCTGCAGCACATGCCTGAGTCTGTTTTAGTCTCCACTTCCTTCGCGGTGGTAAAGATGGTGCCCACGACCTTCACACTGAGCTCCAGCTCCAGCTCAATTTGAGGCAGAGTCTGACTGAGGGACTTGGTTGCCCAGGCTTGAGTTTGAAGTTCTCCTGCCTCAGCCTCCTGTGGTCCTGGGGTCAGGGCCACATGCCACTGTAACTGACTTTTTCTTTTTAATTCTCCTTAATTCTGTACTTCCTACTCTTCTTTCTCCCTTCCCGCCTTCCCCCTTTCCCTGAGTCCGAAGGGTCTCAATAACTTTCAGTGAAGTAGGTGGCTCCTCGTGCTCCGGAGCCGCCCCAAACCCCTCCAAGCCCCTGCGACTGTCATGCAGGCCGCGCCTCGGGAGCCGGGCCCGGGGCTGGATGACCCTTGCTGGTCCACATGTGAGTTCCAAGTGAAGGCCGTCGGGGCCCTGAACCCCCCAGGAGCCGCCACGCTCTCTCAGTGGCCCAAGGGTCAACACAGGAAGCGCCATTGTTCCCGGGCAGAAACACATAAAAGTTCTGTCCTGGAGGTGCCTGAACTTTTCCCCTGGTGACAACAGGGTGCCCGCAGGAACCAGGCGGGACACTGGACTTCCTGCATTCTCTTCAAAGCGGGGAGGCTTGCTTCTTCTGGTTTTAAATAGTTTGGAGGAAAGAGTATGAGCCATGTCAGGAGAAAATAACTCCAGGTTTCCTTAGTCCTCCCAGCATGTGGGATCCCCATCATCTGTGGCTGAGAATGACCACTGTGGACCCAGTGCTCCCTCAAAGTGTGCGTGTACATGTATGGATATATGTGTGTATATGTTTTTATCTCTTTTTTTTCTAGAGAAAGTTCTCCCTGTGACGTGAGGTTGCATCCACTCTCTTGACAGAAACTATCTTTCCGTCAGAATTCACTGATGGCAGCCTGCAGGCCCAGGGTTCTGGTCTTTGGAACCTGGAACGATTCCATTTCCTTGGTTCTTTACTCACAGATACTAACTTCAAGGATATTTGGTGCTTTGAAATAATGTTATTCTTACTTACTTATTTTCTCATACTGAGGAATCAGTCCCAAGGCTTTCACACTGAACTACATCCTCAGCCCATTTTTATTTTTGATTTTGAGGCAGGCTCTCACTAAGTCACTAAATTGCCCAGGCTGGGCATCAACTTGCAACCCTCCTGCCCCAGTCCCTCCCCACTCCCCACCCTGAAAGCTGGATGATAGGGCTGCACCACCATGCATTGTAAAATCATATTTTAAACAAAGGAAAAGGTGGTTATAAACTTGCAAAATGAGGGGAAAGTCAGGAAAGAAGTGTGGTAGGTGGGTCTCTTGGTCTTCAAACTCCCATGGCCAACCTGCCAAGTCTTTCTGTAGCTCATGGCTGACTGTGGTAAACAAGAACTCTAGCACAAAACTCAGCACTCAGAGTGATACGAGGCACAGACGCAAGTAGTTACCTCTTTCCTTAGGGCTTTATCTCTCAGTGCAGTGAGAACACTTCAAGTGAAGACATACCAACCTGCCACTGGCACTGTCTGTGTGCTCTGTTAGCAGGTAGCCTGTACCAGTGGTTGTCGTTCTACTATGGATGCATCTTAAAGCAGCAACAAAGACCAAAACCAGAGATCCCATAGGCTAGACCAAGAAATAAGGAATAAGGTAAAACTCCTCTCTTTAGACTTGGTCAAGGACACTTTTTAAATGGCTTTTTCTTTGGGGTCTTAGGCATATTCGAGTTTGTGTATAGAAGGATTTCTGCCAGCCATCTGTGGGAAAAGAAAGTTTTCTAATTTGTCCGTTGTCGATGATGGTGTGATTTGAGTTAGTGAAAATGGAGAAGCACTTTGTAGAGTGGTTGAATTAGTCTAAGAGTAGGCGATATGGTACTGGATCCCTCTCCTAATGCAGTGAGCAGCTGGAGGCCTCCCCCAGCACTTCATCTTAGAAGTGTAGGAAGGCTGGGGACATAGCTCAGTAGTAGAGCATTTGCCTAGCACACATGAGGTCTGGGGTACAATTTCCAGCACAGACATACAGAAGAAGAGAGGCCAGGGATGATGGAACACTCCTGTAATCCCAGTGCTCTGGAGGCTGAGGCAGAAGGTTACTAAATTTGAGGCCAACATGGGCTACATAATGAGTTCAAGGCCAGCCTGTCTCTAACACTAACCACCCCCCCCCCAAAAAAAAAAATCAGTAACAACAACAAAATAGAGAGAATGTTCTGGAACCCAGAAAGAAACTTACAAGAGATCTTTTTAGCCCAGATACATCATTGTGCAAAATCTGCTTGAAATGACATTTCCTGGTTAGAGAAAACAAGAGAAGTGCAGGACTGAGCAGAGGAGAGAAGGGAAGAAGAGGGGAGGGGAGGGGAGACCATCACTGTGACCATCCACGTCTGGATCCCAGGGCACACCCTCCGGGGTTCAGCCTCCAGCACCACCCCCAGCCCCCCTTCAACTGTGCCTCTGGAATTTGGCAACAATGGAAGGGAAAATTCAAAGGGAGGAAGCCCTTGATCACAGGATCAAAGTCCTATTAAAAATTGGTGGGATTCTTATCGGAAGAAATGAAGAAGATAAACGTCAGTTTACAGGTCACATGCATATCAAATCCTTTCATTGGAAGATACGATGAGGGGGGCCCGGGTTGCAGTGTGAGTTGCAGCCGAGTTGTGACTGCACACGCGCAGCTGGTCCCACCTCTAAACCTGTGGGTCCGACCCCCGACTGCCCTCCGTCCTCCCTCCTCCCTCTCCTGTCAGGGCCCCTGTCATGTACTTGTGGATGTTGAACAACATGAACAGCTACACACTTTTTGGGGACACATTTACTATCTCTTGGGTCTTTGCACCCGAGCATTGACCCCAGCATGCTCATCTGGGCTCTAGGAGCCAGGCCTGTTGTCTCAGTACTCTAGGAGGCTGAGGCAGGAGAATTGCAAGTTGGATCCAATGTGGGCAACTTAGCAACTTGATGAGACCCTGTCTCCAAATCAAAAACAAAAACTGGGCTGGGGATGAAGGAATGGCATAGAGGTTAAAGTATTTGCCTTGCTAGCACAAGGCCCTGAGTTCTGTTCTCTAGCACCACATAAGCCAGGTGTGGTGGCACACACTTATAATCCCAGAAGTTGGGAAGCTGAGGCAGGAGGCTTGCCATGTATTTGAGGCCAGCCTGTACTGCAGAGCGAGACTGTGCCTCAAAACAAAACCAACCAACCAAAGAAAATTAAAGTGTTTTTGTTTGGAGCTGGTGATTGAACCCAGGGCCCCATGCATGGGGCCCTTGTGCTCCCCTGTGAGCTGCAGCTCCGGTCTTGGTGTGAGGGGCCTACAACGTCAGGTGCCGTATGTGATGCTGTTCGTCGGTCTGTCAGTCCACTGCCACATGCCCCTTACCCACCTGGCCTCATTCCTGTTAGCCTGGCACCCTATTTTGCATTCTCCCATCCACTGGTTCTCACAGATTCTCAGATCTCAAGTTGTAATTTTAATTTACAAAGACTCGCTCTGCTTTCTTGGCCACATAGATGTCAGAATTATTCTCAGTATTATTAGGTTTATTGGGATCCAGCAAATCAGTGTCATGATTCCTTTTCAGGGCGGGACAAATACCAGTCTGTGACCAGGAGACTGTCATATTTATGCCTAGAGCTATTGGACTCCTTCTGTGCTTGCTCGGGTTCATGAAGCATCAGCTGATGGCCTCTGTT
This sequence comes from Ctenodactylus gundi, assembly GCA_004027205.1. Lineage (NCBI taxonomy): Eukaryota > Metazoa > Chordata > Mammalia > Rodentia > Ctenodactylidae > Ctenodactylus > Ctenodactylus gundi. The sequence continues at coordinate 327,435 of PVKB01000737.1, read as the reverse complement.
TTGTATCTGCAGAGCTGGTACAGGGTTACAGCTCAGTGGGCAATGCTTACGTCAAGTGAATCGCATGTACATAGATTTCTCCTTGTGCTTATTTAGGTAGAAATCTTAGGTGATTTTTTTTTTTATTCTTGAGAGAGAGAGGGTCTCTGTATTCCAGCGTGGTTCTGAACTTGCTATATAGCCCTGGCTGGACTTGATACAACCCCGGCTGGACTTGAATTCACTGAAATCTTCCTGCCTCAGCCTCCTGTGTGCTGGGAGTACAGGCATGTGCCACTATGCCTGACTAATTTTTAAGTTGTGCTGGGGAATCAAATGCAGGGCTTTGTACACACTAGCCAAGCACCGCCCAGTCCCAATTATTGTATTTCCGGGGGCCTGGAATGTAATTCAGTGGTAAAGTGCATGCCTAACATGGGTAAGACACTGGACCCAATCCCCAGCACCGAGTGTGTGTGCTCATGCACATGCATGCACATACAAGCAGGTGAACACACGTGTGCACATACACATGCGAGCGCAGGCACATGCGTGCATGCATACACACAGAGCTCTTTAAGTAAACATTTGCATATGTGACCTGGGAGAAAATTTAAAGGAGGAGCTAATCTACTACCAGTTTAAGATTGACCTACGTTGGCTTCACGTATGGAGCAAGAAGATACATCAAGGAAAAAAGGAAAAAGAAGCCAAGACCTTTCCCACAGCAATCCCGTGAAGCGCAGGAGGAGGAAATGGACACGTCCAGAACATTCACTTCCCCTTTTGGGGGAGCTGGGAGCTGAAGCGGAGCCAGTGGGTCACCCAGAATCTGATTTCCATTCTCAGACACCCCCCGCCCCCCCCGCCCCCCCCAGAGTAGGCCAGAGCAAGAGCTGACCTGAGCTGTCCCTGGCTCTGCCAGCTCAGACATGCTGCAGGAGCACTTTGCAATGCCACCTAGTGATGGAGACAGCTTTTGGTGCCTCACACAGCAGTGACAAGGAGCTGGGCCTGGTGAAGCGGGCCTGTCATCCCAGCACTCTGGGAGGCTGAGGCAGGAGGATCTCATGTTCAAACCTAGCCTGGGCAAGTTAGTACCTCATGGAGACCCTGTCTTAAAATAAAATTAGAAAAGGGGCTGGGAATATGGCTCAGTGTGAAGGCCCTGTGCTCAGTCCCTAGCATCACCTAAGGAAGAAAGAAGAAAATAAAGAAAGAGCAAGGCGGGAGGTCATCCCGGCAGTCTGTGTGTGGAAGTCCTCCTTTGGAGGGAACTGGAGGTCAGAGAGCTTACGTCCTTCTCCAGGAGCGCTTAGCGTAGAAAAGAACCCCTGACCTGAAGCCTGTGGACTTTTCTGCTGTGACACTCTGTGGCCACCTACCTCCAGATCTGCGCCTCTGCTCCGGCCCCTCTGTGACTGGCCCCAGAACCGATGGATGAGCTGTGTCCACCCCGCAGCCCTGTCCAACGCCAGGTGGTGGAGGCAGAGCCCTTTACAAATTAGAAAAAAAAAAAAAGACTTCGAAAAGGGAAGCCGATGTGATTCTTGAAACAGTCTATGCCAACCTTAAGAACAGATGCAGCAACAGCAGTCAACTCACCATAGGAAGTTCAAAGGGTCACACTAAAACAGCTCGATCAGGAGATCATTGGATGCTATCTTGCTCCTAATGACAAGTCTTCATTGTAAGCTGGGCCTGGTGGCACAGGCCTCCGGGAGGGTGAGGCAGGAGGATTGCAAGCTCAAGCCCTGTCTCAGGAACTCAGCTACTTAGTGAGACATGGTTTCAAAGTGAAAAATAAAGATGGGCTGAGGACACAGCTCAGGGCACAGACCCTGGGCTCTCTCCTGCCTCAAAACAAAAACCAAGCAGGTCCTTGCTGGAAGTGCCGGAGACTTGTCTGAATGGCTGCAGCCTTATACTCGAAGGAAAATCATTTCCTCTTAACGTTTCTCAGCTTTTGTAAACAGCCTAGATTTTTTTTTTTTTAAGAGAAAGAACAACACCCTATCAACGTGGGATTCTTAGAGCCCAGCAGTTTCTTTTTTGTTAATTTTTCACCACGAGGTTAGCCAGTGTTGCCACTATAGATACACTTAAGAGAATTATCACACTTGGCCACAGTCACATCTGTCTGCTTCTCTCAGGCGTCATGTTCCACTTGCCTTAGAAAAATATCAAGTTGAGCAACTCTGTGCAGTGAAAAAGAAAAATCTTATCAAGACCTCCAGCCCCACAGACGGCCTTTGTTTTCTTTTCACAGTGGCCCCACGCTGAGGTCACACTGAGGCTGTTTCCAGGATGGAAGCCCGACCAGAGACCCGTGGGTGTTGAGTCCGTCTCCACCCCACAAGGGGAATGTCTTCTTTCAGGCGTGGTTTTGCGGTTCTGGCCATCACCGCCTTGCTGGTCTCCTTTCTCTTCTGAGGCGGGGACTTGCTGCGTAGCCCAGCTTGCCAGTGAATATGCCGGCCCCTGCCTCGGCCTCCTGAGCCCTGCACCGCCAAGCCCAGCTTTTACTTTTTCAAATTTGTGTTTTATTTTATTGATGTATTGGTGCTGAGCATTGAATTCAGAGTCTTTGCTCTGAGCTACATCCCCATCCCATTTTTTAAAATGTGTATTTGGAGACATGGTCTCACTAAATTGCTAAGTTACTTAAGCTGGGGCTTGAATTTTTGATTCTCCTGCCTCACCTCTCAGAGTGCTGGGATGATAGGCCTAGTCTACCAAGTCTGGCTGTTTTATATTTTTGTTTTAAATTTAGTATTTTGCAGGACTGGGAACCAAACCCAGGGCCTTCAGCAGGCTAGGCAAGCCCTCTACCACTGAGATATATCCTTGGGCCTTGCTTACAGTTTTTATTTGTTGAAGTTTATTTTAAGACATATTTTTGGCTCATCTAGGCAGAGGGCTTCTAATTGAAGTGTTAGAACCATCAAGAAACCATTCAGTGTAATTCCCATGGCTTGGGGAAATTTAGGTACCTCGAGCTCAATCTGTTCCAAGGTTTCAGCGACTAGAGAACACCCTGTCACTAGCCAGTTCGCTGCTGAACTAGCCCCGGCTCCTGTGGGTGTGTGACACAGGAGAAGGACATCCTTCCTGTGTCCTGGGCCCCGCCCTTGCTTCTGCCAAGGTTTGGTTGTGCTATTTAAGTGATCTCACAATATTTTTTTCTTCTTAAAGATGCAGTTTTGTTAAGGCATTAATTTCCTGAGCTGGTCTTTAACTTTTAATCCTACTGCTTCGGTCTCCCAGAGTGCTGGAGGGCAGTGCCATACCGCCTCCCCCCTCCAATCCCCCGCTTGCTGGTGGAGTCGGGCTGGGGATGGGGATTTCCGCCCCTCTCTTGGAAACCAGTGGTGTTTCCCTGGGAAATCCTCCTGCAGCCACTGGCGGGCCCTTCCTGCCTTTCAGCTCAGCGTGGGGCGGCAGTGCTGCAGAAGTTTCCCGGACTGTGGTGTGTGACCAGCAGAAGAGATGCCTTCTGAGGTTTCTGGAGTTATGATCCAGGACTGCTTTCTCCTGCAGCGTTTTTCCTTCAAGAATTGTTTCTGTGTTCTGTGAGCTTCCAGAGATTGTGGGGCTGACGTAGTGAGGAAATCAGGAGTCCAAGCCACAGGTCTGTTTCTCTACTGTGGTGGCAGTTTTTATCTTTAAGTTAGGTGCCACGCACACTTTGTTAGCCCCAAACTCGTGTGACTCCTCTGCCTTTGAGACTGGGGACACCAGAGTCAGGGATTTTTATCTACATCCAGTGTGGTTCGGGCGTCGTCCTAGACCTGAGGTCACTGGGATCCCAGCAAGGGTGGAGTCCCAGGGCCTGGGTCTCCACAGACAAGAGACCATCCCTCCGTGGGATGAAGCGCTTGCTCAGCCGCGAGGAGTCCAGAGCGGCGACGCCGGGACTCCTGGACAGTGATCAGCTGGACTGCGGCTGCCTGCTCTTCCTTACAGCTGGCCTCCCACCTTGTTTTTGCGGGGTGGGGATACTGGAGATGGGGCCCAGGCCCTTCACACTGAGCTATATCCCCAGACCATTTGGAGACAGCTGCTTTTGGAAGTTTTGTTGATGTATTGGCACTGAGCATTAAATTCAGAGCCTTTGCTCTGAGCTACATCCCCAGTCCATTTTCTAAATGTGTATTTGGGGACATGGTCTCACTAAATTGCTAAGTTACTCAAGCTGGGCTTGAATTTTTGATTCTCCTGCCTCTGTCTCCCAGAGTGCTGGGATGATAGGCCTAGTCTACCAAGTCTGGCTGTTTTATATTTTTGTTTCATTTTACCATTTTGCAGGACTGGGAACCAAACCCAGGGCTTTTGCAGACTGACAGGAGAGTGGTCACTCAGGTTCCTTCTGATGGCCATCCCAGGAGGTACCTGAGAACACAGGAGTGCTAGGACAGGGCCTTCACAGTGAATTAATTATATCCCCAGCTCCTTAATTTTTTTTTTTTTTATTTTGAGACAAAGCCTTGCTAAGACAAAATCCTTCTGCTCCAGCCTCCCAGAGTGCTGGTCTGACAGGTGTGCACCATCAGCCCTGGCTGACACTGGAGCTCCCATACAAGGCTGGTGGGACTGAAACTCACCAGCCCTTTCAGAGGCCAACTTGTCGATACTTGTCCAAGCTGCAGTTCCACCCACCCTCTGACCCAGCTCTTCCGACATAGTCTACCCACACTTGGGTTGCTGCAGTTTATGATAGCAAAGATTAAAATGTTTATTTCTAGTAGGTGCATTTATATATGCAATTAGAAAAAGAGGAGGATTGGTCCCTGCAGATATGAAAAGGTGTGGGTTTTTTTTCTACTATATGAAGAATTATGTGTGGCATGACTCCTCTGTGCAGACAAGACAGAGGAAGTGTACGGGATGGTTTAGATCTGAGTATCCCCTGAAGCCTGGCTTATTTAGATGTTGTAGAATAGCTATGGAACCACGTGCTTGCTGATAAATCAGTTCTGGTTGGTAGGGGCAGAGCCTGGGGTATGACCCGGAAGGAGTATGCTAGCTCTGCCCTTCCTTGCTCAATTGGCTTCCTGTCTGCCATCTGTGAGGAGCTGTTCCTCTGGCTGGGCCTCAGCTGTGTGCTTCCACCGTGCTGGCTCCCCATGAATGGAAGGAGACCTTCCGAAAGTGGGAGCTAAAATAAATCTTTCCTCCCTTCAGTTGTGGATGTAGGGTGTTCTGTGACAGCAACACAAAGTAACTAAGATGCGTATAGCCCAAGACTCATGTAAACCACTTGTGTGTGTGAGTACACCAGACAGCTGGCACCTGTTGTTAGTCGGGAGAATACAGGATGTTATCAGAGGGAGAAACCATTTTCCTTCCTGTGTCATGCTGACAAACCCCATGCCTGTTAATTTAATTCTCTTGGTGGTGGCACTGGGGATTGTGTCCAGTGCTGTACCACTGTGAACCACGTCCCAACCATTTTTTATTTATCTTTTCATTTTGTGGTACTGAGGCTTGAACCCAGGGCTTTTGCATTGGACCAGTGGGTGATCTTCCTGACTCTTTTTTACTTTCGGACATGATCTCACTAAATTGACCAGGTAGAGCTTAATCTTGCTATCCTCTTGTGTCAGCCTCCCAGAGTGCTGGGATGACAGGTGTGTGCAACCACACCAGGCCCCTTTAAAATTTTTTGAAACATCAAAGCAGAGTCTTGCTAAGTTGTTAGGTTGCCCAGGTGGGAATTAAACTTAAACTTTCAGTCCTCCTGCCTCAGCCTCAGCAGACAAATATTTTTATTTTTTTCTGAAAGAAGGGTTCTCTTTTGCTTCTACTGCAGCTTAGAAAAAAATAACCTTTGACCATTGTCTCCTGGACAGGGCGCCTCTGGACACCAGTGGGGCCTTGGGTCTCAGCTGTCATCCCAGAGTGCCCCTAGCACAGTCATCTGGTTTTCATCTAAAACTCCCTTGGGGCCAGATGCCTGTAAGCCGGGATCAGAGCCCAGGGCCAGAGCAGCATTTCCTGGTCAAGGGTTACAGCTCAGTGGTGGAGAGCTTGCTGTGCCTGGGAGAGGCCCGGGGAGAACCCCAGGTATACAGAGTGGTGCTTGTTTTCCAGTCTTATCGCTTGCAGCTTATTTTTCTCAGTACTGGTGATTGAACCCAGAACCTTCACCCTGAGCTACGTCCCTGTCCTTTTTCCTTTTTCCTTTTTCCTTTTTTAAAGCTTTGTTTTGAAACGGGGTCTTGCTAAGTTGCTGAGTTGCCTTAGGTTGAGCTCTGACTTGGTGATTCTCCTGCCTCAGCCTCCCTGAGTACTGGGATTACAGGCCTACATCACCATGACTGGCTATCACCTGCATTTTTGAAGATTAAATTTATGAATTTGGTGCTAGGATGGAACCTAGGGCCTCACACATGCTCAGCACCACTGAACTACCCCCAGCACTCACCTGGGACTTTGTTGAAAAGAATCTGTTTGCCTCAGATATACCTATGGTATATCTATGACTATGGAGTTGCTAGCTACAGATTCATGTCTGCTTGTTATGAGTTGTTGAAGGCTGCAAATGTTGTTTCATACAGTACCTGCTCTTTTGTATTAACAATTTTAGTTTGAGCATGTACATTTCAAGTAATCCAACAAAATTTAAAAATCTAGCAAGTTTTTTTTTTGTGTGTGTATGGAAGCCTTCCTTATTTGCACAGCAACCATATATTAAATATTTGTGAAACAGCATTTACTGTCATGAATTTTCAAGGGACTGAGGATGTAGCTCTGTGGCACAGTGCTAGTCCAACGTGTGGGAGGCCCTGAGTTTGATCCCCAGATACCATGTTAAAGAAACAAAAGTAGCTGGGCCTAGAGGCATAGGCCGTAATGCCAGTACTCTGGGAGGCTGAGGCAGGAGGATCCCAAGTTCATGTCCATTCATGGCAATTTAGTGCTTAATGAAATCCTATTTCAGAATCCATTTAATAAAATAGAGTGGGGTTGGGAAGGCCCTGTGTTGGACAGACCTGCAGACCCCCCACTTGCTTACTACCCCCCCCCCCCAAAGTAACAAAATATGCAATTACTGAGGAATCCTGCTTTTCATTTAGTTACAGGACATACATTATAGGAAAACTATTCTAGGTACTTCATGCTAAAGGAATTTAAGACTGGTTACTAAAAGGACTTCCCATACAGCCCGACTGGACACCCAGTGTGTCAGTGTGTGATTACAGTCCTAGTTAGAAACCAAGCCGTTGACATGCTCAGTGAGTCAGTCTTTATTGTTAGCTTTATCTTCCCTTGGATTCTTGCACACCATCTGAGAGTTAGGGAGGGGGGAGGAAGGATAAACCCTAATTGTACCTCACTCGGAGGAGGCTTAAGTGGAAACGGCAGCCTTTGTGGGTGTTACTTGAAAGCTGTACAGAAACTTCAGAATGGGGGTGCAAACGCCCTGTGGTGTAAGGGATAGAACAGCAGTGTTCTCCCCTCGACCCTCGGGGCTCCCAGAGGCTGCCTAGAGTGATGGCTATGTGTAGATTTCCTTTGTATTCCTGTCAGAAGAGAACAAAGCATTATAGTTTTCTGAAATCAAAGAGCAGTAGCTGCCCGAAAGTGGACTGTTAGAACAAAATACCCAGGAGAATCAGTTTACAAAGAGGAAAGGTTTCTTTGGGCTCATGCACCTGGAGGTCCCAGCCCACAGCCAGCTGGCCCTGTTGCCTCAGGAAAGGGGTGAGGTAGCACGCCCTGGGGAGAGGCCAGCAGAGCACACCCCTTCCCTGCCTCCTGGCTGGGAGTGAAGGCAGGGAAGCAGAGGTGGCCCCTCTCCCACAGCCCCCGGGGACCACTCCTCCGATGGTGTAGGGTTTCCCAGGACACTGACTTCTCAGAGGCTCCGCCACTTCCCAGCAGCTCCACCTCAGGCACCAGGCCTTTATTTACCACATGGATTTGGGGACCTTTAAGGTCCAAACTGCGGCCTGGTCCCCGGGTTAGCAGACGTAGCATCAGCCCGGAGCAGCGTGGGAGGCCCAGTCGTGGATCTCACTGCGCAGCTCCCAGCGCGGCCTGGGTGTGGCAGCCATTGCCTTGGCCCTCTTCTGGGCAGGTGGCCTTCCAGTGTGCGACCTGCTTCCGCAGCTTGGCCAGCCTGGTTGTGCCAGTCTCTATGTATCTCCAGACTCGCGAGTAATGGATTGGGAAAATCGGACTCTCGGGCTGCAGCCGTCTGCAGAGGACACGTTCCGATGAGGGTCCCGGGGCCCTCCGAGGGCAGCGCCTGGACACCTCCTGTGGCCACATGTTCTTCCCGTTTCATATGCACTGATGCTTCCACTTCACTGCTGCAGTTCTTGAGATAGATTCTTTAGTTCATTCTTTCTTCACTCTTGGCAGGGTGGTGTAGGGGATCGGATCTGGGGCCTTACCTACGTTAGGGAAATGCTTTGTCACTGAGTTACAGCTCCAGTCCTTTTTAATTTTAAGTATTTATTTATTTATTTATTTATATTTTAAGATGGTCTCATATGTTGCCCAGGTTGGCCTTGAACTTGAGATCCTCCTGCCTCAGCCTCCTGAGCAGATGTGCTCTGGGCTCAGAGAAGATTGCCAGTTAGCACTTGCTCTCACTTTGGTGTTTCCTTGTCGCTCTGGCCATCAGTGCTGACATCACGAGGGCCTCACCGTGGCAAAGGCAGGCCCCAGGAGGCCGGCTGCAGCTGGGAAGCTGACAGAGACTGTGCCGTGGCTTCTTCGGTGTCATCTACTTGAAGGGCTCTCCCAAGATTCTCAGAATCAAAAACAAAAAAAATGGGTGGTGTGTAGCTCAGTGATTAGAGCTTGTGTAGGAAGCACGAGGCTTGGGTTCAATTCCCCCAGCATCACATAATGGCTGGACATAGTGGTGCGTGCCAGCCGTTCCAGCAAAGGGAAGGCTGCTGCAGGAGGACTGCTGTGGGTCGAAGCCAACCTGGGCTGCGTAGTGAGTTCAGGACCGGCCTGGATTACGTAGCAAAAAAAAAAAAAAAAAAAAAAAAAAACACACAAAAATGAGCTGGGATGTAGCTCAGGGGAGAGTCCTGGGCTCAGTCCCCAGCATTGTGCACACACCACACGCTCGCTCACTATAAATGTGTGTGCATGTAGTCTGTGTATTTAAATGGGAAGAGTACTACAGCAAAAGGCACGTGGCTGTGAGTGCTGCTCAGAATCCCCGTCACTTTGAGCACACTTATCCCGGCGTGCCCAGCACTCTCTGTAAGTCCTGTCTCCTGCGTGTCCTTAGCTGCACTACTGTGGCGCCTCCCTGGCCCGAGTCACTTGTGAACGTTGGTCTTTCGTGGTCATTTAACTCTGGGGAGGAGCAGAGCCGCACGGTGACAGATGAGGGGACCGAGGTGGATCCTGCCTGTCGTGGGGTGGCGCTCGGCCGGGGTGTGCACTGTGGTTTTTGCTCACATTTGTAAACACGCAGGACTTCCAGAACTGCCTTAGAAAGTGGCAGGGACATTGGACAGGTGTGTGTGCGGGGACAGGGAGGATTCTGAAGGGGATTCATTGCAGGTTATCTTTTGCTATAACACATTTTTATTTATTTATTTATTTTTGAGACAGGGTCTTGCTCTGTAGCCCAGGCTGCAGCTGAACTCACTATGGAGCCCAGGCTGGCCTTGGACTCCTGGTAATCCTTCTGTCTCAGCCTTCCCAGTGCTGGGATTACAGGTGTGTGCCATCATACCCGGCTTTTGTGATGCTGGGGAATCGAACTTGGGTACTTAGCACTTGTTTTAGCACTTGCTAGGCAAGTGCTTTAACCACTGAGCCATTCCTTCAGTCCCCGTAAGACATTTTTAAATTTAATCATCAGCCATATAGGTTGTTCGGCCTTTGCCTGAGCTGGAGGGCCACGTGGGCCTCATGCGGGGCCCCCGACCGTCCCCTCCAGGACTGACCTGGTGGATCCCACTCTCCTCCCACTGGTTTGTCTTCTGGTGTCTGGGCATGTTCGCATCATCGCGGGTTCTAACCCTCCATGGTTTCTGGCTTCTTTCCTCATCCTCCCCCGCTCGTGGCTTCCTACTCTCGTCTGCCCCTGCAGGTTTCCCTTCTGGCCTTCCCTCCTGAGCCCTCAGCCCTCACTCCTCACTCTCCCTGTCTCAGCCTCTTCTCCTCCCTCCCTTCTCAGTCTCCTGTACCATCATGGAGTGATCCTATGGGTCGGCAATCCTTTCGTTTTTCCTTGGTATTGGGAATGGAACCCAATGCCTTGGTACTGAGTGCTATGTCCCCAGATCTTTTTCACATTTTTACTTTGAGACAGGATCTGAGTCACTAACTTGTCTGGAGTGCTGGGATTACAGGTTTGTGCCCCACGCCTGACAGCCAGACATAAATCATACCTCGATTTGTTTGCTTTTCTGATATCGTGGACTGTCCTAAACATCATTCTGTCCTCAAGCTGCACTCCCAGCCCTCTGAAGGACTTTTAAAAACTAAAATTTGAAAAACTTCTTTCTTTCTGAGACAGGATATAAGTTGCCCAGGCCTGCTGTAAGCTGGAGTCCTCCTGCCTCAGTCTCCTGGGTGCTGGGAAGGCCACTGTACTTGCTCTTCTGTGCACTTGCCATAAATTGTTCAGTTGCTTTTTATAACTTTTGGCATTTGAGGAAGCTAACAGGGAAGTTATGTCAGGTGCCCTGAACGGATACAGCTGGCGAGGGACAGAGCTGTCCCAGCCCGGGCATTGTGGCTCCCGAGCCTGCTTCCGGTCACAGCTGGCTTTTTTTCACTCTGCAAGTCCAGCTGACTGAGCTCACTGTGCCTTCCGCCCCAGTGGCAGTCCGAGGCACACTCATTGTCCCTGTGAGCTCAGCGAGGTTCCTCGTCTGAGTCCCTGTCCCTGTGCTCACGGTCAACCTCGCAGGGCTTCACCTAGAGTGCTAGGCTGCTAATAGCCCACGGCAGACTTACCACCTTCCTGCTGTCCCCTCACCCTGCGGTGCCTCTGCTGTGCTGGCCATCAGTGCTGGGACCTTGGAGATGGCCTTCCCTCTGCACGGGGGAGCAGGGTCAGCTCATTCTGCTTTCTTCCCATTGTTTTTGGTGGCGCTGGGGTTGAACGTGGGGTCTTGCACATGCTGGGTAAGTGCCCTGGCACAGAGCCGCACGCTGGTCCTGACTGTTGTGTGTTCAGCTCTCACTACTTCACCAGGTTACGCAGGCCGATCCCGAGCTTGAGCACCTTCTGCCTCAGCCTCCTGGAGTGCTGGGATCACAAGCATGCACCACCAGGCCTCCTACCTGGGTGCTTTTGTTTCATTTCTTTCTTTCTTTCTCTTGTTCCATCTACGCTTCTGGGTTATAGCAGTTGTATTCTCACTCCCCCAAGCAAAGGGTTGGCTTTATGACGCTGTGAAACTCTTAACTGATATAGCAGTCTCCTCTTTGAACTGCCTGCTGTGACGCAGGAAGCCATACGTCAAGGCTACACAGAAAATGATCCACAGAAAGTTATGGAATGATTTTACTTTTTTCTTTCCTTATTGTTGTTGTTGTTGTTGTTGTTTTTAGATAGGATCTTACTATGCAGTCCGGGCCAGCCTTGAACTCGCTTTGTAGCCCAGGTTAGCCTGGAACTCAAGATCCCCTGCCTCAGCCTCCTGATTGCTGGGTTACAGACAAGGAGCATTTCACATGACTACAGAATGATTTTCTGAGCTAACTTTTCTTACGTATTTTCAGTTTGGCTGAAAACCTGAAATACCTTGTAGCTCCACAAATTTGCCAACATAACTATGTGTGTGCACACGTGTGTGTTCCCATGTGACCCTTTCCTACTTCCCACAGGATAGACACGGACGGTTTCCAAGTCATTTTCCTGGGGATCACCTGTGAGGATTGATGCCACTCTGGGATGGCACACACTTTTAAACACTTAGTGGCCTGTGTGATTAAACGTTGCTGTCCTTTCTGAGGTGTGGTCGGTGTGGGACCAGAGACCGTGGCCCCTACCTTCTGGCCTCACGAGGCCCCGCACTTAGTGATGGTCTTGCACGAGTCTGCGGACCAAGTAGTTGCCTCATGCAGCCGCCCAGGGCCAGAAACTGCGCCGGCGTCAGGGACCACTTCTGTGTTGTGGAGACTTCTCTACTTTTGCGTTAGTTTTATTCATTTTAAAGCCCAGTGTCTCTGCCATAGCCACAGGGAATCCGTGAAAGCAAGTCTGTGCTACTCGCTGGGTCCTGGAAGGGGACAGTTGGGGCAAGCCACATCCTGTGCTCCGAGGAGCCGAGAGCCAGGAGCACAGCAGAGTGCCAGGGCTGAGAGTGGCCACGTGGTCCTGTCCTTGTGACAGGCAGCAGCCTGTGGAGGTGACACATTCTGTCTGTCTGATTGTCCTCTGTTTAATCTGTCATCTGTCTATTATTTATCTCTTTTTCTTTTTCCTTTTTTGAGACAGGGTCTTGCGAACTCACTGTGGAGCCAAGGATGGCCTAGGATTCAGAATGATCTGCCTGCCTCAGCCTCCTGAGTGCTGACTGGGATTACAGGCATGTGCCACTGGGCCCAGCTTTTTTGTGGTGCTGGGGAATTGAACTCAGGGCCTTGAGCTTACAAGGCAAGCTCTTTAACTGCTGTGCCTTTCCTTCAGCCCCATTTATTTATTTTTGTAATACTGAGAACCCTCACACTGAACTACATCCCCAGCCCATTTCTATTTTCAATTTTAAGACAAGGTCTCACAAAATGGCTAAGTTGCCGAGGCTGGACTCAACTTTGGACACAATGTGGGATTGTAGGCCTCAATCACCAGGTCCAGCGTGCACTATTACTTTTCAGTGAGGTCCACTGAAACATTCCTCCCTCCCCCAGAGTTACCCAGCCAGCTAGTGGGCACAATTTAAACTGTGTTCCAGGTTTTCTATCTCCAAATTAATGACTCTCTCCACCCTGTCTCTGGGCCTTTTACTCTTCCCTATTAGATAGTCCAGTGGTTACATTAGAATTTAGTGTTAGCCCTTCTTCCAGGAAGAAGGGATCCAGATTCTAGACTTCCTGGTGGGTAGGTGAGGTAGGCGGATATGCATAGGAATGTATTTTATGGTCTCAGGCAGGCCTTTTTGATAAAAAAGAATTTTTTTTTTTGAGATAGAACATTATGGTTTGGATCTGGAATGACCCCCAAAAGCCTCATATATTTTGATGTTGTGAATTATCTGTGGATTTCCTGTGATTTAGGAGGTGGGGCTGGTCAGGAGGGGTGGATTATGGGTGTGGGGTAGATTCTAGGCCTGTGGCTGGCAGTAGTGGTGGTGGAGTCTGGTAGAAAACAGCTCCTGACACCTTCACAAGAGGAAGAAATTGGGGCTTAGAAGGGGTGGTTTCCCTCTGTCACAGTGTCTTCTGGTTGTCCTTGTTAGAGGTCCAGTGTCTGTGCAAGTCCTGTTACAGGCATTGTAGACTGTCACAGCATGTGTCTTCAAAGGATAAACTTTTTCCCCACTTCTTCCTGAGCCCCAGTTTCTTCCTCGTGTGATGCCCTGAGCAGTTGTCCTCCACACCTTCCCACCATCGCCAGGTGTCCGTGAATGGACTGAGACTCCTGAAACTGTGAGCCAGCATAACTCTTCTCCAAGTCCTGGTGGTGGGTGATATGTCCCAGCAATAGCAATGAAGACACGGGTTCTCTCACTCTTTTGCCCACATTGGACTCCTGATATCAAGCAGTTCTCTTAACCTCAGCTGGGACTTCAGGTACATGGGGCTTGGAGGATATTTTTAATGATTACACTAGGAGAACAGGTAGAAATTGGGAAGGCACTGGGTAGACGGCTTATAAGTGTTTATTTTATTTTATTTATTTATTTATTTTTTGAGACGAAGTCTTACTCTGTAGTCCAGGCTGGTCCTGAACTCCCTGTATAGACCGGGCTGGCCTTGAACTCATGGCAATCCTCCTACTTCAGCCTCTCAGGTGCTGGAATTATAGGTGCGTGCCACCATGCTTGGATAATTTTTATGTAGTGCTGGGGAATTGAACCCAAAGCCTTGTGTATGCTAGGAAAGAGCTCTAACCACTGAGTTATCTCCTTAGACCCTTCTGTTGTTTATTCTGTATAGTCTCAGCACATCAGTTTGTCTCTGCAATATAACTGAATCGCCCCAGAAATCTTAATTTTTAAAAAATAATCATCTTTTGGTATATCCTATAGTTCCCTTGAGAGTGAAAGAGAGAAGCGCTTTGAATCCTTGGTTCATGATAATTAGTTCATGGGCCATGTTGCTTTCTTATTATGCACCAGGCACTGTGCTAGGAGCTGTAGATACAGTCAAGAGGCAGACATGATGGGTTAGCGGTTCAGGGTGTGCATGCATTGCAGGGATGAGACAAAGGTTACTTCCTATGCTTTGCAATTAGCTTGGTCCTGCTTTTTTCCAGGAGTGGAAGTGAAGGTGTGACAGTGGTGGCAGGGCCTGACCCCTTGGTTGTCTGCGCCGGGTGCAATGGTGCATTTTCTTAAGATGTGGTCAGAGATGCAACTGAAGTCATAGCTCAGACAGCGCTGTGAGTGGAGAAGTACCGAGCCATCTGGGAATTATTCCTATGACCTCGAACTGTCTTGTCCTGGAGTCTGATCTAGCGAGCCTGTAAGTTTACAACACCGTCAATTCAATTCCAGTGTCTAGCCCAAGAGACATGCGCTGCCAATTTTATAGTTGGATAGTTTCTTTAAAAAATGCATTAGTAGTTATTTCAGCATGAAGATTTTTTCCAGAAATTAAATCTGTGTTGGCTTCCCACTGAGTTAGAATTTTACCAAAATAATAGAGTCCTACTAATTACTGTGTTAAGTAAGTCCTCATCCTCTGTCTGTGATTATGTAGGTGACAATTTATCCTTCTGGAGCTATGGAAAGGAAGCCACCGGGAGGTTAAATAATTTGCTCAAGGTCACAGTATATGGTAGGGTACATGTTGAATCTAAAAGCCTTCCCTCCTAATTTTTTTCATAACAACAAATCATCTCTCTTTTCACCTTTAGCTGTGTATAATAACCAGTATCTACAAATAAAAACCTTTATCTAGAAATAGTCACCAATAATTATAAACAATTGTGTACTCTTCAATTTGGTTAATACAGTTATCAGTGTAGCATTTTAACAATGCTGTGGTTAGGAAGATCAATGGAATGATTATTTTGTAGTAAGATGATGGCAAAGAAAAGACCTCAGGAGATTGATGCATTTTAGGTCAAGAGACTCATTTCCATTCCCTAATTTATTCAGGCATTTGTGCAGTAGAGTGTATAAACAAATAAACAAATGCAATTGAATTTTTTTCTTTTTCTTTTGTTAGCACTGGAGATTGAACTCAGAGCCTTCACACTGAGCTATACCCCTAGCCTTTTTTATTTTGTATTTTGAGAGAGGGTCTCACTAAGTTGCTGAATTGCCCAGGTTGGGCTCAAACACGTTGATCTTTCTGCCTGAGGCTCCCAGAGTGCTGGAATAGCAGAAGGTGTACCACCATGACTGGCTGAGATTTTCTTAGTAAGATTTATTCTCCTGGGGCTGGAGGAAGAGCACAGTGGTTAAAACACTTCCCTGGCAAGCAGTTTTCCAGCACCACATAAGCCAGGTTTGGTGGTGTACCTGTAATCTCAGCACTCAGGAGGCTGAGGCAGAAGGATTGACATGGGTTTGAGGCCAGCCTGGGTTACATAGTGAGTTCAAAACCAACCTGGACTATAGAGTGAGACCCTCCTGACGCCTCAAAAAAAAAAAAAAAAAAAAAAGAAAAAAAAAAGAAAAAGAAAAAGAAAAAAAAATAGACTGGTTCTCTTCCTGGGCCTACCCTAGGCAAGAGCAGGCTGTGACAAGCTTTTCTAGGCTGCCTGTAGTACTTAGTGTCTCAAACTTGATAAAGTCCTAAAGTTTAGGTGTTAGGTATCTGGGACAAGCTTTTACTTTTCTGTACTTCATAGGGTAGTATCATCTCTGTGACCCAGCATATTAGTAGAGCACATTTGGGACCCTTCACGAATGCATGTATGGGTCACATTTGGGCATGTTTGTTGGGCGTATCCAGACATAATTAAAATGCAGGCCAGCAAACTGAGGGAGGATGACCCACCTCAACTGTGGGTCGCACCATCCAATAGGCTTGGAGCTTGGGTGGAATAACAGGGAAGAAAGAGGAAGCTGGTATTGAAAAGATCTATCCTGCTTGAGTGGGTGTGGTCTTTGCTCCTGTCATCACCTGTGGCCGTCAGAGACTGTTTTTTTTCAGTAGATGCACACCAGGAACCCTCTGGGGAGCTTCCAGGCCTTCAGTCTTAGACTGATGTTGCATCCTGGATACCTCTGGCCCTGTGACCTCAGCTTCTTGGACTGAGAAGCTGCCAGACCCTTGTACAATCATGTAGGCAGTCCTTGTGGACTCGCCCACCTTTGATCCTATAAGCATACCTGATGAATCCCTTTGCACAATCATGCATGTATTTTCTGTGCATTCTCTTTCTGCAAAGGACCCCAACTAATACAGATTGCTTGGTGCCAGGAGTGATTCTAGACAAATAAAATGTTGAGGATGAATTGCTGTAATGGTTTTAGTGGCTCCTGGAGTTAGCTCTCTAATTGATGAGACCTACAGTTGCCATACCCTCTCCTGATAATTTGGAGAGAATTGATAGTCCATGGTGTGACCAGTGAAAAGTAATATATAACTTAGGTCCATTTGATTATCCTAATTTTCCTTTTGTAAGATAAGAGGAATTCAGTGAGTCTCTACATTATTATTTTGAACATTATTTGGAAGACTAAGACATATAATGATGTTGGCTTGTTCCTTTTAGCACTTTGGGTAAAGTAATGAAGAAAAAAGGATACTCTCAAAGATGCAGTTTTCCAGCCCAGACATGCATGAACAACAAGTGGGTCTTGAAGGAGAATCTTACTTTCTGTAGCCGTGGGACTGAGATTGATAAAAACCAGATGGAAACCCTCATCATATGATTGTTCAAATTGTAATGCTAATTTAATTCCTGGGCTTGAAGGGTATCTGCAGTTAAAGTGAGGACACTGATTGGAAAAGAATGGGAAGAGCACTACTCACTATGACCCTACTAGCTCACTAGCAACACATTTGCTTCCTCTTCCCATGATCTTAGGTTCTGCTGGCCTGGAAACTTTAGCCCCAGAATGGAGAATGTTTCCAGCAGGAGGTACAACAGTCATGCACGGACCTGGAAACAGAGACTCCCTCCTGGCCATTTTGGGCTTCTCATGCCCCTGAGTCAACAGACTGAAAAGGGCGTTATGGTATTGACTGGGGGAATGGCTCTAGATTACTAAGGAGAAATTGATCTAGAACTCCACAACAAAGATAAGGGGAACCCTTAGGCTGTCTTCGTGCCCTGTTATTAAGTTCAATGGGAAACTACAGTAACCAACCCAGGCAGGATGACCAATGGCCCAGACTCTTTAGGAATGCATGTATGGCTCACCCCACCAGGTAAAGAACCAAGACCTGCTAAGGTGCTTGCTGAAGGCCAGAGGAGTGCCGAATGGATAGTAGAAGGTAGTTATAAATACCAGCTACAACCATGTGACCAGTTACAGAAACAAGGGTGTTAATGGTCATTTTCCTGTTTTGTTAATATGCCATGTGTAGATAGATGGTTAAATATTAAGCAGATATCTTTATTTTCTTTTTCACATTTGTACATTGTTCATGTAACATTAACTTATTATCTTACTTAGGTATTATTAAATCTGCAGTGTAACTTATGTAATGTCAAGAAAAGAGCAACATCATCTAAAGAAGACATTGCCTCCTATTCTGAGGAAGGTAGAATTTCCCAGAATTCCTCATTTTATGCAAAATAGTTGTATTAAGAGTTGTTATGACTTAAGCAACACCTAGTAGGTTAGGAGAGCATGCTCCTGGGTGTGTCTCTGAGTTACTGCCAGAAGTGATGGACATGTAGGCCATCAAATAGAGGGGGAAGACGCACCCCTTTGCGAGTGGCACCAACCAATAGGCACGTAGCCCAGATGGAGTAAAAGGGAAGGAAATAGAAAGTTGATGCATGTTATGAAAAGCTGTGGTCTGCTTGAGCAGGTATTCCTTTTGCCACCTTTGTCTTCCTATAGCAGACTCGATTTCTTTTTAGCCTTCTAATGCGGACTCACACCAGTGGCTCACCAGCAAGTCCAAGCCTTTGCTCTTGAGCTGGTGCTGCACCCTTGGTCCCTCCTGTTCTGTAGGCTTCAGCTTCTTGGGTTGAGCCACTACAATATTCTCCAGCTCTCCAATGTAAAGAAGGTTGTTGTGGTCTCTGCCATCTGTGTAGAGGACCCTAGCACACCTACCTAATAAATATCTTTGAACAATTGCATACATATATATGTATCCATATGTGTGTATTTCCTGTTGATTCTGTTCCCCTAGAGAACCCAACCAGTACCACCAAAATGGTGAAGGAATCCCCAAGAGGCTGAGGCAGTAAGTTCATACATGTGAGGTTAGTCCAGGCCACTTACCAGGACCTTGTCTCAAAATGGAAATATAGAGAGATGGGGATATAGCTCCATGGTAGAAGACCCCCAAGATTCCCACCCCCAGTGCTGCACAAAACAGACCACAAACAAACACAACAACCAGTCAGGAGGGAGAAAGTCCACTTGTGTACACACTGCCACTCTGACGGCATCGTAACCATTATTTAAATGTACCTGGGCACTGCCGTTAAATGGCTCTGCCATTTACAACAAGAGATGCGAGAGAAACAAAACAAGACCTTGCAGTGTGTGTCTAGCTCTTGTGCTGTAGACATGTGTACGTATGTGTGCATGTGACTGTTCGTGAGTGCCCTGGAGGTGGAGCCATGGGCCTTTGCATTGTGCTGCAGCCCATCTTTTGGTTTTGATTTTGAGATAGACTCTGATAAGTCTCTTAAATTGCCAGGTTGTCCTTGACTTTGTGATCTTCCTGCTCCAGCCTCCCAGAGTGCTGGGATGACAGGCCTGTGTCACCTGGCTTAACTAACTCTTGCATAAAAAAGATGAAAAACTTCCACAAATTCTATTTTATTCTTTTAAAAAATTTTCCCATTTTATTGGTAGGCATATAATGCTATACATAGTGGTTGCATTGAATTTGAGTATTTTGTGCACAAATACATTATGTCAAAATTACAAACGTTTCCCTTCTCCCTTTGTGACCCTCCCACCTTCTCCCCTTTCCCCTTAACTCCCACTATCCCTCCCATTTTGTTCTATGAAATGACTGTGTTCTGGGTTTCTCGTATTAGAAAAACCATTCTGTATTTAACTTTCTGTGTCACTTCACTGAGCCTGATGGTCTTAAGTTACATCCGTTTGCCTACAGAAACCTCAGAGCTATCTGTCTTTATAGGTGAGCGTCACTCCGTTGTGTTGTGTCTTGTGTCTATATATGACAATTTGTGTATCCATTGTTCTGTTGATGGGTATTTTGGTGTCTCCCACATTTTACCAAATTCTGTTTTATAATAATAAATAAAAACAAACTTTTGATGCTGGGGATTGAACTCAGGGCTTTCACTCTGAGGTACACTCCTTGTATTTTTTATTTAGAGATAGCGTCTTTGTAAGTTGCTAAGTTGCCCTGGTTCAGCTTAAGTTTGTGGTCCTCTAGCCTTCGACTGCCGGAGTGCTGTGATTACAGGCAAGCGCTAAAATAATTTTCTTCTAACTACTTGTCCTAATGTTCTTTGTCTAAAAGACAAGTTTAAGGAAGTCACCAAGAACAGATCATATGTGAATTGTGACTTCTACAGAACATGCCAGCAATGGTTTGTTTCATGAACACTGCCCTAGAACAATAGTGTGTGAATTCAGTATCTCACACCAACCAAGAAGGTCTAAAATGGCATTCACCTGGGCATTCTGCACACATGGAGTGTGGATATGCAAGAGAGAAGAGCATGTGCCCAGAGCTGCCCTTGCTAGGTCACCTTCCTAAGCAGATGTTGATTGTGTCCAGTTGAGAACTCATGGTTAACAGAATCTGGTCTTGCCTTGGGTCCATATTTATGAGCTTTATGAAGTTCTTTGTAACATCCCTGTGTTTGTAGGATCAGGACGTTCTCGGTGATGCGTGTATGAGGTAGATTTCATTTTGGAGGGTGTTAACCTAGAAAGATCGAAGAGACAGAGAGAGAGGAGTCACTCTAGATTCAACAGAGCAGTCTGGGAGAACTACTTTCTTGCATGATAGACTTCTTTTTTAATGATTGATTGATTTCTTTTTTACTTGTTTATTTATTTAGAGATAGAGGTTTTCTGTGTAGTGTGGGCTGGTCCTGGACTCACTTTGTAGCCCAGGCTGGCCTCAAACTCAGGCAAAACTCTTGCCTCAGCCTTCCGAGTGCTGGGATTATGGGCATGTGGGATTACCATGCCTAGTTTAGGTGGTGCTGGGGAAATCAAACTCAGGGCCTTGAGTTTGTTAGGAAGCACTTTACAGCTACACTATTTCTCCAGTCCCTCAATTTCTTTTTTAAATTTTGCCCCTAATGGATTACAAATATCAAACTTTAAGTGATAGTTTGCTTTCCAAATCTCTCTCTCTCTCTCTCTCTCTCTCTCTCTCTCTCTCTCTCTCTCTCTCACACACACACACACACACACACACACGCACACACACACAGCGCCAATCTTTAATTTCCAAGTATTGCTAATTCCAGAACAGACAGCATATAAAAGGGCTGAGGCCAGACCAGTAGATTATATGTTGCTCCTTTTATGAACTAGTCTAGGGTAGCTCATTAGCACGATCTACAAGCAGATAGAACAGTTGGAGACACACGGGGGCAAGGGGAAAGTTGTAGAGGACAGTGTCACAAGCATCTTGGTCTCTGTTGTTATTGGAATGTGCAATGATTCAGGGACAAGACTCCCAAGGTGTAATTTTTCTTGTGTTAAACGATCAACAGCAAAATACCCCAACAATCTCTCTTGACCCTGTCTTGGCCCATTGCTCTTTCTCAGTCTTAGCTTTCTCTTCCCTGTCCCTGTGACCTTAAAACATTGGCCTGTGCTCTGGTCTTCTCTGAGAGCACTTACTGCTCAAGTGACCCGAGACAATATCACAGCTTTCAGTATCGTCTCAATGTTGATAGCTCCCAACATTACACACCCAGCCCAGACCTCCCCCTTTTAAGCACGTCCTGAGGGCTTTGCTGTGGTTTCTTGCTGACCTCTGTTCATCTCGCCAGGTCCCTTCCGTTTGCGGTCCCAATGCTGCTTGGTTTTATGCTTCCCCTGGTGGAAGCCAAAGGCAACTTCATCCTTCCAGTTGTTTGGGTCATGTGTGGCTTGGATCTGGAATGTCCTCTACAAGCCTCATGTTTAGGGTTAATCTGTTGTTTTCCTGTGCTGTTAAGAGGGACCCTGGTTGGAAAGGGTGGATCCCTGGAACATGATTTGGGCAGATGTACACTAACCCTGGCCTTCCTCTCACCTTCTTGGCTTTCTGTCTGCCACATGGTAAGCAGCTTCTCTCCGGCTAGGCCTCCATCAAGCCTTCCCACTTTTGCCAGTTGCCCATGAATGGACTGAGATCTCCTGAAATGGTGAGCTAAAATAAACCTCTGCTCCGTTAAGGAGCAGGGGTTGGGCATTGGGTCCTAGTGGTGAAATGTAACTGAGACGTGTTGTGAACCACAGTGCTGTCCTTGATTTCTCTCTCATAGCCCATATGCAACTCGTCAGCCATTTCAGTGGGTTCTACTACCAAAGTGTACCCAGCTTCTGGCCCTTTCCTTCCTTACTTTCTCAACCTGGACACAAGCAATGGTTCTTTCTCTCCCGAATGGGTGGATCTCTGAGCCTCAGGATGAGTCCACCCAACTTTCTTCTCACCCAGACCGGTAGCATCATTCTTTTAAAGGAGATTCTGGCTGATCACAGTAGACCTCCCTGGAAAACCCTTCTAGCAGTCTGTGTCGTTCAGAAGGAGAGCGGACATGGACCCCATGCCTGCCTTCCCACTCCACCTCTGTGCTTATGTCTTTAGGTTTTATAACTTCCTCTGTTCCTACACCTGTCTGTCTGTCTGTCTGTCCACCTATCTGCCTGTTTATTTGGCACACCAGGATACCTCAGAGGTTTAGCAGGGGCTGTTCTTCCTCCTGGAATATTTACGTGGATTATTTCTTTACTTTTTTCAGGACTTTACTCATGTGACATTGCATCTACTCACTCTAATCTTCTCTTGGACCCTCAGCCTGCTTTATTATTTTTCTCTTAGTGATTATTTGCTCTTCTTTTTTCTTTACTTTTTGATGTGTGATTTCACTGTGGAACACAAGCTGGCTGTGAACTCATTCACTTTTTAAAAGGTCATTAAACCTCACAGTGTATTGCCTATTCTTTTTTTGATACAGGGTTTTGCTGTATAGTTCAGGCAGGTCTTGAATTCACTATATACCTCCGGCTGGCCTTGAACATATGGCAGCCTCCTGCCTCAGCCTCCTGAGTGCTGGATTACAGGCGCATGCCACCATGCCCAGCTCTGCCTGTTCTTATTCTTGGTTCGCCAGTCAGTTATCTTGTAATGAATTCTCTCCCGAAACAGAATCGGAGGCTCTATTGAACCCTACCCAACAAGGGAGAAGCTGGTTCCTGCAGGAGGCTGAGAAGTCCCATGGTGTGCCACCTGCAAGCTGGAGGCCCAGGAGAGCCAGTGGCACTATCTCGGGACAGGTTTCAGGGTCTGGAATCCCAGAGGGTCAGGGAGCCACAGGAGTGAGTCCCTGCTTTTTCCCACTAGGTTCAGTCAAGGCCTCAGTGGCTTCAGTATCCCAGTCCGCACTAGCCGGGCAGCCTCCTTTCCTGAGTCCATGGGTTTCAGTGCTACTCTCCTTGGAACACCCTCTGAAATACAGACATTATTTAGATAAAATAATGTTTGATCTGGGCACTTCCTGGACTGCCAAGCTGATACATGAAGTGGCCTGGGACCTTACACACACCCGCCACTGGGGCTCTTTATTAATTTGTGCAGGTCACCGTTTCCACTGGGGCCCGTTGCCTTCTACCAGCGACTCTTTCCTTACCTCTCGTGGCGTGGATTTGCTGGCTGTGGATTCCTTCGGTTTTGGAAGCCTAAAACCATTTTTTGATTTTACTTCTGAGAAAGACGTTTCCACAGAAGACAAGAGTTCTAGATTGCCAGCTTCCTTCCCTTGGGCCTTTGAGAATTCGGCTCTCCTTTTTCATTTAAGACTGGGATTCGAACCAGGAGTGCTTAACATTGAGCCATATCCAGAGCCCTTTTTAATTTTATAATTTTGAGACAGGGTCTTGCTAAGTTGCCTGGGCCTTGAACTTGCAAGATTACAGGAATGGCTTCTGTGTTTTGCTGCTGCTACTGCTGCTGTTTTGATGTATGTTAAGCATTTTTATTTCTTTCTTGCATTTTGGTCATTTCAAATTTTATGCCTTTGTGTTCGCTAATAACCTCTTCCACCATGCCCAGTCTGCTTTCCGTTTCATCCAGTTATTTTTTTTTTCTGCTTTTAAATCTCAGGTAGTACAGATTTCATCTTTATAAGTTTGATTTTAAAAAAAATATCTTCCATGTTTTTAACTTAATGTTTTAATATCTGGAAGACTGTAAAATGTTTCTTGCAGTGTTCTCATGTGCCCCATGCCGGTTCTGGACTGGTGCTTCTTGGTTAATTTCCTACTTATCATGGAGTATGCTTTCCTACTATTTTGCCTTCCTGTTTCTTTGGCTCACAGATGCTGACTTTGTGATTTCATCCTTGGGTGTGATATGTGCTTGGGTTCCTAGAGATACCCTAGACCTCTGTTTTGGTTCACAGTTAGATTACTTGAAAGAGTTGTATCCCTTTTTGTCTGATTTTAAGATTGTGTTATGGTGCTATGATGGTGTTTGAAATATGTTCAATTATTTCCCACTACGAAGGCAAGAGTAATCAGAGGTGACTAACTCAGAGACCCACAGTTTGTGAAGTTAATCTCCCCCCAGCTGGAGAAGGGGGCTACTTCAGGCCTTGTGTGATTGCTGAATACTTTTTCCTTCCATCTTCTGGGATAGTTTTTTGGGCACAGTGAATTTCTACAGATGCTTACCCTGAGCAGTCCTCTGCTAAGTACTGAAGGAGGCACCTCTACAAATCTAGCCTCTGTCCTTGGTGGTGTTTGGCCTGTGTTGAATTATTCTCCACACCAAGGTTAAGACTGCTCAGGGTAAGATTGACCTGCAACTCCAGCTGCCTCTGTCTCCTTTGTGGGTTTTCTGTATCGTAACTCCTGTGCTGACTTCTTGGGCATTCCCACACACAGAGCCTGGCTTTCTGTGTGTGACCTTGGTGTAGAGAAAGTTCCTCCCTTGTTACTTCCCAGCTGTAGTAACCTAAACAGATACAGCAGCCTTCATTGGCCCCAACTTAAAACTCTCCTGGCCAGCCATAATAACAACCTTGACCTCCAGCAGGAACCTGTCTCCCTTAACCCATAGCCTACGTGCCTACTCTACCAACCTAACAGGAAACCCTGCTTTGTCCTCTCCCACCCAGTCCCCAACCCACATACCAGATAAACAGCCCAGTCCCAGACCCTCACGCTGACCAGTCTGCCCACACTGAATAAAGGCTTTGTTCACC
This sequence comes from Ctenodactylus gundi, assembly GCA_004027205.1. NCBI lineage: Eukaryota > Metazoa > Chordata > Mammalia > Rodentia > Ctenodactylidae > Ctenodactylus > Ctenodactylus gundi. The sequence goes on along the minus strand of PVKB01000737.1, from coordinate 302,804 downwards.
TTACGATCAGAGCCTTATCCCTGGACTTGATACCCACCTGTAAGCTCGGATCAGCCTATGATCAGGGCATTACCTCTGGACTTGATACCCTCCTGTAAACTTACGGGAGCAATAAGCTTTCACTTCAGATTCTCACGCTGCTGCTCATATTTTGATTACACTTGGGTGCTTCTTTGACCTAACACCTTGAACTCTCAGCTCTGGGTCTCAACCCAAGTCATTCCCTGGGCTCTGCTGGTACCGTCGTCGTGCCTCAGCCTGAAAGGTTCTGGAGGCAATGACTTGGAGCAGTCAGAGGGCTTTTACGTTGGTCTGCAGCTTCCCAGGCATCACTCTAGCTTGTCGCCTGATGCTCAGTGTCTTGCAGAGTGCAGCTTAATGCGTTTGATCTGCTTTCCCGCTCGTTCAGCAAGGAGGCTGAGTTTACTCTCCATTAGCCCATCACTGCTGCAGCGGAAGTTCTGAACGGCTTCTGTGCAATCCAGGCACATCATGGGAGAAAAGGCAGCGACACTTGTGGTAGCAGTTTCACATTGTTACATGGTGGCTGGCTGTATCTACATATTTACCTGTAGTAAACAGCTGGAGTATTTACTACAGGTAATTCTACACTGTAGAGGCTACTGAAGAGGATACTGGGTTTGGAGTAGGGGACTGGAATTCCTCTCTGTCACTACGTGCCTGACTTTGAACGAGCTATTCAGTGTTCCTGGCTCCACTTTCTTTATCACGTGTACACATTACCTATGTGTACTTATACAAAGGAAGGCAGGCCTGTGGTCCCAGCACTTTTGGAGGCTGAGGCTGAAGACCGCAAGTTTGAGTCCTGCCTGAGCAACTTAGTGACTTAGGGAGACCCTGTCTGAAAATCAGAAATAAAAATGGGCTGGGGATGTAACTCATTGAGAAGGCCCTGAACTTGATCCCAAGTACTATCAAAACGGGGGAGTGTACCATTAACATGTGGGTCATGACCTTGTCAGGAGGACTGGCTCCTATGACATGCAGATTGAGTTGCAATGTCTGGAGCATAGCAGCTGTCAACCAAATCACATGCTCTTCTTTATAACCTCTTGGATTTTCTAGTCTCCCAATTCTTTTTCTCTGGCGGGCGGGGTGTGTGTGTGTGTGTGTGTGTGTGTGTGTGTGTGTATGTGTGTCTTTTTTTTCTGTTTTGGCACTGGGGATTGAACCCAGGGCCTGAGTGTGCCAGGCCAGCGCTGCACCACTGAGCTACATCTTCAGCTCCCTGTCTCCCAACTCTACCATGGAATGGCTCCTGATTTCTACTGCAGTTTTACCTGATCTGGCAAAGAGCAAAGGCTTCTGCTTTTATACATTTCCCTGGGATATGGGACATAGAGGTTTTCATCTGTTTCTTTTATCTTTTTTCCTACATCAAATGCTCACTCTAGGAAAAGCAATATGTTGTGAACGATGACATCAAAACGTGTGACAGGTTTCTTGCTCTTCAGGACTTGCAGAGCAGAGAGCAAGACCAGTGAGTGGCCCGCCATGACGAGGTGGCACCCCAGAGAGTGTGCTTAATGGGACATTGGTGCTGGCTAGCTGACAGGTGAAAGCTCCTCCGCCCTTTCCTTGTGTCTGCAGCTTTTTTTTTTTTGTCCTTTCCTTCTAAAGTGTCTGAGTTCTTTCAAGACTCGGGCTGTGATCTGGTGACCCTGTCAGAGCTGCCGAGGCCACCTGATTCTTCCTACTTAGTGAATCCAGATGTCACTGTGGGGTGGCTGGGATCCTTAATGAGCTGCCAACGCTGGGGTCAAAGTCTCCGTCAGGTGCCTCATCTGTGGGCCTCGCTGCCTCTTATACAAAGTGATCTCCACGGGGTGATAGCTCTAGAAAGATGCAGGACGGCCCAGATCCTGGAGCTGTGGGAGCTGGCGTTAGTGTCAGCGCTTAGTAACGTGCCACCCACCCTGAGTGGAATGGGACAGAGAGGAAGGACGGGGGGCATGGCTCTTGTCCTTCAGGCCCTCCATGAAGACAGGCATGATAAAGGGTAAGGCCCAGAGAAGAGTGCAGGGCAGGGCATGAAGCAGCTTTTAGAGTGACCCCTCAGGGACAGTGCAACTCCTTTGGAGTTTGGAAGTTCTAGGCTGCAGCAGTGACAGTGATTAAATGCTGTGGTGCTGTGTGTGTCAGGAATAAGCCTGCTGAAGAATCTTTGTCATTTATGCTACTTTAAAAAAGCTCTTTTAAAAAGCTCTTCCCCCACCCCCCCCACCCCCCGGGGTACTGGAGATTAAACCTAGGGAGTACTGAGCTACATTGCCAGCCCTTTTTATTTTATTTAATTTATTTATTTTTTAAAATTTTGAGATGGAGTCTTATTAAGTTGCCCAGGCTGGATTTGAATCTCCTCCTGCCCCAGCCCCCTAAGTGGCTAATATTATGGACATATTCTACCATGGCAGGCAAAAGTCATCCGTCCTTCCTTCCTCCCTCCCTCCCTTCCTTCCTTCCTTCCTTCCTTCCTTCCTTCCTTCCTTCCTTCCTTCCTTCCTTCCTCCTTTTGTGTACTGTAGCATTAGGTGTGCTTATTTTAGTTATTAAGTTTGCTTACTAAATAAAGAGCTGTTTTTCTTCTGACTGTAAGTCAGAAATAACTGTTTTTTTTCTCTTCTGTCCTTTCTTCCCCATTCCCTAATTTTGGGGATCCAGTGCACGGTTGTTCTACCATGCAGTTATATACCTGGCCTTTTAGTCATCTGTCATTCATCCATTATGAAACAGACTCTCACTGGAGAGTAAAACAGAACGTTGACATTTCTTGAGTCTCCATGGCTTCTGTGTTCAGGCACGACCAAGAACTTCTGTTTTTACATCTCAGCTGCACTTGTTCTCCAGTTAGGAGAGTCCTCGAGTGACAGATAGGACCTGAAAACCTCATCACCAAAGGCCATAAAACTATTCTTTGTGATTTAAAAAAGAGATTCAGTTTCTGTTGAAGCTGATGTTTCGTTACTGACAGAATTGCTTGTTTTATGTCTTATTACAATATCCCAGAGAGATATCGAGCCACCTCAGTCCATTTTTTACTTTCCTTTAGAAGCAGGGTTTTTACTGTGTTGCCAAGCTGCCCAGCCTGGACTTGAACTTGCGGTCCTCCTGCCTCAGCCTCCCATAGTGCTGGGATGACTACGCCCTGGCCTGGGTGTAGCTTGACTGTTGTGTTGTGTTCCCTAAGGAGATGCGCTTGGATCCTGCATTGTGTAGCGTTTGGACCAAGCTTCTTCTCTGGGTGTGGGACGTGCTTGCTCCTACCGGCAGCCATCAGGCAGCCCATGCTGCGGAGTGCCTCAAAACGCACCTCCAAAACTCTCCTAGTCATTTGGGGAGGCATTCCCTTAGGCTCAGAAGCAATCTCAGTGCCTTTCCGTGCCATCGGGCTGAGGACGAGGCCCATGGTAGCGTGCCTGCTGAGCACGTGCGAGGCCCTGGGCTCTGTCTCTGGAAACATGAGGAACAAACAAATCCTCAAAGCTAACCTTGTTCCGGCTTGTGTTAGCTTGCGTGCTTTCAGGGAGAGTTATAATTTGCATGGTTCAAAGCTGCTCCCTGGCGTATTTGTGAGACTTAGTAATGATTTGGCGGAGGCAGGAAGATGGGAGGATAAGAAGGGCACATGAGAGTGAGACCTCTGTGCGGGTCAGGGGTGTTGCACCGAGGGAAGGGACAGTAGGAACATGTCGCTTGTGCTCTGTCAGGGCAGCCAACCCCGACAGGTAACTCTGAGATGCGTGTGTAACCCTGTGGGGCAGCTTGGGGCTGGAAGGCGGGGTGGTGTGTGGTCCCTGCAGCCTGCAGGCCACATGAAGCCCACATGTATCTGGTGGTGGGTGGAGGCTGACTCATAGCCCTGTGGGCGCCGAGCCCGGCTGGTGCCCAGATTGCTCCCCACAGACAGGTGGGGAGGCCGGAAGAATCCTAGCCTCCCGGGCCCTCTGGATGCTTCTCTGGGATGTGGTGACTTGGTCCTGCCTGAGATCAAGGGCAGCTAGGTGTGCCTGTGGAGGGAAGCTGTGTGCAGTGTGCAGAGGTGGCCGCAGCAGGAAAGGGACAGTCACAGGAGGGCCTATGGGATGCCTCCTTGGGCCCCGGCAGGACTGGAGGCCGGAGGATGTGTCGGTGCCTCAGTCCCCGGGGGGGGGGGGGGGGGGGGGGGGGGGGGGGGGGGGGGGGGGGGGGGGGGGGGGGGGGGGGGGGGGGGGGGGGGGGGTGGTGCTGCCGGGGCTGGCACTTGTGTCTGCCTGCTGGTTTGCTGCCCTTTCTGCAGCCCACCACCTGTCATTCCCGATGAGCAATTTGACCCTTGGACTGTCAGAACTGGCGTCTGCCAGAGGCCTAGGCGACACTCGCATTGGCCACAGGCCAGGAGGGACTATTTCTCTTCTACTGGTTTTCCTTTCTGTCTTATTTATTCAGCTTTTGTGCTGCTGAGGATGGATCCTATGGCCATCACACTGAGTGGCACCTACAGCCCATTTTATTTTTGATTGTGAGAGAGAATCTACTAAGTCAGAAAGCTGCCGTGAGTGGGCTCAGACTTGACATCCTACTGCCTCAGCCTCAGCCAGGGTCGAGATGATCTGCCTGTACCACCAGGCCTGGCTCTCTTCCAATGTGAGTTACAGTTTTTGCTGTGGACTTTTCCCCCTGGTGTCTCAGACATGGAACCTTGAGGCGCTGGGCCTGGGCAAAGCAGGGCAATGGATGTGACACAGGACTGAGAATCAGTGTTCTCCTCAGATGGCTTGTGCCTGGCTTCCAGTACGGGAGGGGGGCTCTGTCCCAGGGGCTCACAGTCCCTCCTGTGCTGAGCTCTGCAGGACCACACGGCCAGACACGCCTGCTGGAGCTTTGGATGATGTGGGCACCATGTGGGGGGTAGAGTTTACCACCTTCAAGTTGGCACAGTGCAGATCAGCAGACTACTCAGCCGTGGCAGTCAGAAGACCCTGTGAAGGAACGTTTCACGGCGACTTGATGTGGGGTCAGGAAGTGCTGAGGGGGCGGGCCTGGTGGTGCAGGTCTGGAACCCCAGAACTTTGGGAAGCTGAGGCAGGAGGACACAGATTCAAGCCCAGTCTGGGTACATTAGTGATTTAGACACTGTGTCAAAATAACGATAGAAAATGGGCTGAGGACGCAGCTCAGTGTGAAGGCCCGGGGCTCTGTCCCTGGGCCATGCTCACACAGACATGCCAGCGAGAGGCAGAAACGGCGTAGGCAGTGTGAGGAAAGGGATGGGTGAAAAACGTGAAATACCGCAAGAACCATTGCCTAAAATCATTGCAGTTTCTACGGAGGAATTGTGTGTTTTTTTTTTTTTTTTTTGCCAAGCAATCACAACACAGTGCACTTGTATTTTGTAAATAAAATATAACTTTAAATGTAGCTTCAGAAAAATCCATGGGGACAGTGAACACCAATGACAGTCCAAGTGAAGCTGTGGCAGCTGGGCAGCAGATGCTCCTAACTTCTCTGCTCAAGGTTACCGCCCTTCAGGGAAGATAAACACCATGGGAAGTGTGTCGGCTCCTGGGGGCGCAGGAGGACAGATTTGCCTCTCTGCCCATCTCAGGAGACAGACGTGGACAGCCACATCCTTCTCCGAGGCAGCTGATGGGCCTAAACAAGATGTAGTGGCGGCACGCTGATGGAGCGGCTTTGAGGAGACAAGAGCCCTTCCTTGCACACAGACGTGTTTTTTTTTCCCCCATTATTCTGCAAACAAGACTTCAGAGGGCTCTGAACACAGGAAAAAGAAAAGATTGTGCCCACCGAGGTTAGAAGTTAGGAATGCATTAAGCCTGACAGAGAGTCCTCCAAAGGAAAGGACAGTTTCCTTCTACCTGAAGGACACTTTGTAAAAGAAAAAAGAAAGAGGACTGTTGTTGAAAACATTCCAAAAATGAAATAGGCCTGAGATTTTTTCCTTTTTCTGATTAGAATCTGCAATCTTTTATTAATACAGGAAAAGCAACACTTCCCTTGGCACAGGGAAACTGGACAGCTGTTTAAACACTGAAGGTGATCATACCTGTGAAGGTTTTAAAGCATTGTCTCAGCCAGTTTTTCCTGGGAAGAGACAAGGAAGCTGAGAAGGTGTTAATGAACTCACTTGTGCAGTGGAGTGGAATGTGGGTGGGACTAACATGGGCACTTTTGCTCCTTGTCTTATAGGTTTCATTCTCTTAATCTGTGCTTTGCTGAATATCTGCTGTGTCGTGAAAAGTTACAGAGCTCATAAGTTATGGAAGAGAAGAGCGAGAGAGAGAGAGAGAGAGAGAGAGAGAGAGAGAGAGAGAGAGAGAGAGAGACAGAGAGAGACAGAGAGAGACAGAGACAGAGACAGAGAGAGCGCATGCGAGGGTGTCCAGTGAACAAGTCTGTTGGTTGACCATGCGGCCGCCATGATTTCTGCGCGAGCTCCCCCTGCTGGGTACCTTTTGGTGACACATGCTATCCTGGAAGTGGTCACCTGTCTCTCTCCTGCCCCAAAGGCACCGAAACACTGGGAGTGGTGCCTTTGGGCAGCAGAGGGAATTACCTCCACTCTGCTCTCTATGTTTTAAACTCTTAATGCCCTGTGGCAGACTTTAATTTTTTTTTAATATAAAGTTTTTGGCATACATTATGTGGAACCACAGGACTGATCCACTTCTATTCCTTTTATTTCCACTGTTCAGTGGCCTCTGGCGTATGTACATCGGACAGTTGGCAGGAACTAGAATGACATGTAGTGTAGGATGGTTGCTGTGACTTGAATAACTTTCCTTTTGGACACCAAAGAAATCAAAAATCACTCTTGAGGAAAGTTGGGCACACAGGGGAGTCAGGAGATCAGCTTGGCTCAGCTGCCATTGCAAAAGGAGTTGCTTCCGGGAAACCCCAGACTCTTCCCTCACCCCTTGGCTCCGCCACTCCCATGCTGTGTAGCTTGGGGCAAGCTTGTTAGTCTTTTGAAAGTCCTTTTTTCTCATTTGTGATGTGGGGGTAACAATAATAGCCATCCCAAGAGTCTGTTTTGAACAGAGAAGATTTGAGATACCTCATGCCACTCTGACTCAACTGCCATTAGGGTCTTTTACCATTCCTTCCCCAGAAAGTATCGGGGCAGGAAGACTGGCAGACTAGGTGTGTGGGAATAATATGTTCAAATGATGCATGCGATTTTAGCACCCCAAATACAAACAGAACTTTTGGAATATGAAAGTAAGACAAACCACGCAAGTCAAAAGTGGACAAAGATATGAGTGGGTTCAGGCTTTACTTAAGCAGATACTCTGAGAGCAAAGATGCTCATTGGTTGCTGGGCCAAGGCAAACGGAAGGACATCACTTGGGCAGGCAAGAATCAAGTGGACACAGCGTCCTAGGGGTTGTCAGGGATAGGAGGGACTTGGGCTCTTACACAATGCCAGAAGAAACCTGCAGTGGGAATGGAAAAGCTGTTGGCAGCTTGTTTAGAGTAGAAGATAGACTTTTCTAGAATCCACCCAAAAGAAACGAAGATAGAATGCTAAAGTCTTGGGATAGACATTCCTGGCTGTGTCTTTCAAGATAGCCAAAGGAAAAATGGGAAAACGCAGTGTCCATCAGCCTATGACAGGACCAAAAGAATTGTGCTGTCTCTGTTTTGCCGAACACAGCTGGGGAGGAAGGAGAGAGGGTTGCTGATGCAGGCTGAGGGTGGCTGGGCCTGAAGGACATTATGCAAATGAGAGAAACCAGGTGGGGGCTGCGGCAGGAAGGTCCTCTTGGTGACATAAACTATAGCTATGAAAACGGAGGAGTACCTTTGCAGGTAGGGTGCCCAGAATTAGCGTGGTGGCCACACTGGGCACAGGGGACCTTTTGTTGGGGGTGATAGCAGTGTTGTCAAACAACTGTGAGGATGAAGCACAGGTGTGCTGTACAGAGGTAGACAAGCTTTATAGTGTGTAAATAATATCCAAATAAAGCAGCTGGAATGCATATTTGAATAGGCTGGGCACAGTGGCACTTACCTGTCGTCCCAGCTGTTCAGGAGGCAGGGGCAGGAGGAATGTGGGTCCAAGGCCAGTCTGGGCCACTTAGATCCTTTCTCCAAATAGAATACAGAGGATCCAGATGTCAGGGGCAAAGAGCCTGCCTTGCTTGCCGAAGGACTTGGTTTTATTTCCTAGTACCAGAAAACCTGAAGTTTGAGGAAGGTGTACAGCGGTCACTGTCACTTGTTGATGTCTAGCTTTCTAGGATTCATTTTGTTAGTTTGGTAAAAGCAATTTAACCTTTTAACCATTTTTTTTTTATTTTGGTAACAGATTTTCTGACATACAGTTCGCACTTGCAGCTTATGTTTTTCCATGTATTCGCAGGATTGTATGACATCACTCCAACCTAACTGCTGAACATGTCCCTGTTTCAAGAGAACCCAGGCCTATTAGCGATTATTTCCCAGTTTTCCTTCCCTGGAGGACCTGGCAGGGTTTTTTTTTTTTTTTTTTTTTTCTTCTCTTTATTATTGTGGTACTGGGAAAGGCAAGGACACAGCCTTCACATTGAACTACGTCCCCAGCCCATTTTTATTTTTGATTTTGAGAGAGGGTCTTGCTATCCTCCTGTCTCAGCTTCTCAGAGTGCTGGGATTAGAGGCCAGTTTACTGATCTGTTTCTGTCGTATGTATTGGCCAGCTCTGGACATTTGGTATAAGTGCGGTCATACAGTGCAGACTTTTAATTTTTTTCTGCTTATTTCCTTTTTTTCATTGAAAATCAGTATAGTGTCTTCCCCATTGCCGAGAGCGAAGGGCTGAGCTGTTGTCAGAGGGAGGTAAAATTCTACTTCAAAATTTAATTTTAATTTTTTTTTGGCAGTACTAAAGATTGAATTAACCCAGGCTTTTATACTCACCTACAGCCTCCTCCCTTTAAAAAACATTTTTAATTTGAGCCAGGGTCTCAATAAGTTGTCTAGGCTAGTCTCAAATTTGGGATCCTTATGTCTCAGCTTCTCAGATAGCTAGAACTCCAGGCAGGGGCCTCCATGTCCAGCTTTCAAACTTTCTGAAGAAATAATAAAAATACTAAGTTATCAGCAGTAATTCAAGATTAAGTTTGATGAGTTTCAACTTCAGCAGGGACTAAAGTGGGAGGCTCCCTGGCTCTGAGTGGGCTACCTTGGTTCGCCCTTGGCAGTAGCTCTTTCCTGGGAAACGTGGTCTATAGAGCTGCTCTAGGGGCTTGTGCCACCTTGGGGGTAGCTACTGATGTTATTTATACTATTTGGGGAGCTGTTAACTTTATTTGTACTGGTAAGGAAATGTTGACTGGAGTCATTTTGGGTCCATCAGGTACAAGATGGCTGTGTGGGACAGGGGGCAGCCAGGGGACTAGCCCAGGGTGGATGTTCCTCATTATCAGCTGCCTAACTTCCGAGTTTTGGATACTGCCAAGTTTATTTCTTGGGGGAAGCACCTCTCTCCATCTCGAAAAATGGAAGGAGGGCCTGGAGTCAAACTAATTGGATGCCTTGTTCCTCAGATGTGAAGTTTGGGCAGATGACCAGACTGAATTAGGACGGGTGTCCCCAGGCGAATCCTCCCTCTCAATTGGATTCGACTGACTGGTTAGCATTCCCATCCATTATGGAAGCCAGTGCAGATATTTCTTTTTTCATTTTCTTTCTTTCTTTCTTTTTTTTTGGAAAGAGGATATACCAGGCTGGTCCTGAATTTATGGAGCCAAGGCTGGCCTTGGACTCAAAGCAGTCCTACTGCTTTGGGCTCCTGAGTGCTGAGTGCTGGGATTATAGGCATGCGCCACCATGCCCAGTTTATGTGGTCCTGGGGAATCATACTTGGGTACTTAGCGCTTGACTCAGCACTTGCTAGGCAAGCGCTTTAAGTGCTGAGCCATTCCTCCAAATATTTCTAGTAATTTTTTTTTTTGCCTGAATTTTCCAGGCTTAGTGAAACATCAGCAGGCATTGTTAAAATAAAGAAGCAATTTTCTTTTGAAAATCTGAAGAAGAGTAGACATCTGAGGAACTGATTTGTTAGACTCTCCATGTTGGTTTTTGGTTAGCTCCCCATGCGTGTTTGCCATTCCCGAGTGTGTGCGTGATGAATATGCCCTCGACACAGGCCAGAGAGTGGCTGGGAGGCCATCAGCGTGCAGCGTGCGTCCTGTTCTGTGTTCTGTGTTAGCTGAACCCAGAAGTAAGGCTTAGAAAGGGAAGTAAGCGAGAACGTGATTCACAGAGCTGGGGGAGCAGAGCGATAAACATCCTCGTTTCTGCAGAAGAAGGAAGTGAGACATCCAGGCCTGACTTAGGCAGGGAAGCAGCGTTAGTGGAAGGGGATCAGTGAGGCACACCGGATCTGGAAGTACTGCGGGGTGGCTTCGCACTGCCCTGGTAATTGTCATTCTCTGTTGTTAAAGAACAGGGCCACGCGCACACAAAATGCGTCAGTCCTAACAGAAGCCGGCGCCTCTGACAGCTGAGGTGGAGACCGCCTCTCGGGTAACACTAAGACCAGGTTGTGCCCAGCAGTAACTGGCAGCTTCCTGGGACGTGTTTCTCAGCCCTTCCAGTGTCAGACAAAGCAGGCTCTGCTCTCTGTTCCTCTTGTAAGTGCCAGCTCAGGGGTCAGCTCTGCACTGTCATTGTCACAGAGCATACTTGGGTAGTTATGGAGGGCAGAGGCATGACTGGCAGGGAAGAGAAGCAGTGATTCAGGAGCTGAGCTCTGCTTCCTTTCTACACAGTGGAGAACTTAAAACTAGTTGAAGAAAAGTTTTGGCTTTCCCATCTATGAAATGTGGAATATGTTTTTAGAGCTGATTCTTTTATTGTGTGTTTATTATTGAAGATTGAGCACAGAACCTTTGCACTGAGCTATATCCCAGCCCGTTTTTGAGTTTTTATTTCAAGCCAAGATCTTACCACCTTGCTAAGTTGCCCAGGCTTGGCTCAAACTAGCCATCCTCCTGCATCATCCTCCCAAAGTGGTGCTGGGATTTCCAGGCTTGCACCATCAGGCCCAGCTTGGAGGTGACCTCTCTGTTTTTTTTTTTTTTTTCTTTAAATTGCCTCCCTTTTGTTTAAGAGGAGAAATAAACACAAAATAAAAGTGCTTCTGACTGTAGCTAAGCCCAGGCATAATTTGGAGCTTTGTTCAGACTTTTACAGTGTGTTGTCCTTGCCCCTCCATGGCCAGGGAGGGACAGTCTGGCCAGTTTCCTTTCTGCCAGGAACAGACCTGAAGATGAGCCTGACGTTGCGTTCGGAGGTGGACAACACCCAGAGACCCATGGTGGGCCACTGTTTGTTGTGTGAATAACAAAATTATGAATACATTTGCATATATTGACCAATTATCAGATCGTTTCACTTTGTCACCACTGCTGGGGTTTCATGAACAGTTGATTTGCATTTGGAACCACAAGGACCAGGGGCTCTTGCAGCTGGACTACTGGTATCCTTTTAGCCCGTAGCCATTGTTTGCTTAGCTAGTGTTTCAAAAACATCTAGCAGATGATTATGAAAGGCTGTTTAAAAATTTAACTGGATCATTTAATTAAGGTTGTAAAGGCATCAGTATCAATAACTTTTAACTGCTTTTCCAGACAAACACATTCCAATTATAGATAAGAAGAAACTGAAATATTTTGTTTCCCTCGTTCCTGTGGAGTGGTGAATATTAATTCTCCTAGGAGTTCATGACAAGGTGGTGTCCCTACGAGAGCACTGCCGTCAATATGAAGCCTGCACCTTCATGAAGTGGTAGCCACCGGTTCCAAGTCAGGTTCCGTGCAGTGTCCACAGGGGAGGCAGTGCCCTGCTTCCTCTGTGGAGCTGGACAGTCTGGATAAGGCTCAAGGATAGAACAGGGAGACTGGTTTATGTAAAATAGAATAAAATGCCTACTTTGTTTCCTCGCCATCCCCACTTCTTTCATCTGTCCCCAGCACACCCTGCTCCTCCCCTGCCCCTGTGGGATGGCTGGAGAGGGGACTCTGCTGTCTTTCTTTCATCTTATTGTCATCCAGTGGTCCTTCACAGCAGTGGCAGGGACCAGTTTAGTTGAAGACCATTCTCCCAATAACAAGGGCAGGATTATTTGTTCTGGGTAGGTTATTGGAGGACAGCTTTGAAATGGTGAGCCCCAGTGGGGACAGTGTCTGTGTGTGTATATATGTGTGCACGTGTGCACGCGTGAAACTCTGCCAGTGGCATTAGAACCCTAAAGGAGCATGCTGACAGGAGGCTGGGCTTTGCTCCCTGCTCAACTCCTTGTCTCATCTTTTCTGGTAGCCCAGTCCTTCCAAGGCCACCTACAGGCACTGGTCTACAGCCCTAGGGGCTTTGTCTTCTCAGACATGGGGTGAGACAGTCCTAGGGGCAGCTTTTCCTGGGAACTAGGATTAACCCTTAGCTGGGGCTCTCTTTCCATCTGGGTGTTAGATGTGACTCACTTGCTCACGAGTCCTTTCGGTACTAAATGTAGTTCTTAACTAATTTTTTAGGAGGGGTTATTTTCAATTCCCTATATGTATTATTTCATCTTCAATAGGTAAATGCAGAGTCATGATGTACAGAAATTATAGGTAAAGAGAAATAAATTCCACATTTTAAGCCAGGCTGGTGGTACAGTCCTATAATCAAGCACTCTGGGAGGCTGAGTTAGGAGGATCACATTTGGGATCTTGTCTCAAAAAATATAAAGGGCTAGAGATATAGTTCAGTGTCTAGGCCATATGTTCAGTCTCCGGTTTCATACAAATAAACCAACCAACAAGACACACTGGTTTATAACTGCACCCCCCACGTCCATCAAGCGTGATCACTGTATTATGTCCTCATTTGCAGAGTGACGGCCGTAGTGTTTCACTCTGATCTTAGAGAAGCCTGGAGCAGGCACTCTTGTTCGATGGGTTTGTGCCCTCCGTCCTCAGTTCATGCTGTGAGCAAGACAACTTGCTATTAATGGAAAGATGTTTTTACTTTCTGCATTTAAACAAGGAAGAAAAACTGCAGCCCTGCTTCAAAGAACGGGTTGGTCTAAATATGTCGGTTGAGTTGCTGTAATCTCCGTCAGTTGCCTGGGGTCTCAGAGGGAGACCTGTCAGATGTGTAGTTTCCTGTGTGTCTCTAAAAGACATTCGAGCAGCTTGTGGCGTAGAGCAGGTCAAGGGACAAGAGGAGGGCAAATGGAGAACCTGCAGGGGCGGGGAGGGCGGGCAGGGGTTTACACACGTGCAGTGGACGGGCGCTCTTTTTGGAGACAATAAACGAGGACTTCCAGGGTCCTTCTGAGTTTAACGCAGAACCTCACTGCGGTGGGTGAGAACAGAATGTGAGAATTGTTGTTATTCGGCCATTTTGGAAAAGACAGTTATCCTCTTAATTTCTTCTTTTTTGGTGCTAGATATTCAATCCAGGATCTTCACACGGAGCTACAGCCGCAGTCCATTTTGTAGTTTTCATTTTGAGACGGGTTTTCACTAAGTCACGGAGTTGCCCGGCTGGGCTCACGTTTGCCATCCTCCTGCCCCGCCTCCTGTAGTGCTGGCCGTGGGGTGACAGGCCTGTGCCAGTGGGCCTGCCATCTCCTCTAAGAAGAGGTGAAGTGCTACACATCTGATTTAATGTAACACCTGAAGAATTTAAATTAGTGGTCTCAGTTTCCTGTGTTGAGTCCCGCCATCCGCTCCTCCTGTCTTCCTTGTTCCAGAAAGCTGCACCGTGTGTGCAGACTTGGTGTGTGCGGACTTCTTTTTTGCAATTAAATAAGATTGTCAGGAGCGGCTGCAGCGTGGTGCTGAGATCAACAGTCAGGTGCATCAGGAGACCGTCCCGGCGCCTCCTTAGGAACGCTGGGGTGGCCTCACCCTTCTGTGTCCCCTCCTTCCTCACCCATTTCTCTGATTTGATCGTTCGTGTGTAAAATTTCACCCTTTGATTTTTTTCTTTGATACTAAGGTACAGACATTCCTTGGAAGGACCCATCACTCCACCTTTATTGTGAATGAGGCTCAGTTTGATTTTTGTTTAGTTTAATTCAGTTTTTTTTTTTCCAGACAAATTATCCAAGCCCGTTTCAAACTCAAGCTCCTCCTTACTCAGCCATCCAAGTGCCAGGATTAAGGTGTGGGACATCATGTTTGGTTTAGGAAGGCTGACTCTTGATAATTGATTAGGGATTAAGAGCAAGAGAGGCAGCTGGAGGATGTTGCTCAGTGGTATAGGTCTTGCCTAGCACGACTTAGGGCCTGGGTGTGATCCCAACAATACAAAGCAAAACTAAACAAAAACAACCCCCCCCCCAAATCCTCACCTGTAAACAAAAACATCAAAACAAAAGAACAGACATGTTTGCTGTAGTGATGATGGGAAGGCTGCTGATAGGTGGTCCGATCTGCCCCTCAGCAGCTGTGAACTTGAAGTTGCTCTACTCGCCCGAACCTCATGTATGGCGTAGGAAATATGGGACAATAATTAACTAGCCTGGGAGTCAATGGTTAGAGCACTTGCCTAGTGTGGTCCTGGCGCTGGGTCCAATCCCCTGGGCACTACATAAAAATTAACCAGATGTGGTGGTGTACACCTGTAATCCCGGCACACAGGAGGCTTGAGGCAGAAGGCTTGCTGTGAGTCTGAGGCCAGCCTGGGCTCTATCGTGAGTTCAGGACCAGCTTGGACTGTGGAGGGAGACCCTGTCTCCAAACAAAAATGACTTGTCTGGTTTGCCTGTCATCTTTACTTGGACTCAAAAGAGAGCATGTGAGGAGGAAGAGGGCTGTTGGTTGTGAGGTGCCGTGCAGAGTGGGACTCCTAGAGGGGCCCACTGACGGGGAGAGGAAGTGGCCCCAGGTCACACAGCAAGGTGGTCCCGGGGGACTTCTCGGTAATCATTCTTGGAATTCTGATAGTTAAGATGATAGGATTTACATGCCGCCTTCCCTTTGTCATTGCTGCGAAGTCAGCTGTGTTCTTCTTCTGCTCCAGCAGCGTGAGCTCACCACCCGGGCCAGCTGTGACCACCTCGGGGCCCCTGGCACACGTATGGGTCTTCACTCTCATTTTCCCTTCCCTCCGCCCTCCCATCTCCCCCTTCCCCAGAGCCCTTACCTGCCTCCACAGGATCTACTTTCCCCTTGCTGATCATCTCTCTCTTTTTTCTTGTGCTATTTTGAGTTTGTTATTTAAAAAAGACCACACTATAGTTAACCTTCTGCCCCTGGTTGCCAGCAGAGGGAGCAGATGTGTGCGTCCCAGGGAGAATGGTGACAAGGGCCACCGGAACCCTGATGGCTCACCTATGTCCCAACCTTACCCAGTTCCAGGAGTTCTAATTTTGGGGAAGGCAGTGCATCTGGATGAAAATCATACGAGTTGGAACCCCATGACCCTTAGTAGTCAAGTCGTCTGAAAAGACCTTTAGCTTTAGTTGTTGTGATGACAAGTTCTTCCTGGGTGGGGGGAGATTTGTCCTCCCCTTGCCACCCTCCAAGACACTTGATGACCTGTGAAAACAGGGCTAGTTGTTAGCGCTGCGTGGAGATGGGAGGAGCCCAGCAATGCTGCTGGGTGTCGGAGGACAGACCATGGTGCAGCCCAGGGCTGCTAGATCCTGGAGGTCAAGGGGGAGGCCACCCAAGGACACAAGCAATTTGGAGACCAGTGGATGGTTGAAAGCTGAGAAGACAAGATTACCGAGAAAATGGTGTTAAAACTCATGTGAACACCGGATCTTGTGGCTTTTGCAAAGTCCTACATAGAATATTGGGATAGTGACATTTTAAATTGAAAAGAAGAAGCATATTTGGAGGCTACACTTGGGAGGAAAAGAGAGCACAGCGCAGTCAGAGCACCAACAAATGCATGAGGGATTTCACTGAAATTCCCCTCTCGTCGAGGGTCCCAGGTCACCCTGAGGGGGGAGGCCTGTGGACGGAGTTGGGTGGTGCGGTCATTGTCAGCAAGTGTCATGGCTCAAGTGAGGAGGGGAGCTGTGGCTGACATACTTTAGTGGATTTTTTTTGAAAAGTTGTTGGAGTGACAGCTGCTTGAAAGCACTAGATTACTATTTTATTAGGCCATACTTTATTCTGGCAGCCTGCTTAGCCATATGCACGGTCTCCTGAATATGATTTAAATGTTAAGTCCTAATTATGAGACTAATTCAAAACAATTCTTACTAAGCCTGTGGAGAATTAATGTGAATGCAGATTATAATTCTCTCTCATTAGGGAAATATGTATGAATTTAAATTTTGTACCAGGTGTGAGTCTCTGTGAAATAATAACAAGTAAACCCACATTAAAAATAAACAATAAAAATACCATCCTCCCAACTGTATGAAGATTGACCTCTGTCAACCTGAGTTCTTCAGGAATATGGAACATCTACCTAATCAATTTTGAGAACATTTAAAAATAGATTAACAGGGGCTCCTCAACTTTCAGAATTGTTTTTCCTCAGCTTCATTAGCTCCCATCTTGTTTCAATGCACTTTTTTTTTTGGTATATACTGAATTATTGGAGTCAGCTAACTTGCTCAGTGTGCCATGAGGGTCACCATGCATGTGGCTTTTTGAAAAAATGAATCAGTTCCTGAAAGGAGGAAGAAATTTCAGTTCTACCAGCAGAGTGGAGAGGAAAATGAATTCATGAAAGCAAGTATAAAATTGTCCCCTGTGGGCGAGCCCAGCGTAGGTGGCCGGTAATGACACCGTGGGTTCTCTGTCAGGTGGATTGCCATGTCTCTTTAGCCGCTGCAGTCAGCCAGCATTGCAACGCTTGTCCATTATTCTTCCACTTTGTGAACCCCTCTATGTGGGCACAGTCACTGCACTGTGAGGATTCATGAGAACAAAGAGACCAAGACCAGCCTGGGCTACGTAGTGGGCTCAAGACCAGCCTGGGTTACAGAGAGAGACCCTGTCTCAACAACAACAACAGCCCAAAAACAAAACAAAAAACCTCCAAGGAACCTTCTCATGATCTAGTGGGAGAGGCTGACATTACAAAGCAAAAGGTTATGTCCCTTCTGCAAGCCAGCAAGTCCTGGGGACCTGTGGCTAGGTAGTAGCCCAGTGCAAGGACAGCAGGCGTAGGGGCCACTGGACAGTGCTGGGATCTCCTTGGAGAGGGGATGGTTGCTTAATCAGAGTAACAGGAGGTAAGGAGGGGCAGTGGCATGTCTCCATAGTTTTTGAGGGAGAACAGATTTTTTAGCACAGAAGCCAAGGGAACAGTCAAGAGTGACTTTAAGGATTGTGGTGAGAAGACTCAGCTGGAGCTGCTGCTCAGGAAGGGCAGGTTTGAGGAGGAGGATGTTTGATTTTGGACACAAACCCACGTGGATGACACCAGTTCTTTATGTATTTTTACCACATTTACTTTTTACAAAGCGTAGCCAGATGCATTTTGTTCCAGTGACAAGGGGCGGCTGTTGATTTCTGACCTTGACTTGGAGGAATGGTGGGTCACAGATCCTGTTTTACAGCTTGTGTGGGGACAAAGCCAGGGTCTGGTGCCATGCTGCAGTGCTGAATGCACGCTCCCAAGGGTCCACGCATGGAAGGCCTGGTCCCTCGAGTGGCCCTACAGGGGTCGGGAATTTGTAGAGGGTGCCGGGGCCGGTCCTCCGGTCACTGGGACCATGCCTTACAGGAGTTGGGGGGACCCAGTCTCACTTGTGTCTTCCTGGCTCCTGATGTAGGAAGTGGGCTGTCCTTGCTGCAGGTCTAAGGAAGTGTGCCTCCTCTTTTGGGACTGGGCCCTCCTGGACTGCGAGCCGAAACAAGTCTTTTATCTTTGTACGCTAGTCACCTCAGGTGGGTTGTTGTAATGTTTGGAACAACTGCTCTGCAGGCCCACAGCAAGGCGCAGCACCAGGGGCCTCCTGCCCTGCACAGCATGGACTCACCTGCACGGCAAGACCTGTAATTTACAAAACTAGATCTGAAAGTAATCTGTGCTTTGTCTTTTTTAATCTCTCTTTTCTTTAAAAACAGTGTCTCACTCTGTAGTCCTGTCTTGAACTTACCATGTATCCCAGGCTGGCCTTGAACTCATGGCAATCCTTCTTCCTCAGCCTCCTGAGTGCTGGGATTATAGGCATGCACTCTAACCACAGTTCTTCCAGCACCAGTGTCATTTATTTCTCAAGGGGATCAAAATAAGGAAGGTGTGACCAAGGAAATCCTCTGGTCCCGTGGTTAGTGACGCAGAAGCGACTGGCCTGGTTTATCTGACATCACTTGGTCTCTCAGCCATGTGATGTGAGCTCACTTTTATTCAGCACTTTTTATCTGGACGTTACTGTAGATGCACATGTAGTCCTAAGAGACACTGCAGGCAAATCCCATACCTCTACCCAGTTCCCCTGATGGCAGTTCCTGCGTGACCGTGGTGCACGGCACGCTCAGAGTTGACATGGTACGATCCACTAACCATTGACCTTGCCCTCATGTCGCCAGTGCCCCCTGCCCGTGCCGGTGTGGTGCCTGTGCCGCACACTGTGAGTGTGTTCATGCGCCCACCACCGCCGAGACGCAGGAGAGGCTCCCACAAGGCTCCCCAGCCTCGCCGGCGTTGCCCCAGCTGCCGCCTCCAATCCCTGCTGACTGCTGACTGCTGACCTGCTGACTCTGTTGTTTTGTCATTTGAAGGGTGTTCTAACAATGAGATCATGTAGTAGGTCGCCTTTGGGCTCTTTTCTCTCCTTGACATCATTTTCTTGCGATCTGTTCGTGAGCATTAATCCTGAAGTGTCTGCTTCACTGAGTCAGGAAAAGCTTGGAAGCCAGCGAGGCTGGCACTTAGGTGTGCCTGGGTGGGCCGTGGAGGTGCGGCCCTGGGGAGTGTGCCAGTGCCTGGTCCCCCCTTCCTGGTGCTGCGCACCGCCTGCGCCTACGCCACCCACACCTGGTGGCTGTGCTCCGCCATGCCCTTCTTGCTGGATGCCCCTGCCTTGGAGCTAGCCCTCTGCCCAGGGAAGCGAACCTCCCCAAACCCTTTACTCTGTAGATGCTGGAGACTCAGGGTGGAGCTCAGCGGTAAAGTAGTTGTTCAGCCTGCATGAGGTTCTGGGTTCAAACTTCAGTGCCACCAAAAAACAAAAGCAAGAACAAGAACAAAAAATAATTATGGGTACTGAGTTATGTCCTAGTAAAAGGAAAGTTGACCGGTAGGCCACCTGCCTTCGTCACATTCTTGTTGCCGGGCACGATACCTGACACCCAGAATTGAGGGTGGAAAGGCCTATGTCACATCACAGTTCAGAGGTCTCAGTCCACTCATGGTTGGCCAGCCATGGAGGGAGGGCCTGGCGTGCCGCAGATAGGTGCTCAGTGCATCACAGCAGGAAACCGAGGGGATTGAGGACCAGCTGGGGCAGGAATATACCCTTCTAGGCCTCATTCTCAGGGATTTACCCCTCTTGACCAGACCCCATTTTAATAGCACAGTGCAGTGAACAGATTGATCTGTTTGATCCAGTCAATCCCAATAATCTGGTCACCTTCCAAACGTGAGGCTTCGGAGGACATTCCAGATCCAGTCATTACATCACTGAAGTGGAGTAGCGGATCGGTTAGGGATCGGCTCCTTGCCATTGCTGAGTGGTATGCCATGGTCAGATCTGCCACCATTTGTTTAATGATTCCTCCATGGGATGGCATTGGGCAGTTTGTTGTTTTTGTCTTGTAGGGGTCTCAGTCCCACAGGGGTGGGACGACAGAGTAGCACACTCTGGGAGTCGTTTCAGCAAACGCGTGAATGCCGTCTCATTTATTTAGGAGTACAAGGGCTTAAATAGACTGAGGTAGTTACCTTGGGCCAATCAGCAAGGCCTCAACCAGTGTGGGGTCACCCAGGGGGAGGGAAGGAGTAGGGGGAGGGGGATGTGATAAGGAGCAGTTCCAGGAGCAGTTCCCAGGGTTTAAGCAAAACAACAGCTGGCTTAAATTACAAGCAGTAACATTTGTTGGTGGGAAGGAAGGAACTCGGCCAAGGTCAGTGATGCTGAGGCTCTTGGGCCCTGAAGACCCCAACATTGTCTATTATATTAAACCATTCATGTAGGAGGTTTTGTCTGGACGTGAATTTTCATCTCTGAGATAAACAGATGCCCAGGAGTAAATTTTTTGGGTTGTGTGATAGGCACACATTCAGCTTTACAAGAAATTGTCATACCCTGTCCCCCAGTGGCTGGCTGTTATATAGTCCTGCCAAGCCCTGACAAGGAGTGGGCGATGTGGTTTCTCAGCATCTTTCTGTGGGGTGGAGCTTGTGGGGGCTGGAATTGAAGGCGGGGAACCTCTGGTACATTCGCTGCACTTGCCTGAAATGT
Source organism: Ctenodactylus gundi (assembly GCA_004027205.1). Lineage (NCBI taxonomy): Eukaryota > Metazoa > Chordata > Mammalia > Rodentia > Ctenodactylidae > Ctenodactylus > Ctenodactylus gundi. The sequence goes on along the minus strand of PVKB01000737.1, from coordinate 282,433 downwards.
AGTGTCTGTCATATTGATCTGGGTTCTGGGGTGAGAAGTGTGGATAGCAGTGTTGCTCGATGTGAACTTGCAGGGCAAGGTTCCTGTACTCTTGGTCACATTGACCCCAGTGGAGACTGCTGACCCAGGGGAAGTACAAGGAGAGAAGTTCAGAGTTCACAGGCCACCGTCCCTTGCTGTTCTCAATGAGTTTTGGCAGATTTTCTTGGATGTTTTGTAGAAACTTTTTTTTTTTTTTTTTGGTATTAGTTAAGGTGTTCTTCGGGGGAATGGGCCTACGGAGTTCCCCAAACACAGTTTGCAAACTGGAACCTAGTGCCATTGAAACTGGAAGATGCTCTGTGTATTCTCTGTTACAAGTCCTTGTTAGACACATAGTGCATTAGTTACTTTTTCATTTTTGCAACATAATACCTGATGTCCACAATCGAAGGGTGGAAGAGTTTGTTTTAGCCCACAGTTTCATAAGGTCTCAGTTGATTCATGAGTGACTAGCAGTGGCAGGAAGCACCTGGCAGAGGCCTGCTGGGTCGAAGCTGTTCATTCCAGCACAGTGCAATGAGTAGATTAATCTGTTCGATCCAGTTGGTCCTCACAATCTGATCACCTTCCATTCGTGAGGCTTTGGAGGACATTTCAGATCCAACCATAAGAGAAAGGAGATAGGAAGCAGGGTGCGTGAGCAAAGGCAGAGCTAGCTTGTAGCATTCCAGGTCATGTCCCAGTGGCCCGCCCCTCTGGGTCACGCGCCAGGGACCCGCCCCTTTTGACCAGGCCCCACTTCTTCACAGCACAGGAAAGCAAAGGATAACTCCCATGACTGAGTCACCTTCCAAACAAGAGGATTTTGGGAGTCATTCCAGATCCAGACCATAGCGTATGGTTTGCAAATATTTTCTCTCTTCCACTCCTTGTCTTCCTATGTTTTTCACTGGTTTTCACCTAGTAAAAGTTCTGAAATTTTATGGAGTCCAGTACACTTCTTTCTTTCTTGCTTTCTTTTCTTATATAATGCATTTCTAATGTCAAGGCTGAGAACGCTTCATTAGCAAAGGTCCTGAAGGTACATCAGGGTCTGAGACCCCTTTGAGTAGATTTTTGTACAAGATGAGAAAATTAGGGTGAAGAATTTCTTGGTAGATGTCTAATTGCTTCAGCATCTATTTATTAAGAGGGTTGTTTGTGCTCTACTGAATTGCTTTTCCCCTTTGTTTTGATTATTAGAGATTGAATCCAAGCTTTTACATTGAGCTATGTCCCCAGCCTTTTTTTAAAAATTTTTTTATTTCTGAGACAAAGTCTTACTATGTTGCCCAGCCTATCCTTAAACCTACAATAATCCTTCTACCTCAGCCAACAGAGTGTTGGGATTATAGGGGTGTGACACCACACCTGGCTGAGGAATTGAACCCAGCACTTTGTGCTTGCTAGGCAGTCACTTTAACCTCTGACCTGTGTGCGTCTCCAGCCTCACTTTTTCACTTTTGAGACTGGTTCTCGCTAAGTCACTAAGCTGACCAGGCTGGCTGAAACTTTTGATCCTCCTGCCTCAGCCTCGTAGAATTCTGGGATGACAGGTCTGAGTCACCAGGCCCTGCTGCTTTTGCACCTTTGACAAAAATCAGTCACACGTGTTAGTGCGGGTCCATTTCTGGGGTTTCTAATCTGTTTTACTTATCTAAGCATCTGTCCCTTCTCCAATACTCCAATACCAATCGTCATGGTATTTGTAGCCGCATAATAAGACAGCATTGGATGAGTGATTACTTCTGTTTTATTCTTTTTTTTGCAGAACTGTTGTAGCTATTTAAATTCTTGTGCCCCTTGGTGTAAATTGACTTGTCCAGGAAAGAATACACTTGTCAACAGAAAACCCTGCTGGGACTTTGTTAAGAATTACATTGAAGTTGTAGATAACTCTGGGGACAGTGGACAGATTTACTGTGTCCTTTTGTTTTTCAATTTATGAGACATTCAATTCATTTTTATTCCTTTTATAAATATGAGTAAAGAAGGGAGGATGCTTTCTGTCTCATTTATAATGTTAACACTGGATATCAATTTATCCTCATTAGGTGACAGTACTTCTTTGTATCCTGAACTCTTTGGACTGATTTAATTTTTTTTTTACTAATGTTTTTAAGCCTGTCTTCTATACTTCTGTAGGCCCATGATGACTAATTTTGACACCTGGCTCTACCTGCCGCCAAATTATAAATAAGGGGTGGAGTTGTTGGGAAGGCAGATGACTGGGCCCAGTAGCTCATGGATTGTGTCCTTCTCCAGAGAGTGCGTAGAACACATTAAACTTCCCAGAGCTTTTTTGGAATGGAAAATGTGGAAAAATAAAGGACTTTTTCCCCTTAATCCCAGCACTCTGGGAAGCTGAGGCAGGAGGACTGCAAGTGTGAGCCCAGCCTGGGCAATTTAGTGACTCACCGAGACTCTGTGTCAAAATTAAAAAAGGAAATGGGCTGGAGTGTAGATCAGTGTAGGACTGATCCCTGACACAATGCACACAGAAGAATTTTTCCAGTACCCCTCCTGAAGAGGGCTGGAGCTGGAAGGTGCTTATCTCCCCGTGGTTTCCCCTTTCTGTTTGACTGGCTGTCACCACAGCTCTCTCGGTCTGTGTTAGATATGCAACTCCCCAACTGAGATGGGAAAATGGGGTCTGCACTGTCCCAGCTGGAGGCCACCCCACACCTTGGCCAAAGCTGTGCAGCTGTATTTGGGGGTCACAGGAGTGGAGGACTGTGATGTATTCTGTTATTAACAGTCATCAACTTTTCTGACTTAAGAAGAAAAGCAAATCTCCCAGTGGGTCTTAAATCCTTTGTAGCTGCAGTTTGTTATTATAGTATCTCTTTATGTTAAAGATGCTCCCATTTGCCAGTAAAAATAGAAATTTGTTTCAAAGGCGTTTTCTTCTAGCACAAATGGTTGGCACTCTTTTCTGTGAGAGATTGGGAGAGGGCAGAAGTATAGATGACTAAACTTGCACAGCAGGTTCTTGTCACTTGCTGGCTACGTATTCTTGGGTAGAAGCAAAACAGTTGCTAAGTACAGATTTGTGTATCTTTGCTTTTACAGTGGTGGTCCTTTTACTGAAGGTAAGTAAACATGAAAACCTCTGTTCTAATTGTGCGTGCTAGTGCACGACTGTAGTCTCAGCTCTCTGGGAGGCTGCGGCAGGATGACTGCAAGTGTGAGCCCAGTCTGAATAACTTAGCAATTTAGTGAGATCCCATCTCACCACCAAAAATCAGTAATGGTCTGTGAATGTAGCATGACGCTGAGGCCCTGGGTTCTATTTTCAGCACCAAAACAAGGAAAAAGAAAAATACTCACCCCCAAATTTCTGATTGTTAATTTCCCTGATGGTGCTTAGTTCTGGGTGTGTTTTCATCGTGTGTGACTATTCCTGTTTAGGTAACTCACCTTTTCCTGGCACTGGGAGTGGGGGGATCCTATCGGGGTGTTGGTAGCAATTTTAAATTCAGGCAGCTATGATTCAAGACCAGTTTTCTTGGGGAGCCCTACCTGTCACTCAGTCCCTCAGACCTGTGCCTGGAATGGGGACTGAGTGCCAGACACTGTGTTAGAGGCTGTTCTGGGATGGACAGAACTGATTCTATCCCAGGATGGAGTTTCCAGGGAGACCAAGAACTGTATGAAGCTCTGTTATATAAATGGGGCTGGGCCAACTGAGTGCCGCTGCAAGGTGGTCACCTTGTGGTCCCCAGCGGGGCTTTCCAGGAAGGGGACATGAAGCAGAGGCAGAAATGAAAGGAGCTAGTCCGCCCTTCCTCCTGGCAGGAGAGCTTGGGAGTGGGAGCCGCAGGGAGTCCACACGCTGGAACAGAGGAAGGAGCAGGTGGGAGGGGTGCTCACAGGAGAGGAAGGTGGGAAGGGAGATCAGAGCCCTGCCGCAGGCCAGCTCGCTGGGTCAGGAGGCAGAGCTCTGAGCCGGCTTCAGGGCGTGATGGTGATGAGAAGACTCAGGGAGCTGTGAGGTGGAGTTCATGTGAAACGGGGTCTCTGGGTGGGCGTGGAGAAAAACTGGGCCAGCAGCTAGGAGGCCTTGAGGTAGGCTGCCTTTGTGGGGCAGCCGGGAGAGCAGCCGTCCAGGCCTGTCCTCTCATCCCCTCTCAGAGCTGCTGTGACCCTGAGTTCTTACTGTGGGGCTGGGGTGACTCTGTCCTCTGCTTGGAGATACGAATGGCTGGACCAGACACAGCCTCCTGGTAGATGGGTCATGGGAGTGGTGGTGGTGGTGGGGCTCATGGCCAGAAAGGGAGCCCAGGGGGGCTGGAGTCCTAGGATAACCCCTGAGCCCCTCCCAAGGGCATTCCCTCCTCACAGTGTTGGCATAGGCATATGAAATAATACGCAGGAAGGTGACAACTAAAACGGCCATGTTGGGATTGTACTTTTACAGACAAACTGTAGCGTCCGGACACAGAAGTTATGAAAACTTTCCCCCCCTCTTCAAGGAAATATTCCTAAGGACTTAAAAAAATAAGCCTCTAACCTGGGTTCTGGGCCTGGCCTCCCACCAGTGGCTGTGCTCCTTCCTACAAGTGCTCAGGAAGCCCACTGTTAAGAGGACAGTGTAGGGGGCCCTGGTGGCACAGGCCTGTTGTCCTAGTCCTCTGGGAGGCTGAGGCAGGAGGATCTCAAGTTGGAGTCCCACTGGGGCAACTTAGTGACTTAGTGAGATCCTGTCTCGAAATCAAAAACGGGAAGGAGAATGGGAGTGCAGCTCTGTGGGAAGGTTCTCGGTTTGGTCCCCAGGACAAACAAAACAAAACAAAACAACATGACAACCTTACGTGGACTGTAGAGCAGCCCTTGAGGCCTGGTGCGGTCACTGGGATCCCCACTCTACCCTGGTTTCCTGTCCCTGCAGCCCCTGTGAGAATGGGCTGCTGCTGACCCACAGTGGAGTCACGTCCTGGGCATGGTGCTGAGGGACGGCAGCGTACCCGCCTGGGTTTCACTACCACCCCGGGAACAGGGTATGTGGCTTTGGGATTCCAGGGGCCCTACCTCTTACCTTTGTCTGAGTTTCAGAGCCCGCAGGTACTACTGGAGGCCTCGTGATCAAACAGTTCTGACATGTCCTAAATTCAGTTACACAGGCCCCAGGATTTGAAAGACATCTAAATGATTTGATGAAAACTCAAACTTGGATCCTCCCACATTGTTACTAAAATCAGAAAGAAGCTACAGTCTCCGAAAACTAGAATTCTGGTTTGCAGATTTCTAGAATGTATCTAAAACCTTAACTCAGATGCCACCAGGGCAGCCTGAGGGCCTCCATCATATTTGAGTATAAACTTCTCAGATGTTTGACTTCAGCTGACCTGGAAGGCTCAATGACCCCCTGTGGATGGTCCTCCACCCTACAGCTGTTCCCTTTTAAGGAGCTCTTTCCCTCTGCTCTGTGCCCAGTGTAAGTTTAAGGTAGGAAAAGAAACATACGTGGGTAGGAATTTTTCTTCTTCTTTTTCATGTATTACCTTGAAACTGTGGATCAGATCCCTGCTCTGCTCTGCTCTTAGTAATGTTAATCACTTAGAAAATTGGGGCAAGACGAGGTTTCTTGCCCTAACTTACCTGGTCTGTCTCATTTCCCTCCAAGCTCAAGGGCACAAAGGGTCATAGAGAGGCCATCCTTGGATTTCAGTGCTCCAGTCCTAGAGCCCTGGCACAACAGTCACGTGGGAGTCCTGGAAAAGCAGAGCCCTGCAGAGGCCTTGAGCTGAGATTCCCCTCCTGCAGGCCAGAACAATTACCCTAAGAGGAAATGGAGTGTGTCCTCTTGCAAGCAAAGACAGTCACTTCCTGAGGACCAAGTTGCCCCTCATGCCATCGTAAGGATCCACCAGAGCTACAGAAACCAGGATGAGACAGTGATCTTGCTGACCTCCTGCCTCTGGGGGGGGGGGGGGCAAGCTGTGCCCCTGCGTGGAGCGGAGCAAGCACCCCTACGTGCTGTAAGCGTGGTCTTTCCCTACTTCCCCTGACTTTTCTCACATCTGCCTCGGTTCATTCTGGTGCATCCTGATCTTTTTCCATGATGTGAGTTAGGAACCTCTCTGTAGCCTGTGGTGCAGTCACCGTCTTCTCTTGGGGCTCCTCCTAGGACCCCTCTTGTGGTAGGTCCCAGGTAAGCAGTGCTGGCTTTCTCCTAAGTTTATAAAAATAATGCTGTTAGTGCTGGGTCTTGAGGACGTTTTGTGACTTTTGCCTCACCCTGTAGGGGGCAGTTGTGGGAACTTGTGGCAGACCCTGGTCCTTAATTTTTTTAGCTTGAAAGTGACCTCCGATTTTCTTCCAGGAGGCAGAGAAGGTGGAGGATTAAATTGATGATTTAACTCTAGGGGTATCAGAGCCCTAAAGAGGTGGACTTTCCAATCCTGGTGGGTTTGCTTTGTGACACCTGGGGACCCATCTGGAAAGCAGAGGGATTGTGGGTGGAGGCCACTAGGTCAAAACCCTTGAAAATCTCAAATTCTTACATTACCCAATTCTGTGCTTTCTCCTCCTTTTTAGTCTCTTTTCTTCTTTCTTTCTGTCTCCCTCTCTTCTCTTGCTTCTCTCCTCTCTCTCTTTCTTTCTGTGGTACTGGAATTGAACCCAGGGCCTTCACACTGAGCTAAATTCCTAGCCCTTCTTATATTTTATTTTGTAAGACACAAGTCCTCACTTAGTCACTAAGTTACCCTGGCTGGGATGAGTTCATTCATGATCCTCCTGCCTCAGCCTCCCAGATGCTGTGATTCAGGTGTGGGCCACCATGCCTGGCTTAGTCATGCTATAAACAATATGCTACACATGTAAAGAACATAAAATATATATGTCATATAAGTGTATTTACTCTGGGTATGCCACACTATTTGAAGTAAAACTGGGAGAAGAAACGATGCAAGCCGTAAATTCAATGTACAGGTGTCCCCAGAGCTACCAAGCATAGAAAAAAAAATCAAACTTTTGGGACTGTCAGTGAGGTCATGTGGCCTGGGGGATTAAGGCTTACTTTTGTCCAAGGTCTGCATCCAATGGCAAGTGGAGAGCCGCTGCACTCCCAGATTTGCCACTGCCCGAGCCAGTCCTCACAGCTGTTCCCCCTTGGATCTTAAGCAGCGACTCAGTGGGAGTGGCTCTGCGGGCCCAGGGGTCTCTCAGGGATTCACCCTGGGAAACTCAGGGCAGTAGCACTTTCCAGAAGATCCCAGTGTATCTACTGTATGGAGCAAGCAACAGCCAGCTCTGCCTAAGCGCCGCTAGCCCTCCAGATCCCTGGTACCACTGAGCAGAGCCCTTGCTCATGTTCCTGACTCAGCAGCTAAGACTGCTCCAGACACCCAAGGCCCATTGGGGAGCAGGTTCTTGGCGTCTGTGTCACACCTGTGTCGCTCCCACATATTGTTCTCTTTTGCCCTAGAAGAGAGACTAATGGACGTGTTAGTCCGGATATAACTGTGCCCTCTGCTACGGTGTTTTCTTGTTGCTGGGACATAATTCCTGACATTCACAGCCTGAGCATGGAAAAGCTGATTTCAGCTAACAGCTTCAGAAGGTCTCCGGCCGTTCACGAGTGCCTGTAGTGGTAGAAGGTGTGGTGCAGGCCTGCCCAGAGAGAAAAGTGCTTGACATCATGGCAGACAGAAAGCAGAGTGAGTCCAAGAGTGGGGTTAGTGAGGGAGTTAGGCCTTCTGGGTCATGCCCCAGGGGTCTGTCCCTCTGACCAGGGCCCACCTGTGAGTGGACAGGAAATCAAGGGATTAGTTCCTGTGGTTAAGTCACCTTCCAAACACCAGTCTTTATTTATTTTTTTTTGAGAGGGATATTCCAGATCCAAACCAAGCTACGTATGGTACTTATATTTGAATGACTAGAATAAAGCTAAAAATTCAGTCTTTTATCCTAGCAACATTCTATGTGCTCAGTAGTCACATGTGCCTGGCAGTTAGCATATGCAAGTGCAGGTCCTCACTGACTGTACCAGAACAGCACTGCCAGAGCTACGGCTGTCCTGGCGAGTATCCCGTGGATGCCTTGAGTTCTTTGCTGCATGTGCTTTCTTCCTCCCTCCCAAGAGGGCAAAGAGCCATGTCTCCAGCTGGAGCTTCATCGATACCCTGGCGCCCCCCTTGCCCAAGACTAGGTTTACTAGTTTGGCTGGGTGATAAACTCAGGGAGCATGGAGCACTCAATGTGCTTTCTGTGGAAATGAGCAGTTAGTGTGTGAGTCGTTCAGGGCCTCCGGGCCAGGGACTTGACATGCCTTACGTCTCATGATCCCAGCAGTGGGCTTGATCTTCATTTCCCCAGGAAGACAACAGAGGCTCAGGAAGTCTGAGTTGCAGGCTCCATACCCCACAAGGGTTCAGAGACTCGGGGTGGAGTGGCTCTGGCTCCTTCTGAAGGACGGGCTGTGGGGCCATCGTGCTCGGTGGTGGAAGAGGGGTCAGCAACAGGTTAAACTGGCTCCCTTCACCTGAGGTGCTACAGGGGTGGTTCTTGGTTCTCTGTGAAGCCCCCTGCCTCGGTACTTCCTCCCCCCCCCTCCCCCACCCCCCGCACACACACCTTGGAGATGCCCTACGGAAGAGTGTTTCTGTAGTTGTAATCCCTGTAGGATGGGACAGTCAGAGCACTGTGGGTTAGCAAGACCCCTTCCTTTCAGTTTTAAACCCTCAGTTAGTTCTTTGTATCTAGTGCCAGGGTGTGGCACGAGGCTCGTGCTATGCTGGACCACAGCTGTCACGGGGAGGCTCGTGGTGATGAACCTGTTTCTTGCCCTCAGGAGGCTCGCCAGACCCGTCTCTTGGTGGGGGGAGCTTTATGTCCTGCCTTACTTCATATCCCTGACAGTGTTTCTTGTTGGCTTCATGCTGCTGCTGAATGTCTTAAAGAGAATATAGATTTTTCTCCTCCTAATAACTGTTATGAAAAAGAGCTTTGTGACCAGTTGCCTGCCTGTCACCTGCTGAGCAGGCTGAACTTTAAATAACCCTTTCCCCCTTCTTGTTAGGGCAGTTGGCATCTGATTTCATACAGGAAATACAAAGGAAAGGGAATTGAAAGCAGAAACCTTTATTGGGCACACACAATCCCAGCAGCCGCTGCTACAAGGGTAACATCAGATACCAACATTGCAGAAAACCCCACGGGGTCCATTTTTTAATTCTGTCTTGGAGGAAATTTCCAAGAGTGCACATCTTTAGCAGTTGAGCTTGACGGAGATATAGACGACCCGTCTTTCTTATCTAATGAATTCAGGCCCTGAAAACTTTGCAGAAGCCTTAGACTGACAAAATACCCAGAGAGCTGATGTGAAGTTGGCAGGCAGCTGGCTTGGACCCAGAGCCGAGTGAGTTTCTGTCAGTAGCTGGACCCTGGCACAGCTGCAGGGCTGTCAGAACCACCATGCAGCAGGAAGCCAAAATACCGCAACATGATGGAGCACTGTGTGTCGAGTGCCTTTGAGTTGCAGATAAGATTCTTCCTCTGAAATCAAGGATGCACACTTTTTTTTTTTTTTTTTTTTTTTTTACATTTGGATACGTTTTATGAGGATAAAATAAATGAAAATGTTCCCACCCCACCAGTGTAGGCTCAGAAATCCTAATTATATTGAAAGGGTATCTGAAAGATTTTTAAAGTGACTGAATTTTATTCTTGGAAATAAAACCACTTTGATGTGGTTTTCTTTCTCAAAGCTGTGTCTTTCCAATTCCTTGGTCTTCAGGCACATGAGGATAATTGAATGCTTGGTTTTATTGTGTGGTGGGAAAGTTCTCCGGATGTTTCTGGTGAGAGCACACTTCACAAGTTAGTAGATAGACAAGCAAAGCTTGTTTTAAGGCAATAAACTAGATCATCAGTTATAATTGTATACCTTCTTTAAGGAAAAAAAAACACAAGAAAGCAAAAACCTCCAACCAAATGGAATTCACAGAACAATTAAAGTTGTACAGATGGCAAGATGAGTATTAAGCACACAGGTTGCTGAGCAGTAATTACAAGGCTCACTATATTTATTAGAACCTAACATTTTGGGAATATACAAGAACTTGACATTATTTTGGCTAGAGTTTCAAAGGATTCCAATTCTGGTTGTTTGTATTGTCCATCACAAAGTCCTTTTAAAACAATTTAAATTGGAGAACTGGGGGTGTATTTCAGTGGTAGTATATTTGCTCACCTGTGTGAGGCTGTGGGTTCAATCCCAGAACCCAAACAACAGTGAGAAACCAAACCATACCAAACCAATAATGGATGTTTAGTTTTCATTCATATGGAATATGCTAGTTACTTTTTAGCACCCTCCTTTTAGAAATGATTTTTTAAAAAGTTTATGACATTTTAGGGGCACACTATAAAATGTTTAGTAGACCACAGATGGCACAACCATGGCTGCAGGAACCTCATTTTCTACATACCACTGTGCCCTGCCTTATTTGATCCTAGTTGACACCCCAGAGCCAGCTCCTCACCCCAACCAGGGTCCCCCATGAGACCAGCAAATTCTGATCAAGATAAAGGGGACTAAGATTACACACCCTGACTGGAAAGATCCCAGCTCAGGACCCAGGTGCACTGGACATCCCCCATGACCTATCGTGACCTTTATCTGGGGATCTCAGGAAGGCTCATTCATGTGGACGGCAGCTCGACACTATTAGAATGAATTATGGACAGGTACACGCCCAGTAGCTGCAGTGGACGGGAGTCAGCACCTGCTAGTCCTGCACCTGAGGGCCCTGATGGGATGTGTCTGGGCACTGGATGGGGCTGTAAGCCCCTGAACCTCAGATCCTTGGGGCTTGTGCCAGTTTCCTTTGGCTGATGTGAGTTTGCTCCCTCTGAGAGTACTTTTGCTTTAATAAACTGTGCTGTTGTTTTCCTTGCTGGTGTGTGTGTGTCCACATCTTTGTTCACCACACACAAGAATCTGGAAATTGGCTCCAGAAATTCAGACCCCTCACCAACATGTATGCTAACATTTTAAACTAAAAATATATGTGTAGACTAACTATTGGGTCTTGTTCCCTGGCTAACCCTGAGCATTTAGGTGAGGAGGCAGGAAGGTCTCCTGGCCTCACTCAGTATAATCAGTGTCCTCATCCTTGTTTCTCCGTGCCTGTCCTCATCACCAGGTCGGGGCTGTAAAAGCTGTACTGATATCCTGCATATGTGCCTTTTCTCTGTAAGACAGTGGGCCCCTGGACAACTCACAATAATGCAGAATCCGTGGGAGCCGTGACAGGAGGTGGAGCTCAGGTGGTCAGGGGTGTGATGGAGAGAGGCTGTAAATACAGATGACATTTGGCATGCTTGCCCACCATTCGCCTCCTGCTTGTGGACCAGTTACAGGTACGGTCTTGTGCCTCTCGGGATTGAGGACTCCTGCATTTTGGTTGGGTCAGCAGTTCAGTGGCGTCATCAAACATTTTGGCTTTTCCCACCTTCTGTATTGCCATATACAGCCGGTGACATCATCCTAAGGGGGGGTCCATCCATAGGCAGGATCATGGCAGAGGGCATTTATTCAGCAGTTACTTTCACTCGAGCTTCCAGGGAGAGAGAGAGACAAAGCAGCTTTTTCTCATTCATGAAACAACAGAACGCTTCTTCAGTGAGACTTACAAGGGGTGATTGAAAGCTAGGATGGATGTTTGAATTAAAACAAAACTATTAGAGTGAAAGATACACAGCTATAAGTGCCTTCAAGTTACCTCCCTCTGTCTGAACACACATTTCCCAGCATCATTGACACTTTCTGAAGCAGTTCTAGAAGTCTTTTGTGACTTCACAGGTGTAATAAAAACCAGTGAATACCGAGACTGAGCACCACCCGCCCAAAGGGAAGGCTTGTGAACACATGGTGGCCTGTCCTCGTCTGCCTTAGTCAGTGGAGCTCGTGCCATGTGACTTCCGGCACGTCCCAAAGTGGAAATGGCCACGGAAAGTCAACGTTTAGATGAAGTCGAGGCCTTGAGGCATCCGTGGTAGCACAGCTGAAGGCATTCAGGAAAGGTGACATGTAGGGCCAATTTGGAAGGTGGCGAGAATGATGGGGCAAGCATTTTGGAAGCATGGCAAGGACTGACTGTGAGGGGGATTTGTGGCAGTGTGTCTTTCATTGTAGCATTTTTTTTTTTTTTTAAATTTAAACACACGCTGTATTCTTTGATCACATTGTGTGATTGTTTAGGTCCAGCTGGGGACCCGTAAGTGTCTGCAGGGGCCTGGTGTGTGTTAAATGGCCGAGATCAGAGCGCCAGTCTCAGGCAGGGGAACATGGAGTGGGCTTCTTAGGTCAACCATGGTTCTCCTCCCAAGATGAACCAGTTCCTTAGACTGCAAGGCAACTTCACGGTGCGATGGTGCAACAGATGTTGGTCCCTTGGCGGTCACATCCCTCTGCTGGGGTTTCAGTGCGCAGCGTTTCTCAAGCTCTTTTGCTGTGAGCACATCTTTATTCTTAGGGTACAGAGTTTAGGACATGCTGATCTGCACGATTAAGTTCAAATTCCTGATTATAGCCTGAAAAGCTTTTATGACATGACTCAGACTCTAGCTGCTAGGTCTTTAGTCATGTTGAAATTATGGTGCAGCAATAATAAATGTATTGCGGTTCTATCTGCATGTTTCTTGACGTTCTTAGGTCTTTGTCATTTGCCTTCTTCAGGGCTGTTTTTTTTCCCCCTCTCTGGTTGCCTTCTCATCCTTTAAAGTCTAGATCAAAAACCTGTCTCCTCTGAACGGTTCCTCCCATGTGCTATCTCAGATCCTGCACATAATTCTTTTATTGCTTCCTTACATAACATCATAATTATTTATTACTAGGCTTCTAAATTTTGAGTGATGTGGAGGGAGGATCTACGTTTTAGTCATCTTTGCAGCTCCAAGAGTGGCAGGCCTTTGGCATCATGTGTCTGTTCAGTCAAACTTAGTATATGTTTTTGAAAATTCTGGATTGTTGTATTTCTGTACCTTTTATGCCCAGAAATAGTAAATGTTTCAGTAGTTAAGTGTAAAATTTTTTTTAATCCGAGTGCCTTAATCATGGCTTTGATATCCAAGTATCAGAGTCTGACCTGTAAAGTTCTTTAAATTTTATTTTTCTGATTCATGCTATCTAATTTTACAGTTCAGATCCACAAAGTTAGATGTAACCTTTTTGATCAGATATTTGCAGAAGTTTAGTTAAAAATGGGCAGGAGGGAGAACATTTTTTTTTAGTGAGGAATATTTGCACACTGAAAGTATACTTCTTAGAATCTACAGATATCTTTTCCAGTAGATAACACGTCCTCAAAGGTAGATACAAGAGCTATTTAATATATTCAAGCTGAATCTGTCAAAAATACCTTAAATAGCCTAGATCATTTGCTGATTTAAAGATTTATAAAAACATTAAATTTAACTGATAGATAAAACACAAGTTGTACTTATTTATACACTGATATGTTTTAATTCGTATATGTAGTGTAATGTTTAAATCAAGTTTACCATGTCTGTCTCTTCAAACATTCACCATTTCTTTATGCAAAAAGCATTCAGAATTTTTCTTTCTTTTCCTTTCCCTCTTCCTCCTCCTCTCTCTCTCTCTCTCTCTTTCTCTTTCTCCTTCCCTCTCTCCCTCCCTCCCTCTCTTTCTCTTTCTTTCTGTGGGGATTGAGGATTGAGACCAGGGCCACAGTCCTGTTGGGCATGGGCTCTGCGTCTCGAGGCCCTCCAGCCTCTGGAAATGTTCGATACATGACTGTTACTGTGGTCACCGTACTGTGCAGTAGATGCCAGAACCTCTTAGTCCTAACTGCGCTGCAGAGCGTCTCTTCCCATCCCTCCTCACTGCTCTCTCCAGCCTCTTGTTGATCCTGTATGAGTAAGCAGCTTGTTGATCTGATATGTGTTGGCCTGACATGCACAATGAGCACAAGCATCTTGTTGTCCTCTGTCGTCCTCATCGCTGACCCTGCGGTCATGGGGACCTCGATGATGGCAGAGTAGGCAAGCTTGTTTCTCTTGGAAGTGCTCTTCTGAGGATATTTGGGCTGCCTCCAGGGCTGCAACGTCTGGGTCGCCTGAAGGTGGGGGACGTGCAGATCTTTTTCTTTCTGTGGCTGTGGATGCCTTTCAGCACCACCTTCTAGGCCTTCAGAGCTTTTGCTTTGGCATAGGCTTTGGGATGGGCAGGAGTTTCCATCTTTGCCTTGGGCACCGTCTTGGCACGAAGGCCCAGCTCCTGTGCTGTCCGTCCTTTACTCTTGCGGTGCTCCATGCACACTTTGCGCGAGCCGCTGTTGCTGGAGTTAGGCAGAACTGGTCTCCTTTGCTGACACAAAACCAGGCTAATGAGGTCGTCAAGGTTATCCTGCCCTTGAGTTATTTTTAACCACATTTTAAAATTATATCTTGGCCAACTTGATTCTTTTTGTTTCTCTTGGATTTTACTCTTTCTCATAGGGGAACAATTCCATAAATCAAGCCAACATCTTTCTTATTATTAGTCACTGAATGAAGTCAGCCTTTAGAAGCTGAATCTTCATGTTCAATCACTTTTCTAGTATTTTTCATCTTTATTGTGGTACTGGGGAAACAATTCCATGGCCTGCATACTGTGTGACATCCCCAGCCCGTTTTTGCTTTTGATTTTGAGACCGAGTGTCACTAAGTTGCTAAGTTGCCCTGGTTGGGCTTGACCTTGTGATTCTTCTGCTTCTGCCTCCTAGAGTCCTGGGATTACAGGCCTGTGCCACTAAGGTTGGCCTGTATGTATGTCTTAAGATGTTCAGTGTAATTTTATTTGTCAAAAATTAAAATATTGAAGCCATCTAAGTGTCTAGTCACAAATGATCATATATAATATTAATACTACCAATATTTTATGCCTATGTAAAATTGTATTTTGAAATCATTTTAATGCCATGGTAGAATGCTCATAATGTAATATTTGATGAGAAGTAGGATTTATAGGTAAATACACATATTGTTCCAATAAATGCATGAATGTCTATGTGCATGGGCTTGATCATGCTTCTGTAGCCATTCCCCCTACACTACACGTGGTTATTAAGATGTGATTTTATCCATCTGTAAGTCACATAACTGAGGGAGAGCATCATCCCTCATTGGTGACATCGTTTCTCACCATTCATATTTGCTTTTATAGCGGGGAGCTTCCCGAGGGTAGGGCCCCCTGTTCTTGTTGGGATTGCTGAATTCCCAGAGTTAGGAACTACTAGAATCCCAAAGTTGGCTACTTATTTCTGTTAGTATTGTAGATTCCCAAAGTTAGATCTACCTATTTCTTATCTATTTGAGAATAACACCAGAATAGAAGCGAGATGTGTGCCCACCCCATTTTCTGAGAGAACTGCAATCCTTCCTCGCTGCTTTCTTCTAGGGAGACTTGTAGTTTTATTTTACTTGGGGAATGGTAGAGGCAAAAGTTGAATATCCAAGGAAGCAACAAAAAAAGTGCAGGTGTGGGCCTTTTACAGCTTTTATAACCTGGTGCAAGGCCTTGAAGAAAGAAGCCGACATTATTTAGATGAAGGGGAAAAGGTGGGAGAGTGATTTGGAGTGGAATGCCGACAATAGTTGAACTTCTGAGCCACAGGGCCGAGTTGGCTTCACCGGGTATTCTCCAAAAATCTTTTCGTAGGCCTAAAAATACCAATGCCTTTAGAATGTCTAACTTATATTCTTCAAAGGAAAGAAAATCCTTCTGGAATATTAAGTGGGCTTACAAAAGAAAGATTTGGGGCTAAAGGAAGATCAAATATTTCCTTTTATCAGAAGTTCGGTTCATCACTGGGAGCGAAAAGTCCATGGTGTAGCTGCTCCTGATGGCACGGGCGGCGTGATGGGTTTGCCTGATGACGGGCTTAGCTGATGGTATCTTCTTGCTCTGTGTTGCTTTGAAGAGGCCTCAGGTTCCGTTTGTAGTTTTCTTTTTGAGAGCGATTATAGAACTTGGCTATTATGGACTTGGAAGTTGGAGAGGTTTTTCCTATGTTACGTCTAGGTTGGCGAGGTAAGATTACCCACTAATGTTTAAAGAGGCCAGATGACACTGTAAGATTTATAGTATCTGTATGTGAAACTATTACATTTCTCTTTCTTGGGAAAGGCTGGAAGAATAGGAATGACAGCTATCTGGAAGGAAGAAAATGCTTGGGAGGAGTGTAGTAGCTTTGTGGAATGCTGCAATCAAGTGCCTTAAACCTAGTGTCATCCACAATAGAATTCTTTTAAAAGCTTTTCTCTTCCCCCTGTGACTGTCATTTTTATGTGTATGTTGGCAGTGCATGGTAATCACACCCCACTTGGAGACTTGGTGCCTGCACACCTGACCCATTCTTGCCTCCCCTCTCTTCCTGCCCTCCCACCTCCCTGACCCAGCCCCCTCCCACGTCCACACACTTTGCCTCCCTGTTTCCTGTCCCATGTCTTTGCTTCGGCTCTTCAGATAGTTCACATTTTGGGTTTTTCACATAAGAGAAACTGTGTGATGTTTCACTGCGCATATCTGATCTGAATCTCCCTCAACCTGATGGTCCCAAAAGTGCATCCATTTCCGGCAAGTGGTTCTCATGGAAATCCAGGGCAGGCCCCTCCCGAGGGCAGGAACCTGGGCCTGAGACACGAGCTGTTCCCCTAGTGGGCAGCACTCCTATGGCAGCGTGTCTGTCCAGTCCTCCTCTTCAGAGGGCCATCACGCATGCGGGTCAGGACCCATGCTAATGATCTGTGCTTTGCGGTGCACTGGTGACACGTGAGTCGCGCCGCCTTCCCCGGCGGGTCAGCTTGTATGTGAACGGCCCATGGGTCCTTTTTCCTTCCCCGCCACTTTCCCTCCCTCCCACCTCTTCCTATTTCCAGATTCCTGTCCCATCTCCACGAAGTCTTGTTTCCTGTCATATGTTTTTGTTCTTTATTTGTATTTTGGGTTTCTTATATGAGTCACACCATTTGACATTTCACTTGGGGTTGTAGTCTGAAGGCCCGCCCATTTTCCTGCAAATGACTCAGATGTAGCCTTCTTTATGGCAGAGCAGTACTCCATTGTGTGCATCTGTTGCATTTTCTATATTCTATATTCTTCTTTCTATATTTCTGTATTCTTCAACTGCTGATGGGCACTTCTTCCAAGAGTTAAGTGCTGTGGTAAAAGCCCTTCTCCAAGAATAGCCACGTTTGAGTGCTGGGGATAGAACTTCAACATGCAAATTTGGGGAACCATAATTCACCCCACAACCAGGGAAAAGTGATACTTAAACGGAATAGCAAAAGTAAGTTCTACACACAGAGCCGGAAAGAAGAGAAATTTATTTCCACAGGCAGCTTGTGAGTTCAGGAAAGAAGGGGCTTGCTGCTATTTTTTTTTTCTCATGGCCTTTTAATTTCACTCCCAGTAAGAAGGTAATACGCTCTTGTCTTCTGCTTTGCTGATGGGGTAAACAGTGACTATGGGCTCTGATTAAAAGTCCAGAAGGGGCTGGAGGTGGTTGGAGCACTTGCTGAGCAAGCACAAGGTCCCGGGCTCATTGCCCAGCACAGCATAAGCTGGGCGTGATGGCACGTGGTTGTAATCTCAGCACTTGGGTGGCTGAAACAGGAGGACCGCTGTGTATTTGAGACCAATCAGGGCTACTGAGTTTAGCATTGGTCTGGACTGCAGAACAAGGTCCTGTCTCAAATATAATATAGAATGTAAAAAAAAGACAGAAGACTTGGGCCGTTGGAATCCACCCCTCAGTGGCAGTGTGGCCTTGGGCAGCAGCGTGCACCTTCCCGTGTATGAAGTGAGGCTGTGGCTCTTCTGCCTTGGCATCTCCTTGCTTCCCACCATCTCCTGCTCAGCAGGGCCACACGGGAGGGTGCGTGTCCTGAGGGTTGCTCCTGGGGCCTTCACACTGGGCTACGTCCCCAGCCCCTTCTTAGTTTTCGATAGAGTCTTGTTAAGATGCTAAGTCACTACAGCTGGGCTTGAATTTGACATCTTTCGGCCCCAGCCTGCTCGAGTGCTGGGGACGCCTGGCCGTGCCGCCGGGCTGGGCTGTGATCTGGTCCCATTAGCCTCTCTTGCCTGCTTGTCACGCCCGCCTCTCCGCCTCTCCATCGGCCCGGGCGACCCCGCAGGTCTCACCATGGCTGCGCTTTTGCTCGGTTCTCTCCTTCCCGTCCTCCTTCACTTCTCTTTTTTGCTTGTCTGATTTGTTTTTTTAAACACAGTCTTTACTGCAGACACTGTGCCCCTCGCCTGCACCCCTGGATTGCATTTTGCCTTGTCCCCTGGGCTGTTGGTGCCCTAGGGGTGGGCAGGGGAACGGGACCTTGTGGCCTTCCTTTGGGTGCCCAGGGCCCACGCAGATGCCTGGTCCGCAGTAGGGACTCAGAAAACGGATGTTGGAGTACAGTGGCCCAGAGCCAGGACCCTGGAGGCAAGGGACAGCATCGCGGGCAGCGTCCCAGCCCGGCCCAGGGCTGCTGTACCTGGAGTGAGGCCCTGGCAGGACTGGTGGAAGGAGTCCAAGGAAAAGTGTTAGGGAAACGGGCAGAGGAGGGACCTACGGGGATAGGGGCACGAAGGGGAGAGGGCCCGTGGAACCGCCTCCCCAGGGCAGCACCCCAGAAAGTGCTCCTGGTGCTGGCTCCATGGGGGCAGGCTGTGCTCCAGCGCCTGTGGGTGCCTCGGAGAGCCCCAGTTACCAAGACGCCAGCCACTCTGTCCACGGGCCTTGTCCCCCACGACTACGGCCGCCCACCACTTCACCTCTGCTGTGTCCACGGAACGGAGGAGGAGGAGGACCGACTGTCTTTCGGTGCTGCTGGGGGAGACCCAGAGGGAGATGCTGGATTGGGCAGGAGACGCGTTTTGATTGTTCTGTTTCTTCCAGAAGGGGCATGTACAGCCTGGCAAAGGAGGCCAAGGGCAAGTGGGCATTCTGAGTCATTCCTTGATTTTAGAAACAAATAATCTGTATTTTCTTGTTATACTCATTGCAGCAGTGGCAGTTGTAGAGAGAGAACGTGATACGAAAATTCTCAGAAGTCATCAGAAAGCCTTTCTTGATGGTGTTTTACACACACACACACACACACACACACACACACACACACACACACACACTCACTCAACCTCACAGTGAGGAGGAGATTCTGAGCACAGGCTTCTCCAGGCTCTGAGCACAGGGAGGGGCTTTCTGCACAGTCCTTTTTCAGACTGTCACCCACCCTCAGTAATGATGCAGCAATTTCCACCACGGAGGGGAGTTGCAGCCACACAGCCACTTCCCATCACTCCCAAGGCCGCCTGAGCCCCGCCTCCTGTCAGGCTTGCTGTGACCTTAGATCCTTCTGGGTGGGGAGCCCGCTGTGAGCTGCATAAGGGGGGATGTCTGGGGTGTGAGCTCCTGGGGTGCTGTAAGCCTGAGCTGGGGTGGTGACACCAGCTCCCTTTCACCCAACTGTGTCCATCCGCAGAAAACCCCCTTCCTGTACAGAAAGGGTTGGGTAAGCTTTGGCTGACCCCAGCTGCCTCAGTATTGGCTCACAAGAATCAAGTGTTAAATTTCCAGATATTTTGCTATTGAACATGGCCATTAGGAACAATTACATGATATCAGTTTATTATGAGACACGTTACTGGAAGTAGCTGAGCTGCTGCCACTGGCATCCACTGGTTTGAAACCTTGGCAGGAAATAATTATTGAGCTACCTTTGACCAGCTGTTTTCCTATTTACCAATAGAAAATTAGATATTTTACATATGATAACATATGATAGCTGGTTTTCTAGCAAGCATGTATTTGGAAAAAAAATCTTACGTTGTTTCCTGTAAATCGTCCCCTTCTTATGAGTAATTAAGATCAGCCATGATGTTTATGTTAAATGGAATCCAGACAGTAACGTGTGACCCTAACCATGCCACAGCTAGGCAGCAGGATGCCACAGAGGAGTGAAGAAGGGAGAAGACAAGGCTAACGTAGCCACCTTGGCGAGGCCTCTCCAGGGCTGCGCACAGGTGCTGCAGTGGAGCGGTGACAGGGTGTTGAGGCCCAGCCATGTCACCGCTTTATGTGTCTGTCGGGACTGAACAAGTAAGTAAATGCATCATGGAAAATGAGAGTCAGGTTTCTCATTCTCAGAGAAAGAGTGACCAAATAAGGGAATGGAGACAGCCAGAATGAGCCCTGGGATGTTGGATTAGAACTCAAGACTCAAGTATTGATAAATATGGTAGTAAGCAAATAATACTCATTGTCCCTCTACACTTACCCCACCCCCTCTAAGCACAGGTGATTCAATCCCCAGGACTGTTGAATATGTCATGAGAAATGTCAAGGGGAATTAAAGTTGCAGATAGAACTGTGTTGGCCGATTATATGACCTCAAACCAGGGGGATAATTCTGTACTGTGGCAGTGGGACCAATGTAATTGAAAACTCTGTTACAAGTGAAAGAGGGAGGGAGGAAGCTGAGACTCAGAGTGATGTGATGTTGGCTTTGAATGTAGAAAGAAGTCGTGGGCCAGCTTTCCACATTCCCAGGTCAGGGCCATAGCTGAAGTGGAGTAAGCAACAAAATGAATGATGTGGTGGTAGATTATGACCAATAAAATCAAATATCCGTGTGCCCATACTAATCGATAAGTACTGGAATAAATAAAGGAGAAGGCTTCACGGAAGAAAATTTGACCGTTGAATGTTAAATGCATGAAATGCATAGATACTTACCACTAGGTAAGCTACAGATGGAACACCTGCCTTTGGGCAAGCCGTTGGGCAAATCACACATTGAATGCTACCACTGGGTAAACCATACACCTAGCACCTACAGTTGGGTGAACCCTTGGATATACTGTGCTCCAGTACTGTCAGGGACAATGTCCTCAGTTGCATTGTGAGGAAACATTAAACCATACATGAGAGTTACTTTGAAAAGTAATTTTTCGTGTGGTACTGGAGATTCTTGAACCCAGAGCCTTTACACTGAGTTACATTCCCAGCCCATTTTTAAAATTTTAAATTTTGAGACAGAGTCTTACTAAGTCACTAAGTTGTTCAGGCTGTACTTGAACTAGTGATTTTCCTGCCTCAGCCTCCCAGAGTGTGGGATTACAGGCCTGCACTGGGCCTGTTTCAGTTCGTTCATTCTTTCTTTTCCTTTCCTTTCCTTTCCTTTCCTTTCCTTCTTTCTTTCTTTCTTTCTTTCTTTTCTTTTCTTTCTTGAAGAAGTCATGAGAAACAGGAAAAAACGTGAAAGTATCGTAAGTCCAAGAATCCTAAAGAGGCAGAGCCACCAAGTGCATTGTCACCTTCTGTATTACCCTGAGTCAGAAAAGACCAGTATACAAAAACTTGTGAAATTATAATGTGTTTTGAACCTGCTGTGTTGTACCAGGTTCTTCTCCTGGTTACATAAAATGTTTACGGCAGGGGAAGCTGCAGGAAGAGCATCCAAGAGCCCTGTACTGTTCCTGCAACATTTCTATAATTCTGAAATTATTTCAAGACAAAAGAGTTTAAGAAATACAGCTCAAGTAAAGGGTTGCTCTAAGTTGCCCAAGCTGGGGTTGAACTTACAGTCCTCCTGCCTCGGCCTCCCAGAGTGCTGGGACAACAGAACTGCCCCAGGAAGCCTGGCTTGAGGCCTTTTAGAAAAGGGGCTCACTGATGTTGTGCAGACCCTAGAGAGGATGAGGTTGGAGGAAAAATGCCAGGTGTGGCAAACTGGCTCTCCCCAGTGAAGCAAGTTAAAAATAAATGTAGTTGAAAAAGGAGAAAGCAGGGACGGGGCCCTATAAATCTCCCTCACCCGCCCCAGCCCTGCTCCTTGGTGTCCCTCCAGCCATTGATCTGACAACGTTTAGCTGCTTCATCTAAATCACCAGTGCAGGCATTTTACAGTGACCCTTGGCATCCCCCAAATTCATTTGGTCCCTTCAGTTCCTACGATAATTGCTGAGAGAAGGAGGTATTTGAACCACTCACTTGTGGAAGAGCAGTATGTTTTAGGACTTTTTTGTCTCATAAAACAAGGCTGAATTTTTCTTTACACATGGCAAAAACCTTTGGATAGTGACACACCTGACTTAAGGCTGTTCATGGGCTTGTGTATTCCCTGGCAGGTTCCCTGGCAGCTCCCTGCGCATCCTCCCGCCTGTGCGAGGTCCCAGTGAGGTCTCAGTTCTCCTCAGGTGTTTGAGTCTTTTCATGTAATTAAGCAGTTATTTTCAAATGGATTAAAAATGTTTGTAGGCTCTTCACCTTGGAAGATATCCCCAGAATTAGCCCTCTGCTGTGGCTGTGTCTGATCCCCGTTGTTCAGGGCATTTGTCAGTAGGAGACACAGCGAACATTTGCGTTTCTGCTTTGTAGGCAAATGAGATGTGGTGAAAGGGATATTGGGACAAAAGGGACGTTTTAGACCAGAGTTTCTATGAATTAGACCTCTGCGTCCTACACAAACACCTTATTGCTTTTCTATTTCTCCCACTCAAGTAAATCCATGTAAATATTTTAGAGAAATAATATTAACAAATGTGGTAACATTCTTAGTTAAACTTGAACGTGCTGTCACAGTTGCTATGGGTCACCAGCTTGCTTTGTTCATATGCCCATCATTGGCTCTTCCTGTAACATGCTGTGTTTTGCAGCTGCATTCCAGTAGCCTTCTTAAAACTGGAAATATATAATTTAAGTAAAGACAGTGTCTTTGAAATAAATTCCCATTCTTTTCTTTCAAGAGAACTCATCTAGGTTCTGCAGATTTCATAAAGAGGTAGATTATTCAGGGAATGGAGAGGAGACCATATATTTCCAGGTAACTAGTGTGATTTACTCCCAGTCATGGTTCAAAAAATTTGTCTCCTGGATATTTGCACTTTAAGTTCTCTTATCTCAGTGAATGGATTGGAAGAACTGATTGGTTACATGAAATGTGACTCTCTGTTATCAGTGGAAAGCAGTTGAACACGTTTGTCATGTGTGTAACTGGGATGGAGCCCATGGCTGGGAACTAGAGTGGTTTCTTTAATCTCCTGGTCTCACGGACTTGGCTATGGGCGGAACTCAGATCTTGTGAGGTCGTGTCTGAGGGTAAGGCTGGTAGAGGAAGAGGTTTCCCGAAGGTGGGCTGGATTGCTTCTGGGAGAGTTAGGATGGAGATCATAGTGGGACAGCCTTGGGGCCACCGTTTTCCCTGACACCAACTCCAAACACTTTGAAATGACAGATTATGTGTAAAAGAGAAACTTAAAGGGACACCATCAAGAGGAGATACACCTTCCTAGCCCTTGAGAGGCTGAAGAAGGCTTGCTGAGTATTTGAGTTCAGTCTGGGCCACACAGTGAGCTTAGGACCAGCCTGCCCCACAGAGTGAGCTCTTGCTGCTAAGAAAAGATCACATGGACCAGAAAGCACATTGCAGAGTTCTGAGGGGTGTTCAGCCTGGGGTCTTCGAGGACTTAGAGTCTGCTGGGTGCAGGAAGAATGGAACGGGAGAACAGGACCAGGACTGTTCTGGAGGCTGCCTCTGCCCTGGATGGCTCTGTCTTGAGGAGTCACCAAGGACACTTGCTTAGGGACGGATGGAACTGGGTGCTGGGAGACAGGAGCAGGTGTATACACTTCAGGGTGGGGTCTAAAAGAAACTGTGTACTTGTTGCGGCCTCAGGAGGGGAGCCCTAAACTTCTAACACATCCCAGAAGTGTATTTCCCAAGAGCTGTAGAAATGAATTTTAACTGCACTGCCAAAATAGGGACACTGGGTAGGTTAGATAGAGGGGGCTCCTTCGCACCGAAAATAAGTCTGCAAACCAAAAACTATAAAATATACCAAGGCTTAAATAAATGCAATTTAAAAAGAGAATTAATAATTGGAAGGCAGTATTGAACAAATCCACCCAGTACACTATGTAAAAGGGGGTCAAGCTGGGCCTGGTGGCACAGGTCTGTAATCCCAGAACTCTGGAAGATTGAGGCAGGAGGATCAAAAATTTGAACCCAGACTAGGCAATTTAGTGGCTTAGCAAGACCCTGTCTCAAAGTCAAAAACCAAAAAATGAGCTGTAGATGTTGCTGATTGGGAAGTGGGGTTCCATTATTAGCACAGAGGAAAAAAGGGAGGCAAGTGTTTAAAGGTATAGAGCAATGGAGATCAGAATGACAGGTTCTAATTAGCTTGTGTCCGGTAGTTACTTATGAAAATGGGAGGTTGGACTGGCAGAGGGCGTTGGTAAGAATTTTCTAGAATTGGAGAAAAGTATTTGGGTTGTGCTCTAATAGTGAAGTTGAGGACTGTTTCGCTAGCCAGGATAGAGTTGAGTGTGGAGATTAAAAATACATTTGTGCATGGACTAGAATAAATACTACTTTCATATTTAGACCTGTAAAGCGAAAATGGAAAAAAGCAACTATGAACAGAAAATGCTGAAACAGAGAGAGGAAAGACAGACTTGTGCCAGAAGAATGGTAATTACACTGCCGTTAGATGTCTGTGAGGGGCGGGTGCCGGGAGGCAGGGGGAGGAGTGTCCTTGGAGTCCCGAGGGGGAGGCTTCATGGAGAATCGAGGGCAGGACATGCCACCTGGAAGAAAGATTACATTAGTTTCCTGCCCCTGAGCTTTCTCAAGTAACTCCTAAAGGATGTGCTTCACCACAGGCTAACCTGGGAAGATGAGGAAGGAGCTAAGTATCAGGTGACCTGTCTTTTCTGGTGTTAGAAAGTGCCTGTTAAAGAAAATCAGAATTATGTTACCCAGGTTAGTCCCAGAGGGTTGGTTGGTACTTAGGTGTGTTGTGGACAGTGCCTCCATGGTTGCCGATTCGGATTGTCTTTCACGACACCTGGCACCTCCGGTCACACCTTACCTGACTCTAAGAACTTTCTAATCCTGCAATTACTTGGGATGCCCATTTAAAAGCTGCTTGTTTATCATTCTCACTACTATCATCTGCCAAGATTGTGGATGACGGATTTTTAATTAACACTGAAATAACTCTGAAAATATTACACATAATTAAATCCTGCTGGCCACCAGTTTATGGTTTTTCTTACTGAAAATAATTAAAGTTGGTGTCAGACCCCCCCCCCCCCCCCACGTGCACAGGCACACACACTCACAGAATAGAACATGGGGCTGAGCCATTTTGAGCAAGAGGTAATGATGCGTGTTTCAAGTCAGGAAAAGGAGGAGGAGAAGCAAGAACTGGGCTGAAGGTTGAGACAGTTTCAGTTAGTTCTGGAGTAGAGGTCACAAAACTAGTTGTAAGGGAATGAGAAATAAAAGATGCTGGCTGTGGGTGATGTGGTATCTAGATACCCCGGCTTCCTGACAGTAAAGACTTGGGGGTTAAAAGGAGATGAACAGAGACATCTGCCACCCTCGTCCTGGGCTGACACTCATGTTAGGTGCTGAAGGGGAATTCACACCCAAGTAAGATAAAACCCAGGGTGTCTCGAGGCAGCTAATGGGAGAAAGGCACCCGGAAGGTGACTTCACATGAGGGTCAGAACTGTACAAAGCAAATGAGAAGGGAAGAGTCAGCTCCCGCGGGGAGATGGCGAGATGACTAGTGTGAACTGGGCTTTGAAGGGTGTGTGGGGATCTTTGTACGTAGGAAACGAATTACCCAATGCGGTAGTGATGGGACAGGAAGGCAAGTGGGTGTAACTCTTGTGTACCACAGACACGCACTAATGAAAAGTAGCGCTCAGGGGAAAAGTGAGGTGCCAGGAACCCCCACTTCTCAGACGTGGGGCTACTCTCCTCTCACATAGTTTGTGTTCACCTGCTCGTGCTTCCTGGCCCGGCATCTTCGAGCCACCCTGTGGCGAGCTGCGGCTCTGCGGTGCCACAGGCTGGTGTTGGCTGTAATGGAAGCCCTCCTGCTGGGTTTGGCCACCCTGGAGTTTCGACTCTCACTTTGTTGTTCAGTATGTTCACTCTGTCTTTTGCTGTGTGTTACTGTGGTAAAATAACCCGAGTCACCAACTTATAAAGAGGAAAGGTTTCTTTGGAGGTTCAAGGTCCAAGCCAGGCTCCCCTTTGGTGTGGCTTCTGGCTCAGCAGCTGCAGGTGGCACATGTGGGCGGGGCACGTTCAGGAGGAGCAGAGAGTGCGGGCAGGGCCAGGCTTGCTCCGTTCACACCAGCCTTAGGGGGTGCTACCGAAGGTCGCCCACAGGCTCCTCCTGCTTCCGGTCACCCAAGGCCGCTCACCTGGACCACATCCAGAAGATCCCGCTGGCGTGCTGCGCCGTATGTATGAGCCTGTGGGAGACGTCGTCCACTGTGTCACCCAGCAGGCCGCCTTATGTTTTCTCTCTGGTTTTTCGCAGAGCGATGAGCGGGGAGAGAGGGTGGGTCTTTGTCCTTCCTTGTCCTACTCTGGAACGTTCCTCCCCGGTGTCGCCCCGCCAGCCCCTTCCTTTCCATCAGGCCTTCCTTGATCCCTGGCTGGAGCGTCCCCTTTCCAGAGAGGACCTTGCCCGGACCACCCTGTGTGGTACTGCACCCCGACGCTCCGCCCCGATTCTCTTCCGTCTACCTGACACATCTCGTATTGTATTGAGTTTCAGTTTTCTGGCACCAGGTAGAACTCAGGTCCTTCACTCTGAGCCACGTCTCCCAGCCCCTTTTCTCTATTTTGAAACAGGCTCTCTCTCTCTCTCTCTCTCTCTCTAAGTCACTCAGTTGGCCAGGTTGACCTTGACCTTGCAGTCCTCCTGCCTCAGCCTCCTGGAGTGCTGGGATTGCAGGTATGTGCCACCGTGCTCAGCTGCTTTTATTTATTAAAAATGATCCCAGCCTCTGCCTGCCTCCCTGCTCTGTACAGATTCGAACCCCGATAGGTTCTGGGTTCCTAGAAGAGGGCTGTGTGCATTGTGGTGCAACGGTAAGCACTAAGGGATTGGACTGGACGCATCATGGGCGCTCTAAGTGGGAGGCACCGATGCACATCTACTTTGGTCACCGGGAGTGCGAGTGCATCCTGAATTCCTGTGAGCACGGTCACTGGTTTCAGGAGTTGATGTCCTGGTCCTGTGCTGTTCCTCACAGATATTTCAGTGAGCCTCTGCAGGAGGCCCAGGTGGGGGCTGGCAGTGCTGCTCTTTCCCAGGTAGGTCACAGTCTCTCTACATGTGAGAAGTTGCCAACCACGTCCCTGAGGAAGGGCACCTGGATCCAGCAGAGCAGAGGTCAGAAGCCAGGTCCTAAGGGACAGGAGCTCCTCGCATGTCCCCTGTCTGTTCTAGGGGGCCACATCCCAGGGCCTGTGGGGGGACAGGAGGGTTGCATTTGGTGACAGGACCAAGATTAGGGAGCCCTCGCTGGCCCCCAGCCGTAGCCAGCCTCAGTGCACCCTGATCTTACTTTGCAGATTTGTTCCCACGTTTGTGTATCTCTCTAGATAGTGAGGGCCGTGGGGCGGGAAGCGGGGACGTGTTTGCTCCGATGTCACCCTCTGAAGTCTGACCCGATCCGTGTCACCTGCTCCCGAGCCCTGGGAGGGAGGGAGGAAAGGGTCAGAGACAATTATGTTGTGAAGTTTCCAGTGAGAAGCAGATTTACATTCTCCATGGTAGAGAAGCAGGTTTGGGATGCCAGGGAATGTGACGGAGTTTTTCTGCAGTTGTTTTTTTTATTTTTATGTTTTTGGACCCAGCAACGCCTTCTCTTTGTGAAGGTTGCTCAACTCCAAAAGCCCGTTGGTGGCAGAGAGCACAGAAATCCAGGATCCACTTGACTCTCCTGTAGTAGTTTCTGAGAAGCAGGGACAGGGACGATTTTTAGACGGAGCCACTGATCTCTAGCGCCCCGTGGGTGCGAATGGAGTGCAGCTTGCAGACCCGCCCCGCTGCCCAGGGACCTTGGTCCTGCCAGCCTTTCCCGAAGTTCTCACGAGGCCCAGCTGGCTGCCCTGCCCAGCAGCAATTTTCATATTTTATATTTAATCCTTTGGAGGCACAAAGCCAGGTGGGGAATTAATTACTTTTGTAGGTTGAGAAAAAGATCTCAGCTTAGTTGTTATATTAGGCTGGAGTTAGCGAGTTTTATTTAATTAAGTTTAAAGTGTGGCGCAGTTGCTGATTCTAAGTGTTGCTGGACAAAAATTGCTTTGGTCCCTGCTCAAGCCATGAAGGGTCATTCTTGTTTATAAACCAGCCTATCTCCAGTCAGAGATATGCCCGTGGCGGTGAGGGGTAATGGGTGTTCCTGATTGGCGGTAAAGGAGGAGAGCCTAGTATGAAGTTTATAGGATTTCCCAGGAGAATTTCTACAACAGAGAACAATCCTGAGAGAACAGCGGGGTGGTATGTAGCATTTCCCTAAGAGCCAGAGGTGGAGAGTGAAGAGGTTGAAGTCAGGTAGGGAAGGGACAGACAGGGAGCTTGGTGGGGGTGTTGACCTGTGCTGGCTTTCCAAGAGGCAGACAATAATATAGGGAAAAGGTGCCACACCCCTTGGTGCAGCGGCGCCTGCCTGCCCTCCGGCCCAGCTGGCCAGCTTCGTTCCCTTGGGCCGCTTCCTCAGTGTCTCCTGTGCAGCCGGCAGTGTCCTGTTGCCGTGGCACCAGGGTGGCTTCTTTTCCTGGAATAAGGTTTCTCCCTGTTCTTGTAAACTCCCACCTTACTTCTAGACCGTCTCAGGATTTACTGTGTCGCGTCCTCTCTGGTCTCCTGACTTTGCTTCCTCTGTTTCTTTATAAATCTTGTGTGCTCTCTGTTGTAACCACATTATGCTATCTTACCACCAGTGTGTTTTTGAGGAGTTAGGTGTCTTAAAATTTTGCCCCTTAAATTTTTTTGTATAATTAGGTTGTCTGGGATGTTTATACTTTTGAGTTTCTTGGGATCTTTTTGTTGAATAAGGGTTAATGATTAGATGGTGCTCACATCCCATACTTCCCAGTTGTGGTAGGAACAATATTCTCCTGTCTACACAGAGACATTGATAGTCACACAGTCAAGGGAGGGGCAGTGTGGTTCTCTGTCCCCTTAAATTTGAGCTGGCCTTGTGTTCTCCTTTGGCCAATAAAATGTAGCAATAAAATACAACAAATAACCCCTGTGGGCTAATGCATCAAGGCCTCATGTGTATTGATACCAGGGGACCCCACTGCCCCGTGAAGAAACCAAACCTGAGAAGACATGTATGGTTCTCCACAGCCGTGTCTCTTTGGAAAGTGCTCAGAGACCCTCCCAGCCAACACCTGTAGTTGTGATAATAGGTGGCGGTTGTTTCAAGCTACTGAGTTTTTAGATGCTTCGTCATAAAGCAACAGGCAGCTGACATGGCAGGACTGAGAAACGCTCAGGAGCATTGTATTTACGGGGTGGAAGTTGGGCAAAAGTAGTGTGAAAGCGTAGAGCACCTTCAAAAAAACAGAGGCTGGGCACAGCGTCAGTTAGTCACCTGTGGGAGTGAAGCGTCTTCCACAGCACTGAAGACAAAGCCTGCGCCAGACGTCTTCTGTCAGCAATGCTGCCAGGCTGGTGCAGATTACACATGGAGACCGGCCAAGTGTACGGCAAAGGCTTTGCAAGTTCCTTTTCTTTTACATGTTACTAATTTGTCTTTTCTTTCTTTTCCTTTATTTTTGTGATGCTGGTCATGGAATCCAGGTCCTTTATACTGAGCTACATTTCTAGTATCTTTTACAATTTTTATTTTTTAAAAAAATTTTATTTTGAGACAAATTCTCAGTAAGTTGCTAAGTTTCCTAGGCTGGTTCAGAGTTGCAGTCTTCCTGCCTCAGCCTTTCAGAGTGCTGGGATTACAGGTTGCACCACTGAGCCCGACTACCACCTTTCCCTGTGACCAGGGTTGCTTGCATTGTCTCCAACATGAAGTTTCCTTGTAGAGGAAAAAAAGGTGCCATTATTTCTTTATCAGTTTAGACAGTAGGAAAATAATTTTCAGGGCCTTCTTTTGGTCTCACTATTCGGGAGTGTGGAGGAAGGTTTGGTTGTTTCAAAGAGAGGAAGAATGAGGAAATGAACAACACGCACTGCAGATATGTTGGTACGGATAAGGCGGTGTTTTCCAAAACAGCCCCAGTAGTACCCAAGACACAAAAGAGTTGTTCACAGAGGTGCCAAGTAAGTAAGTCTTTTCCATCCTGAACATTCTGATAAGTGTCAGGCCTCCTCTCTGCCGTAGAGAGCAGCTACCCACAACCTGTTTGGCACCAATGACCAGTTTTATAGATGATGGTTTTTTTCGCAGGTGGGGTAAGGGTGACACCGACTACAGATCATCTAGCATTAGATTCTCCTAAGGAGCACACAGCCTCAATCCCGTCATGCATATTTCACAGTAGGGTTTGTGCTTTTGTGAGACCTTAATGAGGTTGCTGGATCTGACAGGCAGCAGAGCTCAGGTGATAACGCGTGGAGTACGGCTGTGCACAGAGGAAGCCGAGCACGCTGGCTTGCTGCTCACCTCCTGTTGTGTGGCCCAGTTCCTAGCAGGCCTGAGGCCTGGGACCCCTGATGTAAAGAATTTATTAAGCAGTTTTACATACAATACAAATGAGTATGCTGGCCTTGCGGGGAAAAAGTTTTGAGTGTGTGAAGTCCAGAGTGCACCTTCCACCATTTGCTGATTAGACAAGCCCTCCTCTACTCTGTTGCCTGGGACTTTCATCTACTAAGCTTCACTGCATCCTTCATCCAGTAGATTTAAAAAAAAAATAGAGACATGACAATATATACGTATATATGTGTGTGCATATATATCTATAGGAATAGACACAGTGCCACAAGTACCATATATTCAAAGCCTTTACACAGCCAGCTGGCCCCCTGATCTAGGGTGAACTAGTGGCTTGATTATACAGGCATCACAAATAGCATTTGCAGAAATTGATTTAGCACAAAACTCTCTTTCCCACCCATGAGATCATGAGAAGAAGGGCGTGTGGGGAGGAATGGAGGGAGCGAACTACCAAGGAGATCTCAAGGCACGTGGCCAGGTCCAGGGTCAGGATGATGCTAGTTAGCCTCCTGTCCTAAGCATGGCAGAAGCAATTTTCTTTCTGAAATTGAAAATTAATGGAATGTTCCTGAAGGGAAACATTTAATACTAATCAAGTCAAGGCAATTGGAACTCGGTTCCCTTCTGTGACCTTAGTCCTAATATTTTAGGGACCCTGAGGCTGTGCTGTTCACTAAATGGTGGCAGGAGACTGAATGGCTCCCCAGGAAGCTTGGGTGCTCTCCATGCCCTCATTACCTGTGATAATCAGTGTTGAACTGATGTACATGGACAAAAGTATAACAAATACTGTTTTTAAAACTGAGGCTTTGGTCTAAAACATTACTGTATACTAAAATAGTTTGCTTTACTGAATTCCATTTAGTTCTAATTTTGGCTAGGGGATTTGGATATCTACACTCCAAGTATATATTTAATGCTGAAATAGAGTCTATAATAATATTTAATAAAAATACTGTTTGACAATAAATTATTATACCAATAGTAAAGGAAACAATTACAATTTAAAATAAATGATTTAGCTGTCCAGAAAATTCAATTCCACAGTTATAAAGCAAACACAGTACTCAGTAGCAATGTTGTTACAGACTGAAAAATTTCCCACTGTGAAAAAAATCAGACATGATCAGAAAATGTTCTGCAAAATTTTCACAAGAAAAAAAGATACACGTGAACAAAAGCTTTGTCAACATTTGAGGCTCTTATGTCCATCATTTGTTGTGTGTTGAGTTGTGCTTCTGCAGAACTCCATGTACCCAGCACAGGTGTGGAGTATTGAGATCACCTGTCCCATCTCTGTGCCTAGAAGGTAGTCTACCCAGCCCTCCTGGTGAAGATTTGTCCGGTTTGAAACTATTTTCACAAGCAGGAAATCAAAAGGAGGAGTAGCGATTTGGGTGTGGCATGCCCTAAAAGCATCATGTTCGGAAGGTGATGCAGTCACGGGGTTCATCCATTGATTTCCTGTGCTGTGAAGGGTGGGGTCTGGCTGGGGGGGTGGATTGCTGTGGCTTGACCAGAAGGGACAGGTGACAAGGATCTGACCTGAAAGGGTGTGCACTAGCTCTGCCATACCTCTCACCCGCAGCTTCCTGTCCTGCTGTGCCATGAACAGCTTTTCTCTGGTGGACTTCCACCAAATCCTTTCACATTACTGGCTACCCATGAAGGGACTGAGACCTTACGACACTGAGAGCTAAAAATAAACCTCTTCTCCCTGAACTTGTGGGTGTCTCAGCTAGGACACTGGAAGAATGAATTTTTCACAAGACTGGACATGTCATGGCTGGGCAACTGAAATTGGCACTGAATTTTTCTCCCAGGAGTCCTGGTTCTGCCCTAGGGAGCAGCCGCCTCCTCCACAATGCAGCCCTTCAAATACTGTCAGAAATCAGCATGACATCCACAGATGCCCCTGCTGTTGTAGAAAGATCATGCAGTGTGAGCTGAGGGGAATTAGGAGAGGAACTAGGCTGGCAGCATGTAAGCAGGGGCAAGAAAGAATCGCTCCTGCCATCCCATCTCCCTGCAGTCCTGGTTGGTGGAGGTGGTAATGGAAGTGGCTAACTGCTTGGAAAATGATTTTTTTTAAAGATTACTTTCCTGTGACACAAAAGATTCACCAAAATACACTTGAGATGAATAAAGTATTTAAAAATAAAAATAAAATTATTTAAAACTGGTACTAGAAAAATTCTTTGAAAAAAAGATATATATATATATATTTAAAGTTTTTGGGGGTAGTGAAGGCTGTTTTAGTATTTCATCAAAATAAAAATATAAGATTTCTTAGTTACTTTTTTATTGTTGGAACAGAATACTCAACATCCACAACTTTAGGGAGGGAAGATTTATTTTAGCTCACAGTTTCAGAAGGTCGCAGTTCATTCCTGGGTGGGCGGCTGGGAATGGTGGAACCACATGTGGGGAGCTAGAGCCATAGCCAGAAAAGAGAGCGAGTGTGGGGGGAAGGGCAGAACTGGCATGCTGCCTCCTAGGTAGCTTGCCCTTCTGGGGTAAGCCACAGTGTTCGCCCTCTCCAGGGCCGGCTCCAGGCATCTGACCCTTTTAGCCAGACCTGACAGTACACAGTGTCCATGGGTGTATGAGGCTTTTGGGGGACACTCCAGATCCAAACCGCAGCGTCAGAAATGATGGCTAAATTTGGTCACTTATTAAGTATGAATCTCTGAACTTAAGGATACAAGTAGTAACAGTTACTTCTTTTAACTAATCTAAATATAGGTGTATTACAGTGGATATTCTCCTTTTTTCCCTCTTTTCTTTGTCAAAGTTAGAGATGTTCAGTGATGGCTATAAAATCGGGTGGGTGCTCATTTTAACTCTGGGAAAGATCCAGAAGTCACACAGAGCCAGACGTGACGACTAAGCCAGGTAAGGACACACTGCCATGTTTTTATGAGTGACTTTCTGTTAAGTGGCACTCAACACTAACATTCACCGTATTTTTGATCACACCTTGTAGGGACCCTCAGGGAAGAGAGCAGCTGCTCCAGAAAGTGGCGCGAATGATGGGATGAGTATGTCTGAAGTGACAGGAGGGTTTTGAGGGGAATTTGTGGCAATATGTCTTTGATGACAATAATTTTAAAAAATTAAACATTCATGGTATACTGGGGTCATCTCTTATAAATTATCGCTAAATGAGAAAAGTTGTTTAGTACATTAGAAATTTTAAAAATGTACACTAAAGTACAACTATTTTATCAGTCACAAATGGCGTGTGTGTGTGTGTGTGTGTGTGTGTGTGTGTGTGTGTGTGTGACTTCATATTCGAGGCTGGGACTTGGGGGAGATAAATTATTTGCCACAGGCACAAAATGTAATTAGGGGTTTCCAAACTCTGTAATAAGGATTGATAATGTTTTGATGCAAATTAGTGGAAAACTGTAATGAAAATATTAAGATTTTAAGCAAAGAATCCAGTCTTGCCAGTAAATTATCTTAATCATGCCCTGCAAATATTAGTATAATAAAAGTCAGGAGAAAGAAGCATTCGTGTATATGCAGAGTAGCCTATAAATTAGTGGGCAGTTTGTTCATATCCAGTCACAACTGAAAAATATGTAGCCTGTGACATAAAAATTGTACCTTTGTGAACTTATAATGTATGATAAATGAATGCAGGTGTCTACATATGAATGCTCACTTAAACGTGGCGAAGAGAAGAGCATTGAAAATAGCAATTTTGTTGAGATGAATCACAAGCTAGGCACTGATCAGGATGCTACTGGGTCGGCGTGTGCTTCCCATACAAAGGCTGAGCCATCCTCAGTCACTGAGGAAAAAGCAGCATTCCTTTCCTTTTTCCTTTACCTGATTGTTTGCTTTTCTGTACTGTGAGAACTGAATCCAGAACCTCATGAGTTCTAGGCAAGCACTCTACCACTGACTCACAATGCCAGCTTCATGCATTCTCTGTGAACAAAACAGTAAGAACCCTTTGTATTTCATGTGCGTCCCTGTGTGCAGGCATGTGTGTGTGTCCCTGTGTGCAGGCGTGTGTGTCCCTGTGTGCAGGTGTGTGTGTCCCTGTGTGTGTATCCCCGTGTGCAGGCTTGTGCATGTGACCCTGTGTGCAGGTGTGTGTGTCCCCCTGTGTGCAGGTGTGTGTGTGTATCTCTGTGTGCAGGCATGTGTTTGTGTGTCCCTGTGTGTAGCCATGTGTGTGTGTTTATGTCTGTCTTCCCAGATGAAAATTTAAAAAGATGAGTCCCAAATTTTAACTGTGGTTGTCCTTGCAGAGATAGAATTCCTGGCCACACGTGCTCTTTCTTCTTCCTTTCTGTACTACCTGCATGTTTATTTTTATAGTGAAAGTTATTTCCACCAAGTTGTAGAGGATGGAGGACTCAGCACAGAGATCCCCACTGAAAGAATAATAGTAATGTCCGAGCCCCCAGTCATAAGAAATTATTTAAAACTGTTCAGCATGCTCACTGCCTTTCTTCGAAGATGACACCAACACCATCTCGCAGGGACTTGTAGAATGCATTTCCTTAAGTTTCCTTCTTTTCCTTTGAACAAGTATTCATCCGTGTTGTGGATTTCACTGTGATCTAAAGTGCCACCGTTACGGG
The DNA here is from genome assembly GCA_004027205.1 of Ctenodactylus gundi. Lineage (NCBI taxonomy): Eukaryota > Metazoa > Chordata > Mammalia > Rodentia > Ctenodactylidae > Ctenodactylus > Ctenodactylus gundi. Next base: position 247,293 of record PVKB01000737.1, on the reverse strand, counting down.
CCTCCACCTCCACTCGAGGAGGGATCTCCGGTGGTGGGAGCACCTCATGTTTGTAGTTGAGCACTTTCCCGCCAATTCTTAATCACAGGGGAGACCAGGGAAAAGCCAATGCCAGGCACAGAGCCTGGGGCAACGTCTAACCATGGAAGCCACAGGAAAAAGTTACAAAGGCGAGGAGGGAAGTGGAATCCTTCAGCTGAGGAATGGAGGTCGTTGGCCACTTTGAAGGATACATACAGAGGTCGAGCACTGGAGGCATCCTGAAAAGATGCCAAGAGCGGCCAGGGAGAGAAAGCCTCACGACAGGGCGGGGCCTGCTGAGCACCTGTGGGGTGTAAGTGAGAAACAGCAGGAGCGGGAAGGGAAGAGCTCGCAAGATAGAGAAAGCTATGAGCGTGTAAACAGCCAACAGGAGGGAAGAAACTGACATAGTTAGAGGCATGGAGGACCGCAGAGGAAGAGGAGGAGGAGGACCTAGAACTACGTGTGACGCACTGCACTAGTGGCTGGGCATCTTTCCACTATTCAGCTTTGGATTCTGCCCAGAGATCCCGCCTCTGGGTCAGCTTCAGGCTTGGCGAAGCCCCAGCCTTGGGCCTTGGGAGGTCCTCTCTCACCAAGACTGCACGAGGGGAGGAGATGCAGTAGGTGTAGAAACCGAAGCTGACACAGGACAGAGGCTGGAGGCGGTGCTCACTGACGCAGGAGCCCTCCATGAGCGCGCTGCGATGAGCGCGCATGCGGAACTGAGGACATGGAATGGGGCATGTTGGGCGGACTGCCCTGAGGCCTTATCAGGGGGTCACGGAGGGATGAGCCGCTCTTGTTGCTGAGATGCGTTAATAGCGTAGTTAAACCGCGGCATGAAGTGTGGGCTTTAGGAAAAGGAAGCAGGGTGGTTTTCTCCAATTAAAATCAATAGGACAAAGTTTTGCGTAGGGTAGCCACAGTATGCCTGCTAATGACGTCTGTGAAGCTGAGGAATGCAGCGCCCCTGGTCACCCCGTATTTCAGGCAGCCCACTCCAGATTTAATGCAATCGTATGAACTTTTTCTGCTTACCCAGTGCTCTGCAAGTGGTTGACAACAATAACTAAGAAACCCACCAACCGAGCAAACCCCCAAACCCCCAAACCCAGCCTGTGGCTATGATCAGACTGTGCAGAAACAAAAACCTTATGGAAATAGGGGAGGGTCAGGTCCTCCAATCTATGGGCAAAGGGCAGTTTTTAATTTATCTAAGTTAATTTTTTCCAAGCAGCTATCCCACCAAGACCTGAGGCAGACATAAATCCTTGCAGCAAGTGGCTTGGCAGTTCCCAGCACCCTCGAGTTTTCCTGATGTTGGCTTGGCTGTGCTGCCTGCCCTCCCCGCCACCTGCTTGCTCTGAGCCCACACTCCTCTCAGATGTGGCCCGGGACTTTGGTTCTGTGCGTGACATGAACATTGTCAGAATATGCATCTCCTCTATCCCCTATTTGGCTCACTGAAGATGGAAGATCAGCAGGAGAACATGGATTGTAGAAATGCATTAAAAAGAGGGTCTCAGGGCCTCTAGTTCTCAGCTTTCATGGGGCTGGCTCTCACCACAGGCAAAGGCAGGTGGCGGCACAGGAGCTGAGAAGGGCCAAGGGGAGACCCAGGCCGGGGAGAGCAGGACGAGCGCAGGGCTGCGGCCGGGTCCCCCTGCTAACGCAGCTCCCGGTTGTAGCTGTTCGTGTTCACCACCCTTTTAGAATACAAGGAACATTCCCGCCTTCTCTCCACCTTCTGATATTTTGTTCTTGTTCTTTTTCCCATAGTTTTTTTTTTTATTAGTCTGTTTTGGTAATGCATAATACTTACACTCATCGTGGGGGAGTTAGTACATACACGTATCAAATCTTAATTATCTTTACTCCTTCATCTCCCTGCCCCTGCCTCCCTCGTCTGCACTTACCTTTCTCATCTCCACGAAGTCTACCTCTGTGTTCCCTGTCACCTTTCTTTCATCTTGCTCTTTAAACTACCCATGTTTTGCATTTCTCATATAAGAGAAGCCGTGTGATATTTGACCTTCTGTGTCTGACTTACTTCACTTGGCATAATGGTCTCAAGGTGCCTCCATTTTCCTACAGAAGACTCAGGCTTATTGCTCTTTCTGGCAGAGTAGTACTCCATTGTGCATACATCCCACATTTTCTTTATCCATTCTTCCACTGGTAGGCCAGAGTTAACACTGTGCTGCTCTTACATGCGTGTGCATGCATCAAGGTAATATGATGTGTTTTATTCTTTTGGGAAGACATGCGGAAGAGATGTAGCTGAGTCAAGTGAAACTTCTGATTTTAGCTTTGTAAGGAATTGTATCTGGTTGTAATTTATTTAAAGAAATTCACCTAGAAGATAATGTGAGACTAAAATTAATGGAATTAATGGTGGTGGCGTTTCCAGTTCAGTTCTGGATGTCAGTGTGCACAGCTGAGGACACACCTCAGCTTCTCCATGTTCATATTAATGTGCTCTGGTAACACACAGGTTGTGCAACAACAATCCCAAGAGATCCTTGCCAGAAGGCCAATCAGAGCTTCAGATGCGTTCTTGATGGCTAGCCTTGTACCTTGAAGCTGCAGCACACGCATGGAGCTGTAGAGCAGCCTTCCTCCTACATTTGCAATGGCAGAGAACAGAGGAAAAGCTAAAATTCATCAATTTAAGGATAATAAAAACTTACAGGAAAAAAATCTAGGTTTGAAAGTATTTATTCAGCAAAAATGAATGTATTTCAGCAAGTGAGATGAATATCATTTTGAATTTTATGTACAATACAATAAATGACCTTTTTTGAAATCTTAGAGATTGAGTTCAGTGCCTTGCACACACTAAGCAACCCACCCCTCCCCCCTGCAACAACAATAACAACAACAGCAACAGCAACAACTAAATCCCACTCTGGCACTGACCTGTGGTCCCAGATATTTTTAAATTTAATTTTGATTTAAGACAGGGTCTTGTTAAGTAGTCCAGACTGTCTCAAACTTTCAGTCGTCCTGGTCAGCTGGGATTAATTGCAGGTGTATATGCTACTGTGTTTGATGAAAAATTACTTTTTTAGGAGTAGAATTGACAGGATAGTTTGGAAATAGGCAACATGAGTTGTATCTGTTAGAATGTTCTAGAATGATTCATGTAATCTATCATTTGCAGCTTTTTATCCTAACAAAACCAGTCAAAATTTCAAAACAACTGCAGGCTTTTCTTTGCTGTATGGTATGGGCTTCCCTTCTAATATCTAAATAGTGCTACGTCATTTTTGGTCATAGTAAACCTCAACACATTTTTCCTTGTGCTTTATGAATCTGTTCCAGTTAGTTAATTTTTGTGTGTGTGGTACTAGATTGAGCCCAGGTCCTTCACACTGAGATACATCTCCCATCTATTCTCTTACATTTTTGGTTTTGAGATAGAATCTTGTCAAGTTACTAAGTTGTAAGTTTGTGCTCAAACTTGCAATCGTCTTGCCTCAGCCTCCCCGATAGCTGGGATGGTAGACCTATGTCATTGGGTATGCCTTGTTCTAGTTTCTTGTCAACAGTCTTAAGGATTAAAAAAAAAAAAAACATTCCAGTATATTAAAGTAGTAGTGTTTTATAGTAAGTAATTAAATTAAACTGAAACATACTATAGTCTCTGTCCTGGAGACAAAAGGTTTTCAGAAACATAGCATGACATTTTCCAAGTCGAGTGTAATAAATAAGATTCACAACATGCAGCTTTTAGAATATGACATTTGTCTTAAAACTTTGCTAAAGTTACTTATCTGCCAGGGATAAAATAAGCCTCATTGTCAAATGCCAAACATTACAATATTTATCTTTTATAATATGTGAGCACATTTTATGAACACAATTCAAGAGACTGTCAAAACTAGTCAAAACTAGACAGTAGTTACAGAGTAATTTCAAAGTAAGTTTGTATTCAAACAGAAAAAAAGAATATTTGCTGATTCTGATTCTTAGGTAGAATTTTCTGTAACGGACAAATGTTCTAACTTCACTCGTATTGTGATGAATTGTTGGTTTAACTAAAAAGAAAAGTACTTGAATTATTCCAAATGCTATAGGTAACTACTTTTGTCTGTTGGCTTAAATCATTTAACCCAAAGTAACTTGGTACGACAAGGGAAGTGAGTGTAAGATTGGGATGAAAAAATATATCAGTGTGAAGCAAACCTTATGGACATGTTCTCATTGTTACCTGAATAAAATCAACCTTTGACGTTTAAAAAGTATTACAGAATGGTCATCTTAGTAATTTCAGAGGAAGGCACTCAGGGTTTCAAATCTGTCCTTTACAGATTACTTTCTGCTCTGTGATCCTGGAAAGTCTGAACCAAGCAGACAGTGACACAGTGATATTACATATGCTGGTGTTCAGCCCACGTCTGCTTCCATAGGAGCATCTTGTGCCTGGGGCCTTGAGGAAAACCACCCACGGGAGCACTATCTCGAGCCATAGGTGAGCACTGTTTCCCTTAGCAACTGTAGATATCTACTTAAAAATTCCACTAAAAGAATCTTTTTTTTTTTTTCATTTCCTCTGTCCCCCCACCCCCCACAATATCCAGGAAGGGATTTCAAAATGGAAATCCTTCTATTTTTGTATGCACAGTCCGCCTAGGCCTTGGTTCCCACAGATGTTCTGCATTTACCCACAGGAAAGGAGGCTGCTGTAACCCACCTCCGCCTGCACACAGTAGTGCCAATGCTGTAAAGAAGCTTCTCTGTTCTCCCCACAGGAATTTTGTTAAATGGTGCCAGACATCCGTCCCGTGTGCCCATGGAGAGTGCCTGGCCCAGAATTGTGTCTCTACCTCTCTCCCACTCTCTGCCCCTGTAGGACAACGGGAACCGGTGGATGCCAGCAACGTGCTAATTATAGGAAGATATTTCCTGGCTGGTCATTAAAGGAGTCTCGTTAATGATGGTCTTGGAAAGGTGGAAGCATCAATTAAAAGGTAAATGCAATTATTTTCCTGACAGCTTATGTATCCAAAAATGACTGCTTCTTGTGCAACAGTCACGCTCAGGCGCAGCAAAGCTGTTTCTAACTGCACATTTAATTCATCGCTTAGGACTTTGTGGAGGGAAAAAAAGTTAATTGAAATATGAAAAATGACGAGTAAGGAATTACAGTAATTTAACAAGGAATGTTGACTCCAGTCACTTTTACAACTTGAATCTGCTGAAAACACCTAGCAATTATTTATACACAGCCAAAACTTGTTGGGTTGGCTAATCAATAAAACATTAGTCATTACCTATTCTGGAAGCATTTTTTAAACAACAAGAACAAAAAAAGAGGCTGACAACACAACTACACTGAATTTTATTTCCACTGAATGTATAAATCCCATCAGGTGGCTAACTTTAAACATTTATTGACTCTAAAATTGTCACCAGCATCAACATAAAATCAGTATTTTTTGACATCCGTGCATCTGCAGGAGTGAAGGCCTGTTTTACTGGCCTGAAATTATTTGCACATCTTGAAATGGTTCAGCCTGTACCCAGTTCATTAGCATGCTGAACAGTGGAGCTGAAACTAAGTGGGCAGGGAATTCAGACCTTCTTCTCCACACAGCGACGTGCGAGGGCCCCTAAATAGCAGTTTAAATGCATTTGTTTCTTTAAAAATTGAATTTTTAAATGGAGCTGCTTGTCGTGAACCTTGTGGCCTACCTGAATCAGCGTCTCCACACACTGTGCTTTTCCTTGACCGGCCTTACTCTGCCCTGTCATTTCTTTAAAAAGTAAAATGCTCCGTAGATCTTTGTTTTAAATTGTGGTGACCCCAGTGGAAACTTTAGAGATGCGAGTAAGTTTTCAGTTGTCACAGGGAGCAGCACGCCCAGTATCTAATGTGATAGCTATCTGCCACTAGGACAAAAAGTGTTGAAGTAAATATATGGAAATACGACATATGGTTTTGAAAAAATTCAGGAAAGAAAAGTTATTGCTTATGAAACCTTTTGCTAATAACATTTCAACATTTTTTGTTAGTTTTGCCATGCTCCCTGTTGGGGTGCTCCATTAGCCGTATTTTTAGAAAGGAATGAAAGCTGTGGGTACTTACATGCTTTATCAAGAGTGAGTCAGGGACCAGTAACTTCAACCATCGGACCATTTTCACAAAGATCCTTACATTGTTGTTTCTCATAACCGTCTCATTCCTTAGGTATGGTTGTAAATTAGAACAGCCTTCCCATTCTGTTGTTCCTCTCCTCTCGACATCTACTCGGTAGCAGTTTGTACATGTTCTTAAATGTGGCTGAAGTATTTCTCAGGTTTATCTATGTTCATTTAAGCTCTATCAGGAGATTCCCAGCTGTTCCTTTATTGTCCCATGACTTTCTGTAACTGTGTGGCCTCCAGGTAAGAATTCCAGCCAGAATTATGGTCGCTCAGCCTCCTTGTAGAAAGATCCTCCCCGTGATTTGTCCTATTATTGTTTCCAAGGAGTCCTTTATCAGAAGGAGCCAGAATCTGAGAGTAATTTTGAGGAAAATATTGGGGCTCCTATGGGGAGCCCAGCTGTCGAGGAGAGTGCAGTGTGGTCTCTATACGTGGTCCCTGAACTCCGCCATCTGTGTACCATGAATGGTAGGAAGTTGCTGAGGGGGAGGGAAAGAGGGAGAAGGGAAAGGGAGAAGATAGGTGCAAGAAACCTCCATGTGGAAGAAGAAAGGCAGGGTCCATTTCTAGCCACAGCCCTTCCTAGAACTCCAGCCTCGGGGAGGGAGGCCTTTGTGCTAAGAGATCCCAACAGCACACGGCAGGGAAAGGGCACAGACTTTGAAAGAGTCAAATATTCTCTACACATTCCAGGGTCCTACTTACCCTTTTCCTCATTTAAATGATACCTATTTTAGGATCTGAGCTCTTCAAAGATGAGAAATAAATACATCTGTTTTGCCTTCCTGTCAGAGCATCTCAGCCAGTAAATGAGGGTGTTAAGTAAATATTAGAAATCGGAAGAGGCACAGTAAAGGCTAGTTAATCTCACCTTTTGACCTCTTCTTTCTCCTTGTGAATTTTTCTTTTAAGAGACTAAGTATGAAACAGTATTTTACATAAATCCCTGAAACTCATTCAACACACAGAGAAATATGTATATATATGTGTATGTGTATTTTTATCCATGGTTTTTTCATGTTGGAATTGAAGGAAAGATATTTTAAGTGAATTTCTTACCTTGTAGAAAATTATAGTTCTAGAAGACTTTGACAAGTTGAGAAAGTAAACGTTGTGAAGCTCTCTGAGGACCACTGAAGGATAATTTGCTTTGTGAATCCAGAAAAAGTAACTTCAAAAGAGAATGCAAAAGGAAGACAGTTATACATAAACATTCATGAAAAATTATTGTCTTGCTGGAGGAAACTATAAAATAATACTATTTTGAGACAACACTGAGTTCCTAGTATCTACTTAAAGGAAACCAGGAAAGTTAGCGGACCTACCTGGCACAGGTTACCTAGGAAGTTGGAAAGATGGGAGGGAATTCATACTAAATCTTCTGACTCCAACACTAGCACTCACAAAAGGGGAATGATAATGAGGATAAAAATATTTTAATAGCACATTATGGAATCTGTCCAGTTTGCTTCTCAATAATTAAAAAAGACAAAGAATGCAAAAACTTTGCCAAGGATTTATAATATATTTTGTAAGTGATTAAAGTTTGGGAAATGGACTTTATAGGGAGTTTCAAGAGTCATAGTTATTAAGCCCTCGGGAAACTAACTACAACCTTCGGTTATATACTATGTCAGTATCTACAGACTAGTTGCTAGCTGCATTCTCCTCAGCAAAGTCAGACACAGAAACCACAGAAGGCACCTACTGGTGAATTCTAGAGTGGTTTCCTATCTAGTTACATACGAATCGATCATTTGGCCCATTTAAAAGTATATGACAAACATTGAGCAGAAAAATAAAATTTGATGACGTTGGATCGTGGATGACATCAAATTTTTTGTGAATTACTATTTTTTTCTGATATTTCTGGATTTTCAAAAATAATCTTTGATTAATGTCCATATGATAAAATCTCTCTCTCTCTCTCTCTCTCTCTCTCTCTCTCTCTCTCTCTCTCTTTGCTTTTGTCCTGAACATCAAGCCCAGGGCCTTCATGATGAGCTATATTTCCAGCTCATTTATTAGTTTTTATTTTTAGACAAATTCTCCCTAAGTTATTAAGCTGCCCAGGCTAGACTTGAACTTGAAACCCTCCTACTTGAGCCTTCCTGGCTGCTGGGATTATAGGCCTGTGCCTTAAGGCCTAGTTTAGCCCTGGTCTAACCCAGAGTTTCCAAATCCTTTGTCATTTCCTAAATGACTAAGATGATAGTGATATCTTTTGAATCTCACTCCAGTCTAGGATAGTCCTGAACTCCTAGACTAGGCTGGCCTTAAATTGTGGCAATCTTCCTTCCTTAGCTCCTGAATGCAGGGATTACAGGTATGCGCCACCACACTCAACTGATCCTTTTGTGGTGCTGGAGAATCAAACTCAGGACCTTGAGCATGCTAGGCAAGTGCTCTAACCACTAGGGTATGATCCCAGTCTTATATTTGCTTCTTGGACAGAGTACCTAAGTCCATCAGAATTTCCCAAATGAACGGAATATATTTTTGTTTCAAGCTCTTTGGCCACACCTGGTTTATGCTAATGAGATGGCTTAGGGCAGAATCTCTAGAGAGACTCGAGCCGGTCACCAGACCAGCTGGGCTGGGCAGGGATTAGAGGGTAGGCACTTTCAGTCCCCCACCCACCAACCTTCAGGAAAGGGGAGGAGGGTTCTGAAGACTGAGCTCTGTGAAAGGTCTTAGACAAGACATTTTGGGGGGTTTGAGACAGCCTGATCCAGGGAGCTTCCTGGAGCATGTGCTTCTGCCCACCTGCTTGCCCACTACATCGTTTTCATCTGTTCTCTCTGAAATGTCCTTTACCGTCAACCTGTAAGTGTAAATAGCGGTGTTTCTCTGAGTTCTGTGGTCTGTCAACCCGAGTGAGTCTCAGTAGGGAGCCCTGGTTCCAGGGTCCAGTCTCCAGCAGCCAGCCAGCCAGCCAGCAGGCTTACCAGTGCCATTGGCACTGGGGAACAGTCTAGTAGGGCTGTGCCCTCAGCCTGTGGGAGCTGATGCTGTCTTCAGGGAGAAAATACCAGAGCAGGATGGAATGAGCTTGTGTTTGCTGAAGTCGGGGCTGCAGAACAGCTTGCTTTGTGTGGGGGAAAGTCCTCAAATCTCTCCTGTCACCAGTATTAGACATGACTCTATGAATAGAAGGAAAAAGGTGATCAAAAATATTCCTCAAAAAGAGAAAGAATTAAAAAGGACTGAAGAAAAATTCTTGATGACCTCTCTCTATTTTTTAAGCTTTATAACATTTATAGTTCATACAAAATTTTTTTTTTCTGAACAACCATGCTGTGTATCAATAAATGTCCAGCTCCCACATATGTGCTATGTTAGTCAGCTTTCTATTACCGTAACAAATACTCAAGATAGATAACCTTATGGAGAGAAAAGGTTAAATTTAACTCATAGCCTTAAAGGTTTAGTCTGTAGGTGGTTGGTTGGCCCTGTTGTTCTTTGGTTTTTGGCAAATCAGCACATTGTGGTGAGGTTGGGGGGTAGAGTGAAGAAGCTACTCAGCTTATGGGGGAAAAAAGAGTAGAAGAGACCAGCATGCCACAATCCCTTTTGAAAACAACCAGTAATCTAAAACCTCCCACTAAGCTCTGACTCCTGTATGTCCTACCACTTCCCCATGGTGCCACAGGCTGGGCACCGTGTCCTCAATACAGGAGTTGGTGGGGGACAAGTACCCCAGCCACAGCGTGCACATATGAATTAGCGAGATGAGCTTCATGAATTAACCTTTGTCTTCACACCATGCACTGTGATGTTTTCTGTTCATTGAAATGAAAGTGCTGTAGTACTGAACTCGACAGGTGGGGCTTTAGTTGACAAGATGGTGGCTAGTTTCTTTAGAAGGAGAGCCAGGAAACTGCAGCAAGCGAGAATCTGTGCAAAGGTAGGGGACATGTTCCAGGATGGGCAGGACAAGTGGTGCACACTGGGGCTGATGGCCAGGGACAAGTCTGAACACCTTAGGAAAGTTGTTGGCAATTATTTGTCTAGGATAACTTTTAATTATTGACTTCTCCAAAGGATGGTAGATGGACAAAAAGGGCTTCTGAATTGCATGTGGTTCCAAAAATATTCTAGACCTACCATTTATTTAGTAATTCCTGATAAATAGAGAATTCTTTTTTTAAACATTATTTTCTAGTAATTTTATTAATATTGTTGTGTTTCAGAATCTTGTCTACCTTTGAATTCATTTTATCTGTGATGATATGACTATCATATGAAAAATCACTTCTCAAAAGTTTTGAAATATTATTGGGAAATGTAGAACATATTAGGTAGATACATAAGCCATTAATACTAAATTTAACATTAAAATACTAAGATTTTTTATCTGAATAATCATATATTTTGTTCAATAAATAGAAGTGTATTAGTGTAAAGTCTACTTTTTTATCCCGATTATTGATGTTGAAGGGTATCTATCTTACTTTTATGTCTGTTTCTTCTTTTAATATCAGTATCTTTAGTGCACGTATCAGACTTGCTATAAAATTTATTATAAACTGTTCAAGAAACACTAACAACCAGTTTCATAGTTGAACCCACACTTACACCAAAACATTGTTTAGTAAGCTATTTATCTATTCATGACTTTTCCCAAGAGTATATTATTGACTTTTGATGTAACAAATTTCCAGAAGAAAAATATTCCCAGCTTGTTACTTATTTGTACATAAATTGGATATTAGAGTAATAGTGTTTTCGGACCAATGCTAATAGTTATTCAAGTAATTTCATGAGTCAGAGCATGTGTAGTAAATTTGATCCTCATTTCCGCGGCCATAAAACTGGTAAGGATTAAATACAAGGGCATTCCAAACAAGTGAGGGTTGCTCTCATAAAACTAATACGACAACTCCCACCATAGCTGGCACCTTCAGCTTAACCAAGCAGAGTAAGGTGGCAATGACTGTGTGTCCTGTGAAAATTTCACAGGTGAAATTAGGGTGAGGGAATTCAAGGAGCAAATTCTCAAGGCCAGTAGGACGTACTATTTTCAGAAATATTGTTGAGTGTCTTCTTCCCAAGAAAATAGCTATTTTAGTTTTTCCTTCAAGTTTAAAGAAAATGATGAATGAAGTACTTGATTTTTCTAACTAAGTAACCCTGATGGTTTGGTCTCATCTTGGGATGGAAACAGTTGGGATCTGGGAAGGAAATCTATTTCAAGGTCATGGTAGAGGTAGGCATGTGAGGTTGACCCACCATATACTCAATATAAAAAAGAGAGTTCAAAACAGGTTCTTAAGGCACAAATTCTGGATACTTCATCAAAGAAGATAGACCTATGAAAAAGTGCTTTGCATCAAAGACATGAAAGAATTGCAAATTGAAATGATAAGATATTGCTACACAGCTGTTATCTTGGCCTAAGTCTAGAGCATGGGTGAAATAAGTGCTCCCAGGATGTGGAGGCACAGGAACTACCAGAATTGTGGAGCAGCCTCTGAGTACAATGGGACAGTCCCTGTCTACTACCCAGTACTCTTCCCATTGGCTCAACAGTTGTCCTTATTGGTAATTACTCACTGGATTTGAACACGTAAGTTCATACAAAAACCTGCACATGGATGTACACACTAGTAGCACTCTCCATGTGGCTAAAAGTGGAAACACCAAGATGTCTGTCAGCAGGAAAATGGATAAATATACCATGGTACCTCCAGGCCACGGAATGTACACTAAGCTAAGAAGGAACATAGTATCAAACCATGAAAAGATATTTGAGGACCATTAAGTGCATATTACAAAGATGCCAATTTGGAAAGACTACAACGTATGATTCCAACTATATGATGTTCTGGAAAAGGTAAAACAATAGAGACTGTAAAAATGGTGGTTACTGTAAGTTAATAAGGAGGAAGAAATAGAGAACAGTGGATTTTGGGGGCAGTGATACTATTCCACATGACACTTAACAGTGAAGACAGATCATACATTTGTCAAAATTCATAGAATGTATAATACTAGGAGTGAACTCTAATGTAAGCTATGACCTCTGGGTAACCATGATATATCTCTGTAGATTAAACCCTATGGCTTATCAGTTGTAACAAAGGTACTCTTCTGGTGCATTATGTCAAGGAAGGAGCCATTCTTTAAAATTAAAAATATAGTTACTTAAAAATCAACAGTTGCTGGTCTGGCTAGGAAGTCCTTAAGTTTGGAACCCTGTGGAACAGTCTTCAGTTTTTTTATGTTGAGTGAGTTCTTTAAGGGTACCACTTAGTGGAGGTACATAGTTTTACAACTAACAAAGAATGTGTAACTAGTACAACCACTATAGAAATCACTTTGGAGATTCCTCAAAAAGCTAAAAATAGAGATTCCATTTGACCTAGCCTCTTCTGAATATCTTTCCATCTCCAGATCCCTCTCAGATGTACCATTTCAGAAGGCTTTTTGTTTTCCCTTCCTGTTAGAAACTTCCTTCACCCTCTGTTTCCCATTAGTTTCATATCATAATTCTCATCTAATCTAGCCAGGCTTGTCTCTTAATAGAAAAGGAAATAGTTTTAAAATGTCTGATATCCCTTTCACTGTGCCCAGTGATACCTTTTATTATTAATAAAATTAAAGTAAGAGAAAGTTGGGCTTCACGTTTATAGATACCAAGAGTCCAAAGTAGAGCATTGATCCTGTATTGATGTTATAAAATCCCAATTGTCCTTTAGACAAAGGATTAAAAAAGAGAAAGATCAAGTACAGTGGTTAGCCAAACAAAGCAAAAACAAAATGAAACAAAACCCAAGACAGAAACCAAACCAAACCAAAACCAAACCAAAACAGTGACATTTTAATCTACTTCCTCTACTTTTCCTTGACTTATGCATATTATCCTGATTTTGTCATTATATAATACATACATTTATTTGGCAACTACTTAGCATTTCTTTGTTCCTTAATTTTGAGAAAAAGTAGGCTCACAGAGAATGATTTTTTGGTAATAAATTGCCTAGAAAAATGTTATACCGTACAGTGAAAAATATTCTTTCTTCTTTCTTCAGCACTGAATCCTCACAATATTGTTTATTTTGTTTAGATTGACTAGCTGGTGGTAAGGAATACAGAGATGGGTTGGGGAGAAGGTGTGAAATATTTCATATTTTAGCAACTTGTGTGATCTGAAATTTTTACATAGTGAAGTGGCAAATTTCCTTTTTGTGCTTAAAAGTTGCTTGTTGTTTATTTTATCCAGATTGACTAGCTGGTAAGGAATAGAGATGGGTGGGGGAGGGGTGTGAAATATTTCACATTTTAGCAGTTTGTGTGATCTGGAATTTTTTTCTCATTTTATTGATATGGATAAGTGCAAAATTTAAGGTTTACAATGTAGTTGAGCATTTTGTGCACATACATATCCTGTCAAGGTGATAAGGGCTTTCCCACTTTTTGCCCCTCTCATTACCCCACCTCCTACCTCACCCTTCCCCCCTCTTCCACTTTGTCTTTCGTCTTAAGTTCCCTAGGAGTTGTGATCTGGGTCTCTCATATCAGAGAGACCATTGGATGTTTCACCTTCTGCTTCTGACTTACTTCACTAAGCATGATGTTCTCAAGTTTCTTCCATTTGCCTATAAAAGCCTCCACGCTGTTGGACTTTATTGATGCATAGTATTCCATTGTGTATAAATACCACAGTTTGTGTATCCACTGGTCTGTTGATGGGTATTTTGGTGACTTCCATATTTTTGCTATTGTTAGCTGCGCTGCTGTAAACATGGGTATACATATATCTCTCTTGTGTATTGTTTTGGTCTCTTTTGGATGATCTGGAATTTTAAAATAGTGAAGTGACAAAATTCCTTCTTGTGCTTAAAAGTTGGGGACTAAAAACTTACCATGTGCATAGCAAATGATGAAGACTAAACAAAAAGAAATAAAAGTTAACTCCAGATCAAATACATAGAGGAAGCTAACCTAACACTCATCTAATTTTTAGTAGCATTGAGATATTGAGATCATTTTAACTGACTGCAAGCAGGTAGAAAAAAGTGTCATAGTGATTTCTCAATAGCCAAGATAAGTATTTCTGGAACAGAAAGTGGAGAAGATGATATTGAAGGCAGGGGACGGGAGGAAAACCTTCCTTTCATAAGCAGCGATCAGTGTCCTTCCGTCCGTCCAGCCATCCAGATGACTTCATGGCCTTGGGGTATGGGAAATAGCTACCCTTCCAGAAGAACAGTGGCTTTCCTTCAGTACCTCTAGTAGAGTGCTATAATTTCATATATTCAGCAGCACCAAAGCCTAAATATTTAAATTCTTCCTTCCCATGGAAGAGTGCAATGATCTCAATGAGAGTGATGGAGCTGCCTTGTCCACACAGCTGGATCGTGAACAAGTTCTTTATCCAAACCCTGCCCACCTTCCCAGTGTCCCCTGCTCACGTCCTTCCTGCTGGAAGCCTGCTATTCCTTGTGTACCTTGCTTTACTCACTGAGAAATCTTGTAACTGGTGGTTTTCATCAGTAGTCTTTTGTAGAAGACCTGTGGAAAAGGTCTGTAATGAGACCCTCAGAAATCCAAATGAGCTGAGGATGTAGCTCAGTGTGAAGGCCCTGGACTTGCTCCCCAGTAACACACACACACACACACACACACACACACACACACACACACACACACTTCTAAAAAAGTACAAGGAGAGAGAGCGGAGGACATTTATGTCTTGTTGGCATACATTTCTCTCTACTTCAGTGGTCACGTCAGGGAATGTTGTGTATGAGCACGAAAGTCATCCTGAACAGCTGCCCAGACGCAGCTTGGCATCTGGGACCTGGGGAAAGGAAGAAATAACTCTTCTTTCTAATTTCCACAAAGAAGAAAGTGATATTCTGGACAAACACAATTCCACTTGGCTGATTTCCTGACATACTAACACCTCTTGACTTCCAGGAAATTCTTTCATAAGAAGTTTTGAATGGTGATGAGCATCAGTCAGAAAATTCCATGGGTTGAGTTTCCTGCCTCAGCAACTTTAAGATTATGCAGCAGTCTGAAATTGTTTGCTCAGAGTCTCTTACAGGCTGTTATGGTTTGAGTCTGGAACGTCCCCCACGAGCCTCATGGATTTGCATGTTGTGGATTATCTATGGATTTAATGTACTGTTAGGAAGTCGGGCCTGGTCAGGAGGGGCCACTGATAGAGTGTGGGGTGGGTCAGTGGGCCACTGCGGGTGTGGCCTGGAAGGATGAGCTCTCACCCCAGCTTCTCCTGAAGCGCGGCCCTTTCTTTTGCTGTGCTGTGATCAGCTGCTCTGTGCCAGACCCTTTCCGCTGTTGCCGGCCAGCTGGGAATGGACTGGGGCCTCCTGACACGGGGAGCTAGAGTAGATGCCTCCTCCCTGAAGTCGGGGGTGCCAGGCACTCTGTCCCAGCAGCAGTGAGAAGGTAACGAAGACACAGGTTTCCGACTCCTCCACACGGAGTCGGCCTTCATCGTGGCCGAGGCTGTCTGCTCCGGGACCTACAAAGGACTTTACTTAAGGAGATCTTATTTCACCTCTGACAGCTCCCTGGGTTGTCTCCCGGTGGACACACATCCATTCGTCCCGTTTTTCACTCAGAGGTTTCCTAGGAAGAGCCAGTCTTCTGCCAAGAGCTTTCTGCTGTTTCTGATCAGTGCCCTGAAGCTGTAAGATGGAAAACTGAAAAGAAAATG
This sequence comes from Ctenodactylus gundi, assembly GCA_004027205.1. Classification (NCBI taxonomy): domain Eukaryota; kingdom Metazoa; phylum Chordata; class Mammalia; order Rodentia; family Ctenodactylidae; genus Ctenodactylus; species Ctenodactylus gundi. The sequence goes on along the minus strand of PVKB01000737.1, from coordinate 231,428 downwards.
CAAGGGGTTCACCATCTCCTTTCACAGAAACACAATAGGAAAGAGTCACCCGCAGAGCCGTTTTTGTCCTGTATTCTTCCACTGGGTCAAATTCAGAGCCATTAGACACTGAGGGCTAATGGTGTGAAAAGGTAGCTGGTTTTCTAAAAGCTACTTCTCCAGGCAGCCCAGCAGCAGTCCTCAAGGTTCACAGTGATCATTTTCCATCGAAAGGTCGTTTCTCTTTCTTTTTTCCTCTGATTTCCTAACTGACTGTTCATTTGTTTGGCAATTGTGGGAGCCAGAGCTGAGAGGCCTGTGTACGCCATTGTAATCTAAAAATGTAATGTACATATTAAAGCTTCTAAATAATTTTACTTCTGTCCCTTTAATCATTGCACCAAATGGGATATTATATAAATTTTACAATTGCTAAAATTGAGGATTAGCACCCTTTTTGTCTTTTTTTTTTTTAAGTAAAAGAGAACAGTAGAATGTGCCATGTCTTTCTTCTGTACACTGGGCCATCCTCTCATTAGTCATGTGAGCCAGTAGCTGGGGCCAGGGGCATGGGCTTGTCATCCCCACGCTCTGGGAGGCTGAGGCTGAAGGATCTCAAATCTGAGGCCAGCCTGAACAAATTAGGAGACCCCCGAAAAGGGCTGCGGATGCAGCATAGCAAAGTGGTGACTCCATCCCCAGTATCATAACCAGATAAATACATAAAAGTAAAAAGGCAGCCCTTATCTTCTTATCTGTGGGAGAGACCAAATCCAGTGTTTTCATAGATGTTTTGCTGCTCCAGACCCATTCTTGGGGACTGGTGTGCTGTTTCTTTGGGTGTGGACTTTAAAAAATTTGCCTCCTAAATTCCTTTATGCCCCTTTGCAGAGGGTTGTGTAACTGGGTCTTCAGTACCTTGTTTAAACCAGGATTTTTTTCTCTTTACCAAGTCATTTCTATTTTCAGTATTAGTATAAGTCATTTGTTTCAGGATAGAAGTTCTAAAGGGCAGTTATCAAACGTTATAAGTGGACTTGGACTAGAACTATCCTCCATGAATGTATGTGTAAGAATTTGTCAAGTCATGCCAGCCTGGTGGTTGCAGGCCTGTCATCCCAGCACCCTGGGAGGCTGAGGGAGCAAGATCTCAAATTCAGGCCCAGCCTGGGCAACTTAAAGACTTAGTGAGACCCTGTCTCAAAAACAACAACAACAACAACAACAACAACAACAACAACAACAACAACAACAAAAACAAACAAAAAAAATGAGCTGAAGATATAACTCAGTGTGAAGGCCCAGGCTCTCATCTTCAGTAACTCCCTCTGTCCCTTCCAAAAAAGGAAATTGTTACATCTTCAGCAAATTGAGGGCAGAGTTGATAAGTGAGAAGTAATAGCAGGTTGGGGCAGCCTGAGCTGGGTGGGCTGGGGCAAGGGTGTCACTCGCAGAGGACCAGAGTGTGAAGGTGGTGAGTCAGAAGGGAGGGTGCTGTGCAGGGAGCAGAGACTCCCAGGACGACAGCATGGGACTCACCTTCCTGACTGTTTCCCCGCTATGAGAAGTTTCCTTGTACTTACAGGAAATTAGCTTTGATTATTTTTTAAAATTCATTTCTACAGCTTCGAATGCCACGTGTTCTATAATCTAAAAAACACTATGGTTTTGCTTAAAACACCGTATGTTCCCCTGTTTTCACTGGGTTAATTTCTGATGAAAGCAATCAAGTGGTCAGAAATCATAATATATATTTAGAGTTTCATACAAATAATATAAAATGTGTGGTTATGAATTAATTTTTCTCCTATAGATTTGGTAACATACTTTAGTTCTTTAAAACTGTTTTTTCAAGAACTGTTTTTAGTCATTATCTTGCTAAAGGAGTGGTCAAATCACATTTCCTAAGTTGACTTTCTTATGCTAGTTAATGTGGCTTTATATTTCAGAAAAAATGTGGCTTTCATATTTCAGAAAAAATTACACGATGATGCATAAGTTTGTAGTATTTTCTGTCTCCTTTCTATGAAGATGTGATTATCTTCTTAGAGTGATTTAACCCAAAAGAACAAAAAACAAAATAGGAATGTTCAGTCACCTTCTAAACATTAAAGGAGCTAAAAATCATCATTCTACCAGAAAAGTGCAGAAAATGCACTTGAAAGAAATGTAGCGTTGTCTCTTAAAAAAGAAATCAAACATCCCTGAGTAGACAGAAATATCCAAACTATTTTAAGGGTTTAAGATGTATTTTCTAGAGCTGACATAGTGCCACTGTAATTAGAAACAGGTGTATATGAACAGGGGCAAAGACTAATTGTTACTAACAAACCATTTAAACTAACAATGTAATGGAATGTACAGTTAAGCACTAATGATCAAAGATGGTGGTCTTTTTCTTTGTCGCCTGTGTGAGACTTTGGCCTAAATTGTCACTGCTGCTGAAAGTGTCCCTGTTCCTGGATGCTTGTGAAAACAAGCAGTACAACTGATGTGGTTTATTTGCATTGACAAAGGTGACAATTTTCAGATTTGACAGTGACAGAAAGACACATTGAGAACATTAAACCCAGGACTGAGTGTCAGACAGAAAGGATTCCTTTAAGCCAAAGAAGGTGTCCCAGCATCCTACCGCTCAATGGCTGATACTCACAGGGTTCTCGTCTTTCTGGGTAACGAAAACATATGTCATTCTTAACGTTGACTTCACAATGAATTACCTGGAAAGCTGCATACGATCCCCATGTGTAAGTCTCACTCCACAGGAGTTCATCTAACCATGCATTTGTAAGGCTGGGTCAGGGGCTGGGATTGAGTCATTTTTCCCCCAATAATTATTTTTGTTTGTTGCTTTCTGTTTGTGGTATGTAACAAATACATTGATCCTGGAGAACTGGTGAACGAACACATCACATCTTAATTATTTTTACTTCCCCTTCCTGCCCTCTCCACCTCCCTCTCATCTTCTCTCCTCCTTCTCATTCTTAGAGCTTCTTTCTTTCTCCACAAAGTTCCCTTATCATCACTCTTTTATTTTGCTATTGCTTTCTGTTCTAAGAGGAGCTACTGTATATCCAATGAGAGGAAAACAGTGAGTTAGGAGGCAGTAAAGGAGTGCACCCTTCAGTGATTAGCTCCCTTCTCATCACTTGGCTCCCTCGGAGCACTGAGCCCAAGTCCACTCTGTGACCATCTCTGAGCAAGGTCAGTGGTACTGTGCAAGTCATTCTTTTAGCCTCTTGGAAAAGGCAAAAATGGGCCAAGTGATTCCAGCAAGGGCTTCATAAATTATATGGTCTATAGATTGATATCTTAAACTGTAGAGTACTGGGGCACTTTGCCTTCATTTACGAGGTGAATCATGGACTGTTAGTGAGGGAAAACATAACATGCTTCACTCAAAAAGCGTGAAGGCTTTTCCAGAAATACAGGTGCCTAATATCTGTTCTAGTTTTGTTTTGAATGGGTTGTATCAGAGAAGGAGCTTTGTTAGGGAAGGATTTTGTTTCCTAAGGTACAGAAACAAAGTTGGGCTTCAAATATTCCATGTGCTATCATGGTCGGCTTGATATATTGATTGTTTTTGTAATTTCAAAAACATTAAAAAAAAACCCTATAAAAACAGATCACTTACGATTTTTTTAAACAACCGAATCTCTTTGGAATCTTGAGATAGGTTAATTTCACCGCAGATCTGTCTTAATTACTCATTCATTGCTAGGACACATTACCTAATACCCACAACTTAAGGGAGGAAAAGCTTATTTTAGCTCACAGTAGCATGTGGTTGCCGTCCATTCATGAGCCGTGAGCAGGGGCAGGAAGGGTCTGGTGGGAACAGATGCCCAGGGCATCATAGAGGAAGGACACGGGCCATCAGAAGAAGCTGGAGCAAAAGCTTACTCTCCTCCAGGACACACATCCAGTAACATGCCACATGCCCATAATCTGTCACACCCCAGTAATCCAGCCAATCCCAGTAATCTACCCCTCCCAAGCAGGCCTCACCGTTTCACAGCATATGAAATCTGTAGATAACCCACAATACCCACATACATGAGGCTTTTAAGCAACATTCTGCATCCAAACCACAGCAGCTTCTCAGCTCAGGCATATTGGCTGCCTTCAGTTTCCACTTTTCCACGCGCCTTCTCCTTCCGACTGCCCTGTTTTCTTCTCTCCCTGGTCCGTGCTTTTTCTACTGATTCCTTTCTCAGAGGGACCTGCCTGGCTCTGTTTCCTGATAAAGAAATTTTCTTGAATCTTCCTTAAACTATAAACAGTGCCCACCAAAAAAGTCTCTTGTAGGCCGGCTAAGTCTTTGTATGATCAAGCCAACAATCATCAATTAGTTTTGTTACGGGTGCCCTAGTGGACTTCTCTACTTCTACCTCTAAACACCAAATTCTGAATCTTTGTCCAGGCTTACATTAATAAAATTAGTTTCTGGAATTAAATATCCTGGTGAGGCTGGTGATGTCGCTTAGTGGTAGAATGTTGGTCTAGTGTGTGCTATGTTCTGGGTCTGGCCCTCAGACTGCAGAAGTGAACAAAAAATGAAAATAGTAGCAACAAAACAAAGGGAAACATGAGAAAGTTCCTCTGTGGACTGCACAGTAAGTTCTATGTTCCATGGCTGGTGCCGTCCTTAAACTGTGTTTTGTCCCCTCTTAAATCTTCCCACTGGCATGTCTTTTGTGGTAATACAGTCTTAGGACAGTTGCCCTCCTTCCAAGAGTTGCTTCTCTGGGCCGTTCTGTATTTGCCATTTCTTTGCATTGAAATCTGTCTATCGTTCCACCTTTCCTCATTTTTGAGACTCTGATGTTATTTAAGATTCGGTGAAGACTTCACCTTGTTAGTGAAACCTTCTTCAGTACAACCCATTCAAGCCAGATGATCTTTTCCTATTTCTTCTTATTGTATCATCAGGCTTATCTGTGGTCTGCCCTGTATTATTTTTGAAGTGTGCCTGTGTTTGTTTAAGAGCGGGGACTGTCCCCGAGCCACCTTGTAACTCTTGGAATGATAGGGTAGAGCTTGAATCCTAGAAACCAAGGGCATTGCATTGTTAGAGAACATTGAAGTCACCAGAAGGCCCTTAAAAAGGGAGCTGTTTTTCAGGATTGCTGGTGAAATCACATGGGGGTTGCTGTAGAGGCATCAAAGTTGCAAGACATGTGGGAACTGGCATTGGGGACATTAGAGGCACAGACTTTTGTGTTCATGTCTTTTTCTCTCTCTGGAGATACATGCATGGCCTTGATCAGTCAGTCCTCTCATGTTCTGTCTGTGAGAGCAACTTCCGCAGAATCTGTGCACACAAGGCTCTCCCTGTCATGGACTGGTCATGATTTAGTTAGTCTCTCAGCCTTCTCCACTTCCAGTATTATCCAAAATAAAGCTATTTTGTGTGTTTCAAGAGGTAGAAGAAAGAATTCCAAGAGCTTTCACCATGAAGGCCTGATACATGTTTGAGGAGATGAATATTTTTAATCTAATTTAAATGATGTACAATGGATGTATGCATTGAAATTTCATGTCATGCCCCATTAATTTATATAATTTTTATGTATTAGTTTAAAAATTTAAAAAGGGCATAGCCAACCTCACAAATAATATCAATCCTAAGTGTCAGAAAGAAAAGATTAAACTGAAAACCAATAAGAAAATGGAGGCACGTACAGAATTTGAAAGAGAAGCTAAAATATCAAAAAGCAAAGATCTTAATATGAATAAAATTTTACTTGTAACACAATAGTTTGTTTTCTCAAGATCTGTGTTAAGAATAAGATACTTCATTAAGTACTTACACATTCAAAGCTGATAGTACTAATCATTTCCTACTTATGGAATCAATTTGTTTGTAGTTTTGTGACTGCATAATAAATAAATGCAGTTTTGTAAAAGGCAGCTCTTTCAAATGGTGAATAATTACTTTTTTGAGCTCCAGGTTAAAAAAAAATGATTCTCATCCAGAATTTCTTACTAAAGATCTTTGTCAAATTAAGAAATATGAACACAAAAGGTCTTTCTATTGGTTCCTATTATTTGAGTATTGGCTGTTGTCATGCTTTGCATCTGTAGTGTTACCCAGAAGCCTCGTGTATTTGGATGCTGTAGGTTACCTATGGATATGGAGAGCCCTGGCTGGAAGGGGTGGATGCTTGGGGCCTGACCTGGCAGGGTGTGTCCTGGTTCTGACCTTCCTTACTGGCTTGGCTTCCATCTGGAGAAGAGCTCTCTGGCTCCAACCCTCCATGTGTGTTCACCTTTGCTGGCTGCCCATCCATAGACTGTGACCTTCTGAAACTGTGAGCTAAAATAAATCTTTCCTCCCTTAAATTGTGGATGTCAGGTATTCTGTCCCAGCAACGAGAAAGTAACTAAAAGAGTTACTTTGCTTTGTTCCTGGGTTTGGAGAATTCCCACAGGATTTCCACCTCCAGGGAAGCTTTGAGATCAGACCAGGAGGAATAAAAAAATGGGTGATACTTACATTTCCAAAGCAGATGGGAAGATTGGATAAAATGATTCTTGCCCAGAACATAGGAAGTGTTCACCAAATGTGATTGTTTTCAAAAGCACAGATCAGTGTCCTCAGACTAGCCCTTTCTTCCTTTGCTTCCAGGTCTTAGATGTTCCGACTCATCTCCCGCCAACCTCTACTCTTCTGCCATGTGGTCCTCTTTATTTTTATCTTTCCAAGGCACTCCCTTCTCCCTCCTGTCTTTGCTGTTGATTTTCTTCCCTCTTTGGAGTACACTCCTCCTAATTTTGATGACTTCTATGCTTGCTTGAAGCCCACACCCTACTGTCTTCAGGAGAGAGAAATTAACATAATCACAAATCTTGATCATGTGGGTTTGAATCCTTACCTAGGGGTTGTGTAGCTTTGAACGAGTTGTAAAATCTTACCTCTCTGCAGAATGGGGACAAGAAACATGTCACTATAAAATCTTTCTCACATGCCTTACCCCACAGGAATATTTCTCTTTCTGCTTTTTTCCTGGGTCTTTACCTACAACAGAATACCTTATGTCTTCAGAATTTGTCTTTATCGTGGCCCTTTCTCTTATGAAGACTGTGACTGTATATTTTTAAGTGAAATAGTAAGAAAAAGTTCTTCATTTAAAAATGTACTGAATTTAAAAATTATTTATCTATTTATTTTTGTGATATTGAACCCTGGCCTTTTGCACTGGGCTATCCTCAGCCTGTTTTCTCACTTTTGATTTTGAGACAGGGTCTTGCAAAGTTGCTATGTTTCCCAGGTTGGACTCAAACTTGAGATCTTCCTGCCTCAGCATCTCAGGGTGCTAGGATTACAGGCATGGACCCAGTGCTCTACATGTTTAGATGACCAGATTTTAACAGTAACAGCGGCAAACAGGTGACTGCTGCTTAGTGCAGTGAAATTGGTTAAAATGCAGTGCTAGGTAGGTTGCTCCCACCCTGGCATCGAGTATGCTTTTGCTGGTCATGACCTTCCTGTGAAGCAGTGTTGTTTTTCTGCAGTGAACTCACCTTGCCGAACTGCTTTGATCTCTCTGCCTTTAGTTTGAGGAAAACGCAGGGCGGAAAGAGACCAGGAGAGGTCTTAATGCGCACCGTGGAAGCATGAATTATTTGTCTTAATAATGAGGGTCCACGCAGCACAGACCAGAGGCTGCAATAGGCCTCAGCTGTCTTCAGGCATAGTGAGACAAGTTGCTGAAGGTATGGTGTGGGACACAACTGCTTGATTTAAACAAAAACAGCTGAAACAAGGACTGTGTGGCTGCAGGGAACACTATAAAAGTGCATGCATTATTGTGGACATAAAAATCTTTATGTTTATCCCGGTGCTGCTGCTCTGCCACTATTAATGGCTCTTTCATAAAAATAAAGAACTTTTTTTATACTTGGATGAGCAGAGTATTGATTCTTCTATATCCCATTTCCTGAAAGAGATTTTCCCTTTTAATATGTGCATCAAGTAAAAAGTTTACCACCGGTCGTGACTGCATTATGGTGCATCCAGCTGTGACTGAGCTCTACTTGATCACCTGCCTCTGGCCGCCTCTCCTTTATGCAACCATTTATGAGAGGTGGAGGGGTGCAGTGTTTGCTAAGATTGTCCACAGAAACAACCGGCCTGATAGACAAGATGTGATGAGGAAACATGGTGCATGTATAAATTTTAAAAGTCATCACTATAAAAGGCATGTTGTCATGAATCCTTCTCAAGTTACCCCCCCCCCCCCCCGGCCCCCGCTTCGTACACACTTAGCCCATCATTCTTGCCACTTCCCGAAGCAGTTCTGGATGTCCTCTTTAACAAAGGTCTGCAGTTGTCACGGCTGTCTCGATGTTCCAGTTTGACTCAAGCCATTCCCCTTCATGGTCATTTTGACTTTGAGGAAAAACCAGAATTCACGTGGTGCCAGGCAGATTCAGTGAACGAGGTGGGTGAGGAGACACTCATGTTTCTAGCAAGTCTGTTCTTCCATTGGACCATACCTGGCAGCAGCATTCTCTGTAGTTTTGATCATGCCTTGTAAAGACATGCAGGAAAAGGACTTACAGAACTGCCTTAGAGAGTGGCTGGAAAAATGACATTACTGTGTTACTGTGTTCATAGCTAGAGGGTGTATTTTGTGGGGGATAAATGGTACTACATATTTATTGTAGTCATTTAATATATGTGTGTGTGTGTGTGTGTGTGTGTGTGTGTGTGTGTGTATAAATATGGATGGGTTTGTTAGATTAGCTCACATGATTAGAAGCTGAATAGTTTTCTCGGCTGTGTGGCAGCATCAGAAGCACATTACTGGTAGAGAAGAATCAAGCTTGAGTGAGAGGTGGCTTCCACCTTCCATTGTCCCACCATTGCATCCCTGGGCCTGGCCTATGGGTTGCTGCCGCCCATAGTCACACAAGTCTTCCCGCTCAGTTTGCTGAAGTGTTGATTACCCCTGGGGAACCCTCGCGTGCTTTTCTGGGGTACACTCTACTGGTTTTCTAGGTATGTCTCACGTCAGCCAAGTTGACAGTTGTAGTTAACTGCTAGAGGGACCTTCATTGAGAATGTTGATTCTCAGCTTCATTACTTACTAGATGTAGATTTGATTCTATTACATAACTTCTCTGTATCTCTGATTTCTACTCTGTATCATCTGCTCATAGGAACTTTAGGAGAATATGTAAACACTACTTAGAAAAATGCTCACCAAATACTCATTAGGTATTTGCTTTAATATTCCTATTACTGTTGAGTCCATGTAACACCTGGCTTTTTACTCCATGTTAGAACTGTCTACCAAGCATGATAATTGTAATCGAATGTGGAAACTTTTGCTGAACAAGAATGAAACACAGACATACAAAAAAAGCTAGTGGATCGGAGAGCCAGGATTCCAATGCAAATCTGTCCTGAATTCTGTTTTCTTGTTCGCTGTGCTTTCTTGCTGATGGTCTGTTTGCAAATATTTTCTGCGAATATTTGTTACTTATATTTATTCTTCGTTAGTACCACACATGACACTCTTTTCAACTAACATATAAGGAGGCTCATATTTCCACTCCTCCAGTCCATGTGCTAAAGGAAACAAGGAAGTGGCCATAATGGGCATGAGAATGGGCTATGGGGTTGGGAGCAAAGAGGATAGTGGGAAAGAACAGGGAAACAAAAGTGATGGAGATGCCATATGTACATGCACCAGCTTCCTGTGATGAGTACAGTTTTCATGTACTGCAAGTCCCACTAAAAACTACTAAAAATACACCTCAGCCTTAATGGCAGAATTTTAGGGACACGTATGGGAAGCTCTGTCCCACCATGGCTCACAAAGATTTACCCCAACCCAAACCTACAAACTTACAATTTGTACACGTTATCTCCTATAGTTCTGGAGGACAAGAACACACACACACACACACACACACACACACACACGAACAAGAAAAAATAAAGAAGCAGCACTGGCGAGGTTTCATCTCTCTGTGTTTCCGTCATCGAATGTCTGAAGTAGTGCTGAGCTTAATGTTAGCATTTGCTGATTCATTTTCTTCTGGATGTACCTTACATACAGATGACAAAGAAGTTACTTTAGAATATCACAGTATCCCTCAGACTTCTGTGTGTTTCCTTGAGATTATAGTCAATGAATATGGGAAGGACAGTTGTCTCAGTAATCAGGCAGGGGCTCCCTGGACCTGCCACCTCTTCTTTGAGGTATTATTTGGAGACAACTTCTCACCTCTGCTAGGTTTGTAATACTAAGCAGGCAAAAGGTACAACAGAGTATTAACCATTGGTTCTTAAGATTTGGTGAGGTAAATACTATAATCTCCCTCGAGATAAGCACTTGCAGATTTTGTGTGACAGAGCACGCAAGGACAGGTGGTAAAGCTGCCACTGAAGTTGGTGCTACGGACCTATCCACAGGTGGCTTTGCATACCCTTCATGCTGCAGCAGAAGTGTCAACACATGCCGTTCAACTCTGGAGTAGCTGGGTGGTCTCCGTGGCTGCCACAGCTATGGCATTATTATCGTATTTAAGTGTGTAGGTCCATAGCACAGCGAGATACCCAAGAGGGTGAGGCAGTCACTTGAGCACTGAACTTTAATTTTGTATTGTGATTTGGAATGTATAAGTGGCTTTTTGAATATCCTTTGAATGATTACGTGTTAGTGGACCAAACATTTTAAACCCTAATGAATTCATTTTATCTAAAGATGTATTCAAAACACAGAAGAAAGGAAAACAAAATGAGAAAAACTATTTCACAGAAATTATAGGAAATTTATGGGCCACAGAATACGTTTTCAGAGTATGGTAACTGGAGTTCACATATTTTTCTGTTTTCTGGCTTTACTCCATGAGCAAGAGGTTAAAAAAAATTAGCTATGGAGTCAACCTTTGAAATTAAATCTGAAAAACCTTTTCTTAATTCAAATAGTAACAAAGTGTTATATTAAGCACTAGAATTTTAGAATGGTTAATAAATAGGAGTTTGGATTAAAGGAAAATTAGAAAAAAGGTAGAGATGAGTTTAAAGATATTAGGACATCTCTGTTTTGGCACACTAATCCAATTTTGGTGCAGTGAGTACCGAGGGGAATTATGACACAGGCAGCTTGGGATGTCATCTTTGAGATAATTTGATTGAGAACACATTATGAACTTTAAAGCTACTCATTGAGCATTAGTTTCACGTGGTGCTAAGTTCCCATGTGATGCACAGTCTGACTGCAGTTCAAACAGTGATAATAATAATAATTGATAGCTACAACTCCTTCAGTAAGTGTTACTGCATGTTTACTCTTTTCTGGGTAGAGTTCTAGGCTTTTGGAATACAGTAATGAAGGAAGTGATTAACTTTAATCTCAAGGAGTGTTCATTCCTAGAGGGGAGAGGGTGACAGAAAACAGAGGCACACGAATACATGCCAGAGGCTGGCAAGTACAACAGAGAAAATAAAGAGAGAAATAAAGTGCCAAAAAGAGAAGAGGAATGGGGAATTGCTTTGCGGTAATGAAGATGGTAGAAGGAAAATGGTGTTTGTTGGGTTTGCTGGCTTTGTCAGATGCTCTGTAGGTTCTGTCTTTGTTAATCATTAGAGTCAAGAAAGTTAGTGTGTTATCAATGTTTTATATACCTCCAAAATAAGACCACAAAAGTTAAATGGTTTGCCCAAGATCTCAGAGAAATCACCTGTATAGGTCAGGACAAATCCAAGTCTTATGAACTTTGCTTTACAATTCAGTTCTTACTTTCTTTCTGACCTGGATATCTAATAATGTTTTCATTAGCACTTTTCAATACACAAAGAATAGTTCTATACACTGCTATCTAATATTTATAGTAATCTTAGTGAAATCATATAATTAGATTAATTTTAAAGGAGAGAATATAGGCTCAGAGGATGGGATTTCTCCAGATTAGAAAATGGTGTTTCTACATATCTTTGACTTCAAAGTCTTTGTGCTTTCTGAGAGTTAGAGGCCAAGCTATGGGTGGTGTGACTTGGTGATGAGGAGAATGACCTCTGAAGTCAAAGGCCTGTATCTGGAGCCCAGTCCCACTACCGAGTAGCTATTTGACCTTGGGATTTTGAATACTCTTAAGTTCCAGCTTTCTCCTCCATAATAAGATTAATAATAATATTTACCTACTTATGGGATTAAATGGGTCTACACATTCATAGCCCTTAGAACTCTTCCTGACATAGAGTCAGTGTTACACAAAAGTTAGATGTCAATATAATAGTCAAGAGGGCAAAAGAGCTATAATTGAAAATTGTGTGTGCATCCATATAATCAAGTGTTAAATGATGTTTTGCAATAATCATAACAGAAGTACAGAGGACATGGCTACTTAACACAGATGCAGGGCCGTTGAGCTCCCAGGTACATGTCCAAAGACTGCTGTGAAGATTTTCTTTCCAAGACTTGCCTTTTGAGATTTCTGATTTGATCATCATTTGCTCTCAATCTTTGAAAATTTATTGAAATTGACAAATACAAATTGCGTGTATTTGTGACATATGGTGTGGTGTCTGAAAAATACCTGTGCGGAATGGCAAAATCAAAATTGATGCCTCAATTATCTTAATTGTCTTTTTTTTTGTGAGACGACTACCTAGCTTACACTTACTTTCCTAGCAGTTTTTCAAGCATGTAAAGCACTTTCATGAACTATAGTCACCATGGGGTACAACAGATCTCTTGAACTTTTTCCTTTTTTCTAACTGGAATTTTGTGCCCTTTTGCCAGTGTTCTGCACATATGCTCCCCTCACAGCTTCTGGGCATCACTACTTTACTTTCTGTTTCTGGGAATTCCAACTCTTCAGATTCCACATTACATGAGCTCATTTGTCTTTGTGTGCTTGTCTTATTTAACTTGATGTAATGTTCTCAAGGTTTGTGTTGTTACAAATGACAGGATTTCGTTCATCTTAAATTGAACAGTATACTATTGTGTAGATATATAGTGTTTTCTGTGTTCATGTGTCTTCTGATGGACACTTAGATTGACTTCATGTCTTGGCTATTGTGAATAATTATTTCATGGATATGGAGCACAGAGACTTCGTCATGCTGATTTCATTTCCTTTGGATATAAACCCAGATCTAGGATTGATGGGTCATATAGTAATTTTATTTTTAATGTTTTGATACATCTTTGTTGAGTTTTATATACTAGAAGTACTAATTTACATTCCCACTATCAGTGTAAAAGTGTTGTCTTTTCTCTACGTCCACTCCAGTGCATATTATTTTTCATGTTTTGTGTAATATCCATGCTGACTTGGGTGAGGTGATTTTTTTTTTATGTTAAGCTCCAGGCCCATTCTGGTGGACTAGAGCTTCAGGTCCAACCCACAGATCCAGGTACCTGTCTGCCCACCTGCTGACCCAAGAACAGCTGAATGAGGACACCAGCAGCAAGATGCCCACCAACCAAGCTTGTGGCCTGCTCTAAATTTCCAAATACATTATCTCATGAATAGTTTTTTGCTGATGAATCCAGTTTGTAAAGACTGGTAATATGTTTCAACTTTTTCCAAAAAGTAAACGCTAAAGCAGGATCATCAGCGATCTAAGAAACATGATTCCAGCTATTGACCCAAATAAGTGGAGATTCATGAATTTTTCCAACAAAGAAAATTCAAAGTGATCATCTAAACATGCTCAGTGAACTATGAAATAAAATAAACAGTTAACTAAGGAAATCAGGAAAATGATATACAGCAAACAAAATTAGAATGGCAACAAGCAGATAAAAGCCATAAAAAAAATCAAACAGAAATTCTGAAGCCAAAGGACAGAAAGACTGAACTGAAAATGCCATAGAGAGCTTTCATGACTAGGGTAGTCAAGAAGATGAATCAGTTAGCTCAGGGAGAGGTCACTTGAGATTAGTTGCTTAAAGGAACAAAAGAAAAAGGAATGAAACCGGGCAGAAATTTCTTTGAAATTTATATGACACTATCAAGCCCCATTTCTCATCTATCCTGTCTGTGGTTTTAATGTTAAATATTGCTTCTGACAAATACTTCCAGGGAAGAGCCTATCTATACAAAATGACCTCTGAGTCACGTCATATGCAGTCCAAGCGTGAGCTGTCCTATGGAACTGCTGGACAGATCACACGATGACCATTCTCTAAGAATGGGACTTGGAAAGAGCTTTAATGCATTCTGTGCCTTCCGCTGGCTTCCTGGCTGGTGCATTATACTATGACTGTGTGTGGTCAACTTTTAAGACTATTATGGGGCTGGGGAGGGAGAAATGGAAATAGGACAACTTCATATGCCAAAAAGGTCTATGTTATTCATGAGATGAAACATTTTTCATTTCTGTTAGCCGTTTGTCTTAGTTACTCTCTCTTTGCTAGGACAGAATACCTGACATCCACAACTTCATGCAGATTTATTTTATCTTATTTTTGAAGGTCACAGTCCATTGATGAGCAGATAGGTGGCTTGAGATAGTGGAAACAAATTTTGGGGCAGGAACCAGAGACAGAATTCCTCAGGGCACGGCAGAATAAAGCCATGTGAGAGGATGAAGGGCAGAGCTAGCACATACCCCTTCAGGGCCTAGAGCTGCCAAAGTTTTAATAGTTCTAGTGCTGCTAAAAAGTCTAAGCTCAAAGTCTCCTCTGAGAGGCAAGACAAATTCTCAGCTGTGAGCTCCTGTGAAAACCAGAGCTAAGCACTTCTGATATACAATGGCACAGGGTAAATATTCCCAAATCAAAAGGGAGGAGTAGAAGCATGAAAAGGCAACTGGACCAAAACAAGGTCTAAACCTGGCAGGGCATAGTCTTGTGCAACTGCTTACCTCTGTGGCAAGCAGCATTTTCCTTATAAAGTGCAGACTTCACTGCCTTCTTCGGGTACATGAGAAACCTTCTTTCACCGATTCAAGAGTAGATGGAATGGTAGGTTGATCACTTAGAGACTGTCTGTCTTGTAGGAGAAGACTATCTTGGTGACTTTCCTGTGGCTGACAAGTACTGGACATTTGAAATTTGAAGGAGGAGTTGCTTATTTTGGCTCAGTTTAAGCCTAGCTTGTTCTAAGGCCGAACTGTCATGGTGGGAGGACCTAGCAGAGGACAGCTGTTCCTGCAAGATGGTCAGAAGTTATTGATAGAGAAGGGAGTGCCTAGACAAGAATCTGCCTTTCTAGGTCATGCTCCTCGTAAGGACAGAAAGAACATTCTGTCTGAAAGAGAAACAGTGTAAATAGCCTGAGTAGAGGGTGGCTGTGGCTCTGCATGTATGAGCTGCCATAACGGAACTGTTCCAGGCAGTTCCTGGCAGTAACCTGACTCTGCCATATGTCACGATGGTCCTAACCCTCTGACTAACTCAGCACTTCCTGACTACCTTTTCAGGGTCTTCCTGGTTACCTGATGTAGTAATATAATGCCTGATGCCATTGCTTTCTGATTAGGTGGCTCTAGGCCACTATTGTGAAACTTTCTAACTGTGCACAGCAAGTAGGCAGAAAGAGAAGTCAGAGGGGTCAGGGTGGAGGATGTGGGGGGGGGGGGGACACAGAGGCAGAAATAAAGAAAGACTTCACTTCTCCACCATGTACTTTGTTGGAGTGAAATGAAGCATAGTTGGACTTCCTGCAGTGCCTTCCTGGCTATCCTGTCCAGGCTGCTTGGATCTGAATTTGCATCCTGAACCCCATCCCTGAGGGCCTGATAAGCTGGTGTTATTGGGCAGGATCTGACTCTAGACTTGGGTCTACAGGATCTGACTCTAGACTTGGATCTTACACCCTCAAAGACTCATTCCTCCAGCTGGGTCCCACCTGCCACCAGAACATGGAAGTCATCAATAGGTGAGTCCTCTGTCAAGCATAGCACCCGCTGTGGTCCACTCACCTTCCAAACGCATGGGACTTTTGGTGAACATTTCAGATTTAAAACATAACAACTGTGCATGTAAGTATAGTGTCAGTTTCTATATGTTCTGTAGTCAGTCCACATATTTCATGTGATTGACCATGTGTCCTACATTTAAATTCTGGAGGAGGTATTATGTATTAATGTTTGCATTAAGGTAAGCTGGATGGATTTGTACATTCTATGTGATAAAATACTTTCATCTTCTCCCATGATGTTGTGTAGGTAACTTGTGTTGTCAGCAAAATTCTCACTAATATGGATTTCAGTTACGTCTGAATAATAATAACCTTTGGACACAGGGTATCTGATCCTTCCCACTTGAGGAGAGCAAAGAGATCCCTCGTGCGTAAGATAAATTGCACCGGGGGTGGGCCACTTCTCATCAGGTGGCTGAGGGATGTAGTTTCCAGAGGCACAGCCATTTGTCCTGTTGTGTGTACAAGGTAGAGATGGAGCTGCTCGACTGTAGAGGGTGTCTACACCCGATTGCTCCTCCTATGGTAGCATTATCATCTGTGGTAAGCTACATATCTGACCTTGTTCATATATTTTGATAGTTAGTAGAACTTCTCATTTTTAGTAACTCAAAAAGTGCATTGAAGAGTAAGTATGGAAGTGAGCTTCTGATTGATGAGGCTAACTCCTGCAAAGTATGTGTACACATTGACTGACTAAAGATGGACAGAGTGGGGGGTCAGGGTGGGTGTGTGGACGATGACGTAATCCCCAGTGTGGAAATCTGAAGGCATGCAACTGGAGATACTACAGCATTCATCTTCCAAAATTGTGTCTTTGGGAAGATTCTGCCTGTGGACCACAGTTTAACAGATGAGTATGCATGCTGTGTCTCTACATACCCTTTGGAAAACAGCAACATTTCATTTGTATCAAACAACTACACTTCTAAATTAGTTTAGGTCTTTTTGATTCTACTTCTTCTACACCTGTAGAACAATACTGATTGTTTGTGTGTCAGCTGTACTTGCAGAACTTTGCAATCCATTAAATGATGTCAGCTTTTAAATCTTCTGCCATCAAATACTTCAAATATAAAATTATTTGTTTGTTCTTACAATGGTTTGATATTATCCAACTCATAGCAACTAAAGAAAATCTTAGAAGTACAATCTGTCAAAGCTGAAACAATTGATGTTACTAGGCATGCTATTGTAAATTCAGTCACAGCATTCAGTGTTGTTGGTAAAATAATTTGTTTTCCATGGTAACAAATGAACCCACTTTGGTGGAGCAGAGTCATGATAAAAGCAGTGTCGTAATTAAATGAAAACTTACACTCACAGTGTAGATTAACGGCTTTGCATTTCCCTAGTATGCCCAAGGCTCTGCGTCTGATACCCAGTGCCATAGAAATAAGTAAATAAAAATGCATTGTGGTACAACATTCTGTATGGCAGAAGCTGCAATATGGTGAAGGATGGTGGCATGTACCTTTGGTCTCCATTACTCAAGAAGCTGAGGTGCGAGGGTTTCATGAACTCCTGAGTTCAAGACCAGCTTAGGCAGCATAACCAGACCCCATCTCAGAAAAAGAGTAAGAGGAAAAACAAAACAGAACAACAACAACAACAACAACAAACCCCAAGAAAGCGGAAATCAACCTACCAAAGTAGAAGCTGTAATTATTTATAAAAAATTATACATAGTTTGACATTCAATCAAGAAACTCTAATATTTTTAGTGATGTAGCTAAGTTTGAATTGTAAACAAGTACTGAATCTTGATAGTTTTATTCCTCATCATCAAGGTAGTTTTTGAAATGCTTAATTCTTTTGAAATTCTTTTTCTAAGTCAGTGTAAGTTCAATGGTAATTGTATAGAAATTTCCTTTAAATGAGTCTTAAATTTTGATTTTTTCAAAATAAACTGAGAACTTTAATCAATATAGTAAATGAACACAGTTCTTAAAATGTCATCACCTTTGAAATTTTAAGTGAATGATAGTGATTGCAGAGCCTTATGACATTTAACTTGTCCCGATGACAGAACTGAACAAATTAACTTATGTTCTCACATGGAATAGGGGATTTAAATTTGAAGTTCTGTAGCTGCATATTGAAGTCTTTTGACTTGTGAGAAGAATCTTTTGATAGGGTGCTTCTATTTTTAATCAGATAAATTTATATCCTCTGCCAGAGGGGAACGAAACTGAGAAAGACCGAGATTTTGCTGCATCCAAGTTTGGCAAAGCATTAAAAAGAATCAGGGGAGGAGATGACTTATTTGATGAGATTTATCTTGTAAAAATATTTGTCAGAGAAGTGCTTTGAAAAGCACTTTTTGAGCTGCGAAGGCAATACCTGTGAAAATATTTGGGTTGAGACATTTACACTTTTTAGTACAAAAATCACTGATAATATGCCCTATCTGGCACAAATTACACTGAGTTTATCAAGCATATAAATGCCTAGACCGAGATTTCTTAAAATATTGTGGTCTACAGAGAAATATTCCTTGTAGATGTCAGTGATTGGAAAAATGCAGTTTTATATAAATAATGATAAAAATAGGATTACATAGTAAATAAATTCTTCATAAAAACTTACCGGGACATGGCATGAGAGAAAAATATTAAGAAATGATTAAGACAAAGAGGATTTTCTGCTTTTGTTGCTACTGATTTCATATACTTCATCGAAGTTCTAAAAATTGTATTTAATGCACATGGACATATATATTTTTATTTTTAAGAATGTGTTTTCTGAAATGGTATTTGGATAGTTCTATTTGAAGTAATATTAGAATTTCTATTTATATAGTCCAATCTTATTACACAAATAATTTGTTTGGTCAATAATATTTCAAAAATGTTCTAATTTTCATTTGGCTTAATACCTTGTTCCCCTCAGAGTGGTTTCATGTTTGGAGGACTACTTTTCTAATTTTCATATATAGATGATGATCTCAAAAGACCTGTAGTGGGATGATCAAAATTTTCGGTAAATGATTAAAAACTGTTTACAGTAACAGACACATTGCCATTAATCCCTTCAAAGCAATCTCTTTTGCTTGGAGCAAGCTTGCCCCACGGGTCACTCCGGCCACTTTCTGCGGCTGTTCTGGAAGTCCTCTCTTCTGAGCATCTTTGTGAAGTGTGACCGGACTGCAGTGGATGCTGCTCCACGTGCCACCCGATGGGACGCCGGGCTCGTGAACACGTTGCTGCGTGTCCTCATCTGCTTCACCCACTGGGTCTGGCACCGTGTGATTTCTGGCTCTTCTCCAAATCAAAATGACCATGAAAGGCCAATGTTTTTGATGGATTCAGGGCACAGCAATAGCCATGACTGGACGACTAGAGACATCATGAAAGAGGACTTACAGAACCGCTTCAGAAAGTGGCTAGAACCGTGGAATTGGTGGGTTCAAAGCAAGGGGGAGGGGTTGAGGAAGGATGGGTCCTCTCCTGTAAGTAAAAAAAAACTGAACACTCACCATGTTTTCCTCTCGTACCTCTACAGGGCCCCAGTCCCACGCCTGAGTGGATACCCTTTTCTTGTACCCTTTGCTTGCTGCCCCATATCCACCCTTGAATTTGGGGTCTCAGAAGTTGTAATGACCACTACCAGGGGAGAAACTAATGATGAGGGAGAGGTTATGTGACCTTGTTTTGAACTTGGAGACTTTTCTTGAGACTGCCTTCCTCAGAAGTCCCCTTGCTTGACCCTGGCCCCTTGGAATCCTCTTTGAGTGGGTCTGGGTTCTAATTCTTCAGGTCTGATGGTCAGTGTAGTTTGCTTCCAGTATTTTGTTTTCATCTCCTTTAAACTTTTTTCTCTTTTATTTTTCTCTAAAAGCATGTTCTGGATAGTTTCTAGATTCTTCCCCTGGTGACAAGATTAATTATTTCTTCTTTGCTGTTAATTCAAAAGAGAGATGCTGATTATCACATCAGTGACTACAATTAAGGCCATGTGGTTGGTTTAATTTAACTATTTTCCTATCTCTTTTATCTGGACCATCCTCATTTTAGGAAAATCTGTTATTATAGGCAACTATTTGTTGACTTTACCCAGGCCACCATTGTGTCAGGAAATCTAATTGACTTGAGTTTGTCATCCTTCTGGAATACCATGGAGGTTTCTCTCTGCCAGGGTGTTCTGCTAAAAATATCACCTGCTGCAATTAAGAGAAGATTCGGCTGTGAAAATTAGTTTTTGTTTATTCCACAATTAATTAATAACCTTATCTGGAAAAGTCATACTTTCTATGGTGATGATATTCAGCCACCAGTTTTATGAAAATGAAAAGAAGTAATTATTATGACCAAACAACTCTAAGACATATTTGTAGTTTTTTTCTTTAATCCTTACAAATAGACTATGAATGCCTTCTATAAAAATACAGTAGATGTTGTCTGATTCATATAATGTAAATACTGCTGACAACCGGTCAAAAAATTAATTCTTCTCACTCAACAAATTCTTTGTACTGCTTGGATTAACAAAACGTTTCTATTAGAACTTTGGGAAATAGGTATCTCTTGATGCACGATGGTTTGTTTAAGGCAGACGGAGAAGATGACACATCGCATGGTTTACCTTATGTGAGGAGCCAAAAGAATAAAAATATATAAAAATTTAGGGAGCAAAAGGAAAGAGAGCAGGCAGGAAGCAGAGGGCCCGTGTTGTGGAGATGTGCAGAACCTGAGGAGTGTGGGGAGCCCATGCAGGGGGAGTGGCGAAGGAGCATCGTGCGCGCGCGCGCCGGTCCGCTTATGACGTATCGTAAGAAGCTGAAGCTAAGTAAGTGCAGACACAAGTAAGCGGAGGCGGCAGAGGCACGTGGCCGGGGCCCTGGGTGGGCATGTGGGGCTGCGCGCGCTCTGCCCTCCGTGCCCGGAGCGCCAGACGTCCGGGGGATAATTTTGGTCATGGAGAAGGGAGATTCTGCCCCCGATGCCCACGAGGGTCCGTGGCGCACGTTTTGGAGGTGACAGACTCGAAGGCCCGGAGAGACAAGTTCATCCCCGAGCCTCAGCGTGACGGGGGAAGAGCGGACCTGGTTTCTGGGCCCACGGACATGGGCACACCCCGCGGAGTCCCAGGGCAGCCACGGAGGGCGGCTCAGGGAGAGACCCTGGGGGACAGGTGCCCGCGGACCCAAGAGCACGGAGAGAGATGAAATCCTAAGCGAAGCAGAGAGCGGGAGGAGATTGGGCGCTTCTCTGAGACTCCAAGAGAAGTGGAAGGTAGCCGCGAGGAAAGAAGAGACACCCACGCGCGGGGCTGGGCGGCAGCTGGGCCCGACCCTCAGCCCTTGGCCCCGGAGCCCTGCTGAGGAGGGAGGCGAACTCGCCCCAGGCGCGGGTCCCAGGTTCCAAGCGTAGGCGGTTGAGCGGGATGCTACCCAGCTTCGGGGAAGCAGGACGCCCTGTAGGCCCTGCAGAAATCCCCGTTGTCACTCAGGGCCTCCTTACGTCCCCAGAGCAACCGGCTTCCAGGGCGGAAATGCCACATCTCGTTGCTGTGAATCTGGAAATTAAAGAAGCAAACTCTTGAGAGCCGTGGGCTCCCGGAGGCCTGGGCACCACCGTGGCTGTGGGTGCGTTTCGAACCTCACACTTTTCCCTGGAGTGAAGTTTTTACCATGAGATACTAATTTCATAACCTAAAACAGTGTTATTGGTCATCTGCAATTGAGGGCTATTGTCCACCTGTCTGGGAGTTGCTCCCATGGCTTGAATGCAGTGCTTCTTGAAAAAGTTGTTTTATAGATTCACTGGAAGACATTTTCATCAAATCCAGCAATTAAAAAATTGAAAAGCACGAAAGCAGCAGTGTCTGTCATAAGTGATTCCCCATTATTGCCTCAGAAGGTTGATGATAAGATTTGTTCTGTTGGTCGTTCTTAATTTTGTGAACAGTAAGAGAAACGTCAGAGGCACTAGTATGTAATAATCGCAGCACTCTGGCAGGCTGGGGCAGGAGGATTGCAGGTTCAAGCCCAACATGGGCAAGTTAGTCACTTACACACACCCTGTATCAAAATGGAAAATAAAACCAGGCCAGGGATGTAGCTCAGAGCAAAGATCCTGGGTTCCATTTGTAGTATCACACAAAGAAATGAAAGGACACCAAGTGAATTATTGAAGAAATGAGTGGCCTGGACAGGGACGCCTGCCTTTTTGCTGTCCCTCAGAGCTTGCCTGGCAGGCAGGTCACCTCCGGCCTTCACTAGGTGTTCAGAGTACAGAGCTAGCACGCAGTGATTGCTGCTAACCTCCTACCAGACCCGAGGGGCTCTGCTTCACAACAGCCCACATTTGGAAGCTGTCTAAGCCCATTGTTGGGAACTTGCATCTCTGACAAGCTGTTCTTGGCTGCCGGTTTTGATGCCCATTTCGAGAGCGATTTTGCACAGTGATGCCTAGATCCAGGAATGTAACGTGTGCAGGCCCTCCCGGCTTGGTGCCCGGGTACCCTGCACGCTGTCTTCACAGCCACTTACCTACTTGGGGAGAATGTCATAGTTACTTGATGTCTTTTTGGCTGTTTTGCTGTGGATTCTATTTTAAAAATAAATTTCCATTTTCATCCTTTTCAAATCTATAGCTTTTTTATTTAAATAATGTCTCAAGCTCCAAAAAAGAAATAATAAATAAATAAATAAATAAATAAATAAATAAAGCCAGAGTACTGATAGGACTTCCCAGCATTTCCGGCTGTGTGCCTGTGACTTTATGTATTTATACGGTACATCCCCTTACTGTGTGGGCCTTGGGTGGAGGAGGTGGGTGCCATATGAAAAAGAATTCGTGCACTATGCTGAGTTTTGAGAGGCATTTCTGTCTTGGCAGTGGCTGGATGAATCACTCTTCTTCTTCCTGGTTGGCTATGGATGTGCAAATCTCCCCCTAGATGTTGGAGATAGTGGTGTCTGTTGCTTAGAGCTGAGTTTCTTCTTGGCTCCAGGTTCCTGCAATCGTCCAGTGGTACTGTAAACGCAAATCAAGCTGTGTAGGCTGTGTGCACCTCACTAACTCAACAGCAAGGCTTTCACTTGAGGTCATAAAGGTGCTACATCACAGACTCGGTTTACTTCAGTTATTTTACTTATTAAATAAGGATGCATTTGTGTGCTTAGCTAACAGCTTCAGCTGCTTTTAGATCCTCTGTATAATTAAAGAACAAATCACATGGGAACAGAGAGTGAGAAAAACCAGCCCATCCACTGTTGCTCTTTCTGGTCTGGTCCTGTCCGAGTAGGAAACGGCCTAAAGCATGCTTTATGGACATTTGTTATGTGGGGTCTAGTTGCTGGAGTTATCGAATGTATTGTTAATAGGGTTGTAAGTGCTTTTTGTAGTTTGGATCTATAATGTCCCCTCAAAGCCTTGTATACTTGGATGCTGTTGAGAGATAGGGCCTGGTTAGAGGGGTGAAACAGCAGGGCCTGACCCAGAAGGGGTGCTTACCTGGAAGGGTAGCTCCACATTTCCTTTCTCACTTTGTTTCCATTTTCCATGCTGTAAACTGCTAAGCCTCTTCCACCGTAAACGGACTGTGACCTTCTAAAACTATAGCTAAAAATATATCCTTCCTCTGTTAAGTTGTAGATGTTGAGTATGCTGTCCCTGCAATGAAAAAGTAACTAAGACAGTGTTTTTGGGCATCTGTTATTCTGTTGGTCAGGGTGCTCAACAGGGACAGAACCAATAGAAAAAATTATGCACAATCACGGAAGGGGATCTGTTATGTGGGTTCTCAGGACCAAAGGTAGGAGGGTCCACAATGTCTGCTCGTGCACTGGAGAGCTGGAGGAAGCAGTACCTGCTCAGCTCGAGAGGATAGGAGCTTCAGAACAAGAGGGATCAAGGATGCAGTGCCAGCTCAGGGTTGAAGGCCTGGAAGCTCAGTGGAGAGCTGCTGGCGTGAGTGTATTGGAAGGCAGAGGAAATTGGGACCATTGTCCACTGGTGACGGCGGCAAAAGGTGCAGCTCCCAGCAGCAGAAACACTGACTTCCTTCCTCCTTGCTCTTACTTATTTCATCCAGGCTATGACGTATGTGTTGGTGCTACCTGCAACTGGGGTTGCCCTCTCCCCTTGATTTACACCCCAGTTAACCCCCCCTCACACACAAGAGAATTGTGCTTTCCTACTCTGCTAGTGGACGTGTCAGATGAATAGTTATAGTCACCCTTCAGGTCCATTGACCAGGTAATTCTTCATCAAAAGAACACTCAAGTAATTTTAATAAACACATTAGAAAGTAGTGAGACTGAAACTCAAAACCAATATGGCCATGTAGACTCTAACATCTGATGATTTTCTAATTGTGTGTATGTTTGTAGGGTCATCAAGAAGAGGGACTGGAAAAGAATATTTTTAGATTACAGCAGCACTTACTTTAGGAGATATTGGAAACTGAATATTGGATGTTGTGACAGTAGATTCCAGTCAACTGAGGCTCATAAATGACCAACAAGAGTTAGTGTTCTCAGCTCACCAGCCCCGTCCTACACGTTTCCTGGTCTCATTCGAGCTATCAGACTTCCTTCTTTTCTTACTAAAGATCTTATTTTACTCAAAAACTACTAATATGTCATAAAACTATCTTTGTGTATATGTGTAGATGAAATTTAACTCTTCTACACATTTGTGTAGCCACCACACTCAGGACACAAAATAATTTCAATACTCTCCAAAATTACGTTCTGCTGCCTCTTCGTCATTAACTACCCTTCTCACCTCTAGTTCTTCAAAAACACTGATTTGTTGTTTGAAGATTCTTGCTTTTTCTAAGATGTCTTATAGATGGTCTCCAACACTGCAGAGTTGAAGATGCCTTCTTTCACTTGTCACATTGCCTCTGAGACCTATCTTCATTGTTGCATGTGTCATGGTTCTTGGCCTTGGTTGTTGAACTGTGGTATATTCATACAAAGAATTGATCGTATGATTATAATGCACACTGTTATCTGTTACCAACTGGAGGATTTTTGCTTCCCTCTCTCACCTTTTGGAAGTTGTGAATAAAGCTGATACAGATATTCCTCCTGAGGCATTTGTATCAGATGACTTTTTATTTCTTGTCTGAAATGAATGAGATTTCTGGGTCATGTGGTACTTGTATGTTAAGGAGATTGCTAAACACTTTTCCAGACCATCTTTACCATTGTATATACTGCAGTCTAAGCATGTCTAAAACGCTGTTTGTGCTTCCTTATTGCTAGTACTTGGAAGTGTTTTGAATTTTAGTTATTCTAGTAGATTTGCAGCGATGCCTTATTATGGTTAAATTCGCATTTACTTAAAGACTAATGATGGTGAGTACATTATTTTGTGCTTGTTTGATATCTCTGTATCTTTAATGAAGTGTTGGTATGTGTCTTTTGCTCAATTTATGAAAATTGGGTTGTTTCTTATAGTTTCGAGAGGCCTTGTTTTAAACCATAAATTGTGGCTACAAGTACTTTGTGGGAATTAGAACTTAACAAGCTACTTGCAAATAATATATATTTATTTGGCTCTATTTGAAGGCTAAATTTCAATGCTTAACCAACTTGAACACAATGAATTCCTTCTCTTTAGTAATTAAAATATTCTTTTTCTTCAGTCAAGTAAATTTCTTCACTGGTCAGTGGTCCTTTCTCTTGCGAGTCAGTAGATTTGTGTGCAACAAGAGTAAAAACTCTGGTAATTTTTAAATAATTTTTTATAACAGCATTTATCCTGATTCTGTCATTTCCCAACCAGCCTACCTTGGACATAGTAGTCTTTCGGCAGTTCAGTTTGTTTTACTGTAAAATGAAGCCATGTCTTAGATTTTTTTTTATGAAGACTGATTTAAGGGAATATGTATAAAGTGTTCAGTTACAGCCTGGTACATATTGGAAAGTCAAAAACCTCTCTATCCTGCCTGTCTCTGTCTCTGCCTCTCTCTCTCTGTCTCCTGGATCCATGACATTAGTTTTGGCTTCCTGAATATGCTTGAAGCATATACCTAACATTGCAAGTTAATGAATGGATAGGGAACAAAGTTAGAAAAACAGTTAATCTAAAGGAAACGTAAGGTTTTCAGTCATGTTGCTGTTTCAGATTTCTAGTGTTTTTTGACAGATATCGTGGTTCTGCATTGAGCTATTTGGAAGTCTGGAAATTGGCCTGTCAAGCTGTGATGGACAACCACAAAATGTGCTTCCTTAGCAAACTCAATTAAAGCTACGGCTACGGATGAGTAGAGGCCAGAAAAAGTGATTAGTGCTCGTAAAGACATTAGCAGTCCAGTAATTGCCTAATGAAGAGCAACCAAGTGTGTCCCCACCATGGAAGAAACGCAGAGTGCTTACTTAAATAGTTATCTGGTGTTAATTAGAGTTTCTGCCAGTAGATCCTCTGTTATGGTTTTATTTATCTTGAGTTAACTACCTTAGATTTTTCTACTGTAACTATAAAGTATTTAGAAAAGGAGTTTTTGTCCTTTAAAAACATATGCTTTTAAGTTTTTTTTTTCTTTTTTTGTGGCATCAGGGCTCAAACTCAAGGCTTTTGGGCTGAGCTATAACCCCGCCTTTTTATTTGATTTTGAGGCAGGGTCTCCTCCAGTTTCTAAGTTGCCCAATCTGTTCTTAGGCATGTGATCGTCCTGCCTCAGCTACCCAGAGTACTGGGGAGACCTGTGCTAGGCTTACATTACACACATTGCTTTTTAAAGTATCTCAGCAACTCACTTCATTTTTAAAGATAATGCAATGGGACGAATTTTAAGAAAATAGCCAATCCGTGTAAGGGAAGAAGTCTTTAACAAGACAGTTTTATGGTTGACCTTTGGTAGGGTCATTTGGGAGAAAGTGAAGTGCAAGGTCATTGTTACTAGGTACCGTGGGCGGTTTCGGAACTTCGTTGCCCCTTGTGCCAACCCTGGGAGGGAGTGGTAGAAGATGTTGGATGCTGGTGCTCAGCCTCCCTCCCTGTGCATTCTGACTTAATTGATGTGGAGTTTGAGGTGAATGTTGGGAATTTAAAAACCTCCTTGGGTGATTGCAGCGTGCGCTCAAATTTGTGAGCCACTGGATTAGGTATAAATGAAGAAAAAAGTCTGGTTAAAGGTCACTTTTGACTGACAGCTGTGTGGAAAGGAAAGAGGGTCCCCTAATAAGATTTTAATTAAATTTAATGAGAAATTTGCTTAAGCATTTTGCCAGAAATGTTAATTTCTTCTCCAAAGAAAGGAAAGGTTGGCTTTCATACCAGGCACAAGACAGTTTTTCTTGGGCGCAGGGAATTAAATTGCCGGAGGAATTAAAAAGCAGGATTCTTGATCTCAGCCTATCTCTTCCAGTTCCCTCCTTCACGAGCCAAAGCATATTGGAAACTTGACTGCACTCACCTTCCGCTTACTTAGTGATGGGGATATGGGACTAGATTGTGTCCTAGCTCTGAAATGCTGCTATTATGAAACATAACAAAAGCATAATAAACATTATTAAGTTAATAAAGTAAAGACATCAAATCATTTTATTAAAATATACGACATTGGCATATGTAACCTGAATAAATTAAGCCACTTTATGGTGGCGTGAGTTCGTTTTTAAGCACATGTAACAGTAAGCACATGTATATCCCCATACAGCAAACATACGGTTATATGTACACTCGCATGCGTACTATCACATCTCTCACTCTTTCTTTCACACACACATGGGAAAGAGAGGAGGGTGAGTTGCAACTCCAGAACCTTGGAAAATCGAGGGGTGACTAATGGCGACTCACGTTCCTCAGTGTACTTAAAGATGCACTTGCGGTGCTCTCTGGCCATTTCTTGTCTACATGGAAGCTGTCTGGCTGCTGCTTCACTTGCCACCCACTCTTTTTCTTTTCAAAGTCATCACCTAAACACCAACCTGCTCTTTAGAAATCTTGTTCAATCCTCAGGACCTTTATTTCCCCTAAGATTGACTTGCAAGTTTCAGTATGTTAAATCAGTGTTCTGAAAAACTGCAGACTATTGATAAGGAAAATGTTTAAGAAAATCAGAATGTCATTCCCCACTTGTCTTTTTTTGTAGAGAGAGAATATAGACTTTTCATTACATGTTTTTTTGTTCATGGCAGTGGTCCACCAAAGAGGTCTCTATGCCATCGTTAGAACACACACATCCAATTCCACATTTCCAATGTTTGGACCTCTGTGGGCTCTTATGGATTTGAGCCTACAGAGGAAGGCCTTAGAGGGTTCAAAAAAAACTAATGCCTGGCTGATGACGTTATCTGAAAGTCTCACTCCACCAGAAGCACAGCATAAACACTTCTGGTTCTACCATGTAAGGCCTGGATTGGTTCCAAGACCGTCCTCTGGTAGGAGTGTGAGAGCCATTTATCTTTCTCCTGGATGAGTGACACTTATGAATCTGATGTCAGCAGGCTGGATCATTGCTGTGAATGTGGATCTGATTTCCCAAGGTCCCTCCTGTGGGTTGCCTTGGTGGCCACTTTCTCTCCTTCTTCCAGTATGTTTTATAGCACACAGTAGTTCAAGCCTGCAGATCTGGATGTTCATTCCTCTGCCACTGGTCTAAGTCAGCCGATTTGCATTCTCCAGGTTGTGCTGCACCAGGATTCTGCTGTCTGTTGCCTCATTGTTTGATCTCCTTACTAAGAAGATAGACTTTTATTTTTGCCTCTAAGATCAGCAGTGATAGGGCATATAAGCAACAAGTTGTTCATTTTTTTAGAATGTCTAGTTGACACTAAAATAATAGAGCCCCAAAGTTAGGCTTTGCTTGGGGAGGAGTTTTCAAAATCGTTAAGATCCTAGTAACATATTAAGAGTTTGGTCTGGTGAGTTTTGATGTCAGGATCTCTAAAGCAAGGCCTAGAGGCAGCTCTTCTCTGCAGGAAGGGAGGACAGCCTCCCACTTACAGGCCTGCTAGCATGAGGAAAGGGAAGGAGAAAGATAAGACATCAACTTTGGAGGATAGCAGCCACGGTTGGCTGGCCTCTGGAGGCCCAGAGTTGCGATCGCCATGGTGAGGGAGAGCTGAAGGTGGCCCTGGTGGAGAGGGTTAGGCAGAGTGCTGAGGCTAAGCCAGGCTCTTCTCTGCCGGGACCTATATGAGGTGTGTTAAAAAATTACGATGCGTGTTTAAAAAAATTATAGTAAAAGATATGTTGTCATTAATCCCTGTCTAAATGCTCCTCACCCCTCATTTGTCACACACTTATCCCGTCATTCTTGCCGCTTTTTGAAGCAGTTCTGAAAGTCTTCTCTCAGAAGTGTCTCTAATTGTGCTGTCACCTGCCTATAATTCCAACACTTGGGAAGCTGAGGCAGGAGGATTGCTGTGCATCCAAGGCCAGCCTGGGCTACATCGTGAGTTCGGAACCAGCCTGGACTACAGCGTGAGACCCTGTCTCAGAACAAACAAATAAACGAATGGATGAACCAATGAGTGAGCAAACGAACAAATTTGACCTTCTGTGGTCCTTTTGATTTTGGAGAAGAGTGAGAAGTCACACAGGGCCAGATCTCGCGAAGGCACACTGTCACGTTCTTACCAACTTGCTTTCTGTTGGATGGCAGATGGCAGATGGCAGAAGCATCTGCCACCCTGTTGATCACAGTGAAGGCATGAACCTCCAGAGCTGCTTCGGGAAGTGGAGAGAATGGTGGGGGCAGTGTATTTGAAGCGAGGAGGAGGTTTTTGAGAGGAATTTGTGGCAGTGTGTCTTTTCCTATAATCAATGCAAGTTTTAAGTGTAAAGATCCACCCCAGTTTAAATTGCTCCTTGGATGTGGCAAATTAGAGATCTTGCTTCTCGATATCCTGGTGGGCAGTGTGGGAAGAAGTGAAGTTCCTGAGTGTTGGAGGAATTTGTGTGGCTCCAAAGGTTATGAACGGACACGAGGACATGGTAATTTTATGAATGAAGGTCCGTGGTTGGGTCTGTGAATCTGTCTGAAGCAGATGGAGTAGCCACACCTCAGGAAAAGAGGCCTTTGGCCAGTGGTCCTGCAGCCGAGACCAGCGGGTTAGACTGTGGGTTAGATCTGCCTTCACGTCACACAGACAATTCCCACTCTTCAGAGTCAGGAAAGCCCCACTCAAGACCAAGTGTCATATTGTGGGGAATGAGGGGAGGAGATTTTCAGAATGACGAAGTATTTACTTAAAACAAGGAGTCGCCCTAAAGAGACGAAAGCCTAAAACATTCTGAATTGTTGCATGGTGGCATGCCTACCCCACACCTTCCACCCGCCAGCTTCCCTATCTTCCCATGGGGCTTGTAAACAGGTGCAGCCAGTTCTGGACTACGACACAGCCCTGGCTGACTTGTGGGCATGAGCTCACCCCTCCCACAGAATTCCAGCCGCTCTTCACACTCTTAATACTCCTTATGGGAAGCTGGACAACGGATACAAAAACAAGAGCTCCACATATCATTCTCAGTTTTTACCCTTACATTTTTGCTTTGGCTCGGAATATTAAGCAAAAAAGGTTTGTTATATTTGTGAACTTTCGGGTGGTACCGGTCAAACCATTCACATACATTTATTTATGCAACAAATATCGAGGACCAACAAAAGCATCAGAAAAAATCCCTCTTCTCAGGGAGCTGACTGTCCAGGGTAAGAGATACAGTGAAATTTAAAAAGTAAATGCCCATCTCGAGTCCATGGTCAGGATGCATGTTGGGCCAGGGTCTCTGACCTGGCACTGGCGGCATCTGGAAGCACATAGCCTCTTCTGCCTTTTCGGCTTGTCCCAGAATCCTGGGAGCAACTGGGCCTTTGAGGGACCTAGGCT
The DNA here is from genome assembly GCA_004027205.1 of Ctenodactylus gundi. NCBI lineage: Eukaryota > Metazoa > Chordata > Mammalia > Rodentia > Ctenodactylidae > Ctenodactylus > Ctenodactylus gundi. The sequence continues at coordinate 200,761 of PVKB01000737.1, read as the reverse complement.
CAGCCAGAGAAATGGTCAAGGGCTCAGAGTCCCCTGGTTTTCTCTGTCACACTCATCCCCTTTTCTTTACAAGAGGATTTGACACTAAGAACTCGGATGCCCATGCAGTCTGACTCCCAGCCCGAACTGTCACAGGAGGGTTTCTCTGATGTGCTCCACTTAGGGAAGTTAGAGAGTGGGTGTATTTGCTTAGGGTCATGTCAGCCATTGGTTCTGCAGGCCAGTATGGCAGTGTGGCGGTGTGGCAGAGGACAGATGGGAGACCTGCCCGGCATCCAGTGACTCTCACCCTGTGGAGGCCGGGACCGCAAAGATGGGCTTGTGACCAGTTCGCCGAGTGTTCTGTCCCTGCTGCATATTAATGTATTTGCCGTTGTCATGCACCATGCAGTGCATCTCCTTTAGCTTCTGCTGAGCCAGTTGCTTCCTCCTCTCGAGACACATCTGCCATACTTCTCAGATGGCTCCATTTCTGTGATTTTGATCACGTGTGTGAAATATATGGACATATGCATATGTGGGTATTCACATGCATTTAATTTATTCACAAATTAGAATGAGATTAGATAGCTAAATTTGGAGTAATGTCAGCTATAAAAATCAGAAAGAAAACAAAATTCAAAGCCTTATAGTCAAGAGCTGTTCTAATTCCGATAAGAGAATTCATACAGTGCAAAGATTTCTTTTTGCCAATCACTGTGTGCTTTTTCTTAGCGCCTCCTTCTCCTACAGTTTACTGTGAACACATCCCCCACAACACGGGGGATGTAATGCTATGTATTTTTAGGAGTCTTTAAGAGGAAGCATGTGTAATTTTGTCTAAAATTGAGTCCTGCACTAGAAACTATTTATTAGGATATTTCATCTTATAAAATATGGAGGAATATATGGTCAGAATTGGATTGGTTATAATGTCAAATGGCCTTATTTTAAATTCAGTGTGATGATACTTTCTTGTAAAGACCAGTCATCTAAATTATTGATTAGAATATTTGATTTGTGTCATAATGTCTTTCAGGAAGACAAAATCACAAGAAAAATAATAGAATACACACTTATCACCCAGATTTGTGTAATTTTAACTACCTTCTATGTTTACTTTAAAGTTTTAAAGAAATAAAACACTGTAGACATATATCAATATTTATACATTCCCTCTCAAACTCATTCCTCTTCTGAATTCTATCTAAATGTTGGATATATTATTATGTATACTTTTATGCATTAATAGCAGATATAAATGCAAACAACACAAACAGTACTTCAGAAATTAAAATTTATATAAATTTGTATTCTTATAATGTAATAATCATTCTCATTTTGCTTTTTTCATTTATATTTTTGAAACCTGTACCTACTGATAGATGTAGTGCTTTATAACTAAAAGTGCTATATGGTATTACAACGAACGATGGTATTAGTCACTTTTCCATCTCTGGTACTAAATATCCAGCACGTACTATGTAAAAGAGAAGTTTAACTTGGCTCACAGTTTTGGGGGATTCAGTCTGTGGTGGGCTGGCTTCAGGGCAGAAACATCATGGTGGAGAAGGGCATCATAGACAGAAGTGGCCAGGAAAGAGGAAGGGTGGGGGGAGGACCACCAGTAAGAACACATCCTGCCAGGTTACATGCCCAGTGGCCCGCTCCTACCAGGTCTTATCTCCTAAGGGTGCATTCAGCTGCACTTTGAGCAATCCACTAATGAGTGTAATGCTCCCATAATCATTTCACCTTCCAAAAGCCCCATCTCTTAAACGAGACTTTTGGCAGACAATTTAGATCTAAATCATAATATTTTACCTCTGAGACCCAAAAGGCACACACATAGCTCATTATGCCAACTGCATTTAGTCTATCCCCAAATGTTGCTAAGGTCTTAACAGTTCCAGCCTTGCTAAAAAGTCGAAGTTCAAAGTTTTCTTTGAGACTCAAAGCAAACTCTTAGCTATAAGCTTCTGTGAAAAATGAGACAGTGGAATACTTCTGACATACACTGGCACAGGGTAAATATTCCCAGTACAAACTTGAGGAATAGAGAGATGGGAGAAAGTCAGGCCAAAGGAGACTGGAAGGCAGTAGGACATATGTTAAATCCTGCAGCTCCGTGAACAGTGCCCAGAGCATATTGTGGGGAGATATGACCCCCAAAAGATGTGGGGGGCAGCCCCTGTGACCTTGCACAGGAATGGACCCACAGGACCGCTGTCTAGAGCTGACTCCGCTCACTGCCCTTGGTTTTTCTCAGCAGATATTCCATGTTTCTGGAATTTCCAGCCTCCTCAGGTCGCTGCTGTCCTCAGCGTCATTTTCACATCCTCACGTGTGGTCTACTCAGGGATACCTTGCCTGGCCTGCAGGACCTCCTTCTGAAATCTGGGTGGAAGGGTCACTGACTGCACAACTGCCACGTTCCGCCTGCCTGGAGAATTGTGAGGATGCTGCCAAGGTTGTGTGCTGTTCGCTCGAACAGTATCCTCACTCCTTGGATCACAGCTGTGGAGGGATCTGAGTGATTGGATGACTGAGACAGGGAGACGTTCTGCCGGCTGACCCTAAGAAAGCAGGGTGCCCTGGGATTGTCTGATCAGAGCAAAGTCTGACATTTACCCTTTTATATCTTTGTCTCTGTGGAGAGGGGTGGTGGTGGTGGTCTATCGATTTCCTGACATGCCCTCGATGAATAGCTTTCTTATAGTTTTCTCTTTCCCTCTCTTTCTGTCTCCCTCTTTTGTTTTTGTTTTTTTGAGGCGCAGTTTCACTCTGCAGTGCAGGCTGGGCCTGAACTCATTATGTAGCCCAAACAATCCTCAAACTTACGGCAGTCCTCCTGCCTCAGCCTCCCAAGTGCTAGCATTACTGGTGTGTACCACAACTCCCAGCTTATGTCATGCTGGGGAGCAAACTCAGGGCCTTGTGCTTACTAGGCAAGCATTCCAGTTACTATGCTGTTCCCCTAACCCAATTTTCTGTAGTTCTAGCACAGAGTCTTTGGTTTCTTTTCAGTGGTAATATTTTCAGCAGTCAGGCTCTTCTTAGTCCCAGCTTAACATTTGCGTCCTTTCAGACTAAGCTGAAAATTCTTAACATTTTGTCTCTGCTTTTTTCTTTTAACTCTTGCTGTAGATCTGGATAAAGGCAGTCAGCAGTACCCAGGACACAACTTGCGTGTAAGCTGCTTTGAAATTTTCTGCCAGGTTACTTAATCCACCACCTTTAAATTTAGCCTCACACAAAGACTTAAGATAAGGACAAAATGTAGAAAAATATTTCTCATAGTAAAACATCATGGCCTCTTGACCAGTTTCCAATGGAGTTCTTGTTCCAGTTGAAACCTCCAGACCCTGGCCTTTACTGTCTGCCTTCCGATCAGGATTCTAGCCTTCAGAACTCTGACTAGCATTACTGATCTAGCACTCTAAGGCCTCTCTAGCTGGCATCTTCAAACCTTTCCACACTTTGCAAGCCAGCTCTAAAGGCTTCTGAACCACACCATCATGCACAGTCACAGCAGCAAGTCCACTTCTCTGCTACCGTTTTTCGTATTAGTTATTTTCCCATTTCTAGGACAAAATACGTAACACACATACAACTTACAGAACTAGAGGTTTAATGTGGCTCATGCCCTTGGGGCATTCAGTCCCTGGCAGGCTGGTTCGAAGGTAAAAATAGCATGGCCAAGCAGCATGACAAAGGAAAAATGACCAACCATAGCATCTGGAACACAGAGACAGAGAGGAGAGGACCCAGGGACAAGAATGCACCGAGCAGGCCACACGCCCAGTGACCTACCTCCAACTGTTTCCCGCCTCTAACCCAGTGGAAACTCACTAATGGATTAATTCACTGACGGGCATAATGCCACCTATATACAGTAGTCTTCCAGAGGACGCGACTCTGAAACATGAAACTTCTGGATATACTTCCAAACCATAATAGCAACTCTGTCATAACTAATTAACTTATTATCCTATTGATGCACATTTAAAGTGTATGATCCTTTTCTTGTTTTGTTTTTCAAATAGTATGCAGAAAACATCCTTGCACACAACTATTAGGTACAATTCCCCAGATGTTCATAGAAGTGAAGCTCACTGTATCTCACTCATGAAGTTCTCTACGTAATCCCGGATTCCACATCTCCTGTCCTCCTTTCTTCTTGCCAGGGGCCATACTACATTTGCTCCTGTTAGCCCTGGGTTACTTACATCCCTTAGTCTTCTCTTATATTCGCAACCATGTGAGCAGTCTTTTTTTTTTTTTTTGAAAAAGAAATTGTGGGAGATCTAGTGTGTGAATTCTGAAAAGGTTTGCTGATAGTTTACACATCTAACCTAGACAACATCAGCATTGATTTCTTGAAATAGGAACTCTCAACCCATGAAGTAATGTATATTCAGGTTTTTATGGCGAAGGCTGTGTGTGTGTGTGTGTGTGTGTGTGTGTGTGCGCGCGCGCACACACACACACACACATGTATTTCCTAATGCTGAAAAATGCATCACTTTTTCTGAAGGTATAGGGCTTTGGCATTTAAGTACTGCATGAGTATTGTTTGCAAGTGTGCATGTGTATGGTTTCTGATGCGGGGTTAGAGAATGAAGTTTCCAATTCTAATTTCTCTCAAACAAAAGATCTGTAATTCTGTTCTCTTGTAGTCACGTGTGGCCAAGTCTCCATCTTTACAGGATTGGCAAAACTCCCCAGATAGCCACACTGAAAATTAATGCAGCATAACTCATACTTACAATTCCATTTTCTTTTGTTTGCCTTATTTTCTTTTGAATGAACCTGTGCTTTTCAGAATATGTTTGTTATATCTTACCTAGCATTTCTAGTTTGTTTTTCTGGTTCTTTTATGTGTTTATCTTCAATTTCATTATATTGACAAGACTGTTCTCCAGATAGTACTAATTTGCACTCCCACTAGCAGAACTTGTTATTTCATGTTCTCATCAACATTTAGTAAAGAAAGAGTGATCTGAAAATGTGTTCAGCCACAAAGTATTGTTGGAGAGAAACAAATATTATCAGATAAGTTAGTATTTTCATAAATGGCATGTCTGTGTCTTTACTGCATTTTTCTCTGATTGTAAGTAATATTGTGGAATTTCCTTGAAAGCTCCCATGTATTTGGGTGGTGATTGGATCATCAGGGTTAACTGAATCAAGTGGATTATCCCATTGATGATTTTCTGATCTGATAATTTCATTGATGATTTCCTGGCTGGAGGAGTCGGTCACGGGGAGGGTAACATGGAAGCGATATATCCTTGCCCCTACCCTCTTGTCAATCTCTGCTTCCTGTTGCTATATCATTGCCACCTTTTCTCTGGTGAGAGCCTCCTCCACGTCCTGGCATCCTTGCTGACTGACTGTGAACCAACTGAGTCCTCTAAATTGTGAGCTGAAATGACCCTTTCTCCTCTCTCTAGCTGTGAATGTCAGGTGTTATATTTCAGCAATGAGAAAATGACTTGGACAGTAAATATCGGACGTTTTGGTCTCCTACTTAGGGAGTTATTTTTATATATTTTCTGTTTATTTCTGTCCTTTCTTTATTGAGCTTTTGTTCCTTTGATGTGGTTACTGTCTGTGAGGATAAATTTGTCTTTTCTGAAGCCATTCTTATTTTGCATTATCTATCACCATACCTCAGCTTAAAGATTAACATTACAGAAGTTGGTACCGAAGCAGGTCTCACATAAAAAACATTTACAAGTAAGAAGTATGTGCTTAGTCTGCTAGAAAATGGCAAGAAACACAGATGTCAAAGCTTGAGAACCTGGTGGCTCTTATTACTCAGTAGCAAAACATCTGATTCGATTTTGTCGTAATTCTTTGGAAAGAAATTGTTGCTGTGGCATTTGAATAAGGCAAATGGAGAATGTTGGCATAGATTATAACTTGTTCAGCAAAAAGAAGAGTGAGGAAACAGGAAGAGAAAAATGAAGGAAGAAGATATGAAAGGAAAGGAAAAGAAAGAGTGTTCATTTTGTGGATTCCTGTTTAAATCATTGTATGAATTTTTTGCAATCTCTTTGTTTCCTCACTCATTGTCTAAGCAAGCAAAAAATTGGCTAAGAGTACCACATGGTTCCCCATATGAGCCATACTCCTATGGTACATCTCAGGCATATTCTGGAAGGAAAATAAGCTAGGGGGCACTTCCTCACAGGCCAAGCCAGAGACCATAGAAGTGTAGTGGCTAAGGAAGATGGACAGTTGCCCAGAGAACAGAATCGTATTTTCCACATGCTGTCATGTCAGGTGTTCATATTTTCATAACTGGTAGACTTGTGTCATCCACTTTTCTGGGCAAAACTTCATGAATGATGGAACTTCAAGCTTAATAGTTGTTTGATAGTAGAAGAGTGTGAGTAAAAAAAGAAGTCTTATAATATTAAAGATCCTAATGGGAGGACTAAAATTTTTAGCAGTTTAATCCATGGAAAATAATAAGGTGTGATTGTGGGGTTCCCATGCTGTAACTTCTGTGCGGAACTTCCTGGCCATTTCCCCACACAGAGTCTGGCTTTCTGTGTATGATGTTGGCTTAGAGATAGAGCCCTCATTCTTCCGTGGCCATAGGGACCTTTCTAGACGTAGCAAACTTATCAGGCCCCAACATAACAACTTCCCTGCTGGGGCCAGCTGCAGCCTGTCCACTAATAATGACAACCCGGACTTTCAGCATAGACTGATCTCCCATGAACCTGGGGTCCACCTATCTGTTCTACCATCCTCAGCAGGCAACCCTGCTTTGTCCTCTTCTGCCCCATCCTTGACACACATGCCAGCTAAACAGCACAGTCCCTGCCCTCATGCTGGCTAATTCTCTCACACTGACCCAAAGCTCTGATCACCACATAACTGGGCCTTACGAGTGGACTTCCTACCCAGGCAGAGTGTCATGAGGGTCTTATGCGTGGATTTGCTACTCAGGTGCAAGGTCATGAGGCAATGATTTTAAGTGCAGATTCTCTTGCTGCTGGTCATATTTTGGTTTCTTCGCAGTTTTTCTTTGATCTGATAGTTACTATATGTTCAGTATAGCCCTGTGTGGTGGCACATGGCTACAACCTTAGGTACCTGAGATGCTGAGGCAGGAGGATTGCATGTTCAAGACCAGCCTGGGCAACTTTGTAAGACCCTATCTAAAAAAAAGTTAGAGGACGAGGTGTGTAGTTCATTGGTAGAGTGCCCCAAGTTCAAGTCCCCAGCACAATTTATGTATGTTTGATATGAAAGTCGGTGTTCTTTTCTTCATATTGAATTCACAGGAAGGGTATCATCTTCTTTAGAGACTTTAGACTTTCTAGGCTTTATCATGTTCAGTTAATCCACGTAGAGAGAAAGTCATAAATGTACTTGAAATTTTTCTTTAAAAACCCTTTCCAAATTGATTCCGTTGCTACATGTTTCTTAATTGTATGATTGTATGTTCAAAAATAAATGATCTCTTATTTTCAGGTTAGGGTTTAATATAATGTATTTATGAGTCTAATCTGTGCTTGAAAAAGAATTACCTGAGCCTGTCTTAGAAATGGTTTCTAAAAAGACACCTTAGGCATGAAAAGCGACACTGGAAAGTAGGAAACATCTACCTTTCATACGCTTGATGGGTGGTGCTGCATCCTTATTAGAGAAAGAGCATCCTGTGATTTTGGTGGGTGAATGTGTAACATTGCATCTCTTCTGAATCCTTTTGTTATTTTCTACACAGAGTCTTTGGGGGTGTCCACCAGGGCTGGGAAGGATGAGGCCGCTGTAGGCAGAAGCTGTGCTAATGAAGGAGTTCGTTAGTCACATACAGATAAGGCCAAGCAGTGACACTGTATTGTTCTCAAAGCCTCTCAGCCATGGGCATTCCCTAGGGAAGGTTTAGCTCCCACGTGGAAGATTTAAGAATACCTGAAAGCCACAAAAGCATAGCACTCTAATCTAGTGATAAAAATAGAGTTTTAGCAACTGTCGATGGAGCAGCTTGGATCTATGAGAATAGCAGAGTGAATGCTCACGTCCGCTTCCTACAGTAACTTTACTCTGAGAGCATGGTTTCTGCAATATGAGCAACCCAGAATGCAGGGATTCTGTAGAACCAAATGGGTGTGACAGTGGGGATGGGGGAGGGCACGGGAGAGTCAGAAGGGGGAGGGGAAGAGATTGAAATGTCAGTGTGAGGTGTATGCACCCAAAATACTCAAGCTCAATATAGCTGTTGTTACCACATATATATATATATATATATATATATATATATATATATATATATATATATATAAATAATACATATGTATATAGAAATAAAATAATAAAAATGAAAAAAGGGTCTTCATATTGTTCTATTTAGCTCTATTCATAACACTGTCTACTTCAATTTACTAAAGAGTCCTGGTGGTCCAGGCCTAGTGGCACAGGCCTATAATACCAGCACTTTGGGAGGCTGAGGCAGGAAGATTGCAGTTTCTAGCCCAATCTCAACAACTTAGCAGCTTAACAAAATTCAGTAACAAAACAAAACAAAAAGGGATGAGTATATACCTTAGAGCAAAGACCCTAAGCTCAAGCCCCAGTGCTACAGAAAAAAGAAACAGAGTCGTGGTGGAGGAAGGGGGTCCTTATTTCTCCTTCTTAATAGCTCCTTTGAGGCGTACCCATTTATAAGTAATTCACTCAAAATTGGTTCTTTGGAGGTAAAAAATGCTAATTGCAGAGGTGAACATGTGATTCTTGGGAGGCTGAGTTTAAAAACTTGACTTGGCTCATCTATAGAGACAGATAGGTTGGAGGTTTTTGTAGGTAAATGGAGGCAACTTGAGACCATCATGCTTAGTGCATGAGTCAGAAGGAGAAAGTGAAATATTGAATGGTTTCTCTGATAGGAGAAGCCCAGCTCACAGTTGTTTCACAGAACTTAATGTGGGAATAAAGGGAACTGGAGGGGGGGTGTTGAAAAGAGAAGGGAGGGATTTGTAACTTTGTTACAATATGTATGTGCACAGAATACTCAAGATCAGTGTAAACTTTATGTTTTGCACTTATACATAAAATGGGGAAAAAATCCTGGCTTGCCAACATGCCCAGGAGTCAACAACATTTCCTCATGCCGCATGGGTTTGGTGTACGGTCCACACCTTCTCAGCTGCCATGGTAGATGTCCTGAGACAAGCAAACAAGGAATTTGTTTAGGGTGTAGAGTGATGGATAGCACTGAAACTCCCAGAGGCCTTGAGAAAAACTTTCATCCTGCCCAGAAATGAACTTCTCCTCACCGTAGTCAGCAGCTCGTGCAGCCTGTGCATCCCCTAAGAGCTTGTCGTGTTCACCTCGCAGTGTGCCTCACAATCATATGGGGGACCTCCCTAAAAATGCCAATGTCTGGGCTCTGTCCAGAGACATTCTGAGCACAGTAGTCTGGCATAAGTCCTCAGAATGAGCACACACACACACACACACACACACACACACACACACACACACCAAAAAAAAAAAAAAATAAAAAAAATAAAAAGGTGCCCAGCTATTGTAATCAGCGGTTGGACTGAGCCCCCTCAGCACTGTAGCCCTAGCCTGGCTCAGCGTGTGCGGGAAGCTGGTACTGGTGTGTGTACTGATCATAACAATATGGAACACAGTCTCCACACATCCGGTCGAGCACTGCTCTGTGCGCGCGCGTGTGTGTGTGTGTGTTGGGAGGTCGCTGCTGCACTTCATGCTAAACTTTGCATACACATCTGCTTCATTCTTCATTTACGAGTCTGGAAGAAAACAGCAAAGGATCCCACAGGTAGTCATTGGAGCTAACATCCTAACAAAGTGCCACCTGTAGGCAAATGCTGCAGCTGCATGGGTGACCGTTACCAAAAAAGAGTTTCCAGAGCTATTGGCAAGGCGGCTGGGCATCCTGCCTGGGGAACTTACCCAAGGGTCCTCCTGCTTCCACATGTGACAGCTGTGTGTGATGCTGTGTCTGATGTTTGTGACTCAGCACAGGCCTTTGTAGAAACTCACGTGGATGGATCCCACCACCCTAAAGGAAAGGCTGCATGTGTGCTCTTTGTAACAGGAAAGGAGCCCGCCCCTCGTCTGCATTTCAACTCTGCAGTAGTTCCTGCCTACAGGTAACACGCCCACAGAACGCTTATTGCCTGGCCTTCCCTACTCTCCTGCCTTTCCTCTGCACAGACAAGGCTGATGTTGGGAACATAACCACTCCCATAATGTTTATGCTGTATATATTGAAATAGCATGTCTGTACTAAATATCATGCCAGTACTAAATATCATGCCTAGAGTGTGATTAAAACACAGGATAAAACTAAACACACACATGGACACAGAAAAAAATAACAGCAAGAAATCCTTCCTGTGCTCATAGAGTTGTGAATTCAGCGTCATTTGTAGCTCTGTTCATAAATTTTATCTGATGACATCTGTTGTGGCTGCATACAGTGTCCCTCAAAAGCCTCATGTGTTTGTTTGCTGTGGATTACTATGGATACCATGTGCTGTTGGGAGGCGGGGCCTGGCTGGAAGGGGTGGTGCTTGGGGCTGACGTGGAGTGGAGGGTTGCTGCTCTTCCTTCCTCCCTCACTTGGCTTCGCGTGTGCCATGAGGTGAGCAGCCATTGCCTGCTCTTTCTCCTGCCATATGCTTCTGCTCTTACCAGCCCTTCTGAAACTGTGAGTAAATAAATCTTTCCTCCCTTAAGTTGTGGATGGTGGGTATTCTGTCTCAGCAATGAGAATGTAACTAAGACAGCATCACAGTTGAAAGTTTGCCCTGGATCTGGGAGGCTTCTTAGCGGCAGAACCTCGATGCATGGTACCTGTGTGGTTCATGTTTCATGAAATTAAATGTCACTGATTCAGGAATTTGAAGGAGCGCTACTTCTGCTCAGCCATCTATCCTCTGTGTTTATGCCTTAAGTATTAGCTGAATGGACACAGGAACGAGTGAGGGAGTGAGAGAACTGGGAAGAGCCAGGAAGGTGCCCACAGGTGCCGCTGAGCGGCCTAGGGAGGGCTCAAAACTCAGAATCTCATCTTTTAATGATCTCCTCCTTAGAACCAACCTCTAGATGTGGCCAAATGTACCATAGAGAAATTTAAGGCTGGGCCATAGCTCAGTGATAAGAGTGCTTCGCAAGCAATTGCAAGACCCCAAGTTTGATTCCTCAGTACCACATACGCTGGATGTGGTGATACACGCTTGTAATCCCAGCACTAGGGAGGCCGAGGCAGGAGGATTGCCAAGTATTTGAGGCCAGCCTGGGCTACACAGTGAGTTTAAGACCAACCTGGACTACAGAGTAAGACCTTGTCTCAAAAATACTTTTTAAAAGCAGTGTATGGTGGTGCAGGCCTGGGATTCTTGTAAGGTTGACGTAGGAGGATCAAAAGTTGAGCCCAGCCTGTACTTAAAAACTTAGGAAGACCCTGTTTCAAAATAAAAAGATTCAAAAGAGAAGGGACTGGGGATACAGCTCAGTTGAAAACCCCTAAATTCAATCCCTAGTGCTTCAAGGAAAAAGAAAGGTTGGGAAATCATCACACTGTGTTTTCCTTAGCACTGTAGTGGAAATTGACTTACTAAAATCATTTCATTGAAAAAAGATTTGCCAGGGAACATCTGCTCCAGTTTTGCTCTCTGACAGGGCCACAGAGTCAGGTCAGCAGCCACCACGGCTTCCTGTGGTTGACACGGTAGGGTTTTATGGCCTGTTAGTTTTCCTGTTGTGAAAACAGACATGTTGAGGGTATTTGCTCATTCACGCTGACGCTTCAGAGCCCAGCTTAGCAAACTGGAGTGAATTACTATCTTCAGCTGAGTTGGCTGTGGGCAAATTGGTAAGTGCACATTTATTCCAGACCCCTGGGAGCCGGGTGCAATCATGGTGTTCCAGAACAAACTCCCAAACACATATGGCATATGTCCTCTGGGGTCGATATGGGAAAGGACTGGAGCTCAGGAGTTTGGGTTACAGCATTTATTCACTACATTTTTATTGATTTCTGCTAAGTGGCAAGCTATTTGGGTAAGCCAAAAGATTAACAAGAGTGTTGCTGGTGCTATGGCAAGGGGGAGGTGACCTCTGGGCATCATGTGACTTCATTTGGCACAAGGTCACGGCTCACACCACTCACGGAAGAACCCTGAGCCCTGTTCCTCAGCTCCTTCTGCTTCCCTCCTTTCCCTCCGTTTCCCTTCTTTCTCCCTGTCTTCCTTTTTTCTTTCTTCTTTCTCTTGTCATTGTCTTCAGTCACAGATTCTTAGACTGCCACCTTTATGGCGTTGACAGTGGCGCATGCGGTGCTGTGCACTTTGCCCTTGCTGGGCAGGACTCCCCCAGCACCGTTCTGCTCGAGGATGGTGCTGGTTCTCATGTGTACATAGGGGCAGGAGCTCTGCCACTGGATGCGAATGTGTTACCAAAGACGGAGTGCTGCCTCAAGGCAGACCTGGAATTATGACACAGAGAGATGTGCTGTCTGGACAAAAGGGGAGTCAGGTGGTGGCCCAGGTGATGCCTCCACACTGTAGGGCCTCTGCTGAGGATGGAGAGGGAAGGACAGTGGAATAGGAGGACAGAGACCCTCCAGAATACTTTTCTGGCCTTTGTGGTAGAAGAAAACAAGCAGAAGAGTTCCCGGTTGCTTTGTGGGCCTGGCAGGGTGCAGTCCTTACTTTTCTGGAGAGTAATCAGGAGCCAGGACACCTGTGCAGCCACTGAGGAGGCCAGCAGGGTCACAGGGAAGTCCTCCCAGAGGCCAGGTGTTCCACACAGGAAAACATCCATTTTCTAAAACACCAGCTATACACTGAACCCACGGGTGGATCACATGCAGCACAGGCACCCGAATGACCCCTGCAGTGTATAGACCAGCAGCAGTGGCCTAGTTAGTGTTTGCACAGCTCCCAGCCCTCCCAGCAGTGTAGGTAGGACCGAAGGGCGTCTTTCCCCCCATTTTATTGGTATGTATAAGTGCAAAATTTAAGGTTTACAGTGGAGTTGAGCATTTTGGGCACATACATAGCTCGTCAAGGTGACAAGGATTTTCCCGCTCTCCTTTTGTACCTCCTCCCTACCCTACCCCCAGATCACTTCCCAGATCACAACTATCTCATGGAACTTAAAGGGCATCTTCTTTCAAAAGAGCATTTCTGACACCCTCTAGGAGACTGTTCTAGGGATCTTCTTATCAGGACAAAACTGGTAGTTACTGAACAAATGAGTGCAGGTGGGTGTGGTTCTGCATGGGAACGGGGAGGTTAATACCACTGAACTAAAAGGTTGAAGAACCTGGACCCCAATCCCAGGCTATGCCGGTGACCCCCATAGCAGTGCGGAAACCCTGTCACTCTTAGTCTTAGTTACATCAGCTGACTTCTGTTTCCCTCAGAAGCTTTTCTTCTAAGGAGTAAAGTTCTGATGATGAAATTTTAAACTTAGAAAATGAGATTCAGGAAAGTCGTTATGGAAGAAGGCTTTTCAAGTACTGATTTCTTTTTGCTCAGATTTAAAAAAAAACTGGTTTATTTTTGGGAGGAAGAACCCCTAGAAACTAAGAATCAGTTAATGGAATTATTGGTGCCATATCTTTCAGAATATAAAGTGGACCGAGTATTTTCTCTCCATGCTATTTTATCTTGTTCAATGAGACAAAATAGATAAAATGCCTTTTGTAATATAATATAGACTCACACAGAGATTTAATTTAATAATTATTTGTTTAATTTAATTCAATTTAATTATTTAAATATTTTGAGACAGGGTTTTGCTCTGTTGTCCAGGCTGGCCCTGAACTCATGACAGTCTTCCTGCTCCAGCCTCCTGAGTGCTAGGATTGCAGTGTGTCACTGTGTCACTATGTGACATGTGTCACTGAGCCCAGGTCATATTCACATGGTGCTAGGAACTGTAACCCGGACTCTGTGCGTGCTATGCAAGTGCTTTAGCCCCTGAGCTATTTCCCCTTCCCCAATATAAGACATTTTCAAAATATTCACATGCATCAAAATTCTTCATACATTTCCTAGATATTGTTAGATACTCAGAAAAAGTTATTTATGGATCTCAAGAGCTTATTTGCGGGGTTCTAGCCAGAGAGCATAACCCTTGGCCATGGAACTGTCCCTGTCTAGTGGGGAAGGTTTTCCTCTGTGACTGAGTGAGCAGCTTTGGGAGGGACACACGGTGCAGTGAGTGAGGAAGGAGAGGCCCACCTAGCCAGCCAGGTTAGCCAGATCAGCCCGGGTGGTCAATGGCGTGACCGACGTCGCAGCCAGATCACCCTCACATCCACGGAAACATTTATTTATGAAGCATGAGGATAAATGTGGAGAACAGGGCGAAACTTTTCTCCTAGTCCGGTTGCAGTGGAGACCCCTCCAGAAATCACGCGCCACGTGCAGAGCGGCTCGTTTACTTTCCAACACTCGTCTCTACTTTTTTCTTAAGTTTCACACGGACCCCTAGGCATTTGGAGTGAAGACGGCGTTTCCTATCATCCTCGACGCTAGTTCCAGGACGCAGGTGTGATGGCAGCCGCTCGGGCAGCCCTGGCTGAGTCTGCCGGGGCACCAACCCAGAAGGCTGAGCCCTGACCATGGTACCCAGCACCACCCTGGGCAAAAGAGAAATGGAGTGCGTGGGGTTTCAGATTCACGGCTGGAACCAGTTCTAATGGATACGTGAACCTCATAGATGAGAATTAGTAATGAGAAAAGTGCTTCACAACCTGCAAGGAAACAGAAAGGCTCCTGCCGTTTCTGGCACCAGCGTCTTTCCATTTTCCTTGTAACATAAATTTTGAGTACACATTCCAGAAATTTAAGCGGGCTACCTTAATGAGGTTATGAGGCATGTCTGTAATGAAGAGTTAGGATTTTAAATGGAGCAGTTTCAACGAGTTGACTAATGAATATGCCTAATATGCTTCCTAGCGTGAGTGTGAAGCGTGCACAGTTGCGGCCCACGCGCGCTCTGGACCCAGGTTCACACTGCGTGGAGCGAGGCCGGCGACTCCGGGTCAGGCGTGGCGGCTCGCCTTGGTGCTGCGCAAAGATGCAGGAATGACTTCACTGCTCGGGATTCTTTCCCATAATGGCTTTGGTTTATTAAAATTTTATCTACAGTTCCAATATTGGGTTCAGTGAGAGAAATGAAAGAACATGTTTGGTCAAAGAAGAGCCCGCAGGTTGTGATGAGCTCCAGTGGCTGCTCCTTCCCAGCCATTTGTCCTCTGCTTTCTGAGGGCTACGTCTGCAAGCAGAAGCCCACTCTGTCCTTTCTACAGGCTGATGCTGAGTCTTACTTTAGTGGGGTGCTCAAGGCTTTCTCTGGCAACTGAAAGTACGAAAACCACCTTGGAAAAGGAAAGATGAGCTGAGGCCGGCCCCCCCACACCTTCCCACGGGGGTGATGGCAGCCTGCTCTCTCCCAGCGCCTGCTCAAGCGCCCTGCGCTCCTCCTCTAGGGAGAACTGACACCCACTTTCAACTCGTGTTTTCTTCAAAGTTTAAGAAAAGAATCTGACAAGTATTTAATCCCTTCAGTTCTTTTGTCTTGTGCCAGACGTATCTTAGAACTTGAGGGAGTGGTGCTAGTTGAATGAAAATAAAAGATCAAAAGACCGTGTTTAGAATTTTGATAGGAAGCACATAGAGGAAATTCAGACAATGTCCCAAGTAAATAGTGGGAATTTCCGTGTAGGTCACAACAGCACGGCAGGGACTTGTGTAGTCAGTCATCAGTGGGTGGGTTTATCTTGAATACCTGCTGGAGTAAAGGAGATCATTTTTACTTGAATATGTACACAGCTGGAAGTACAAACGATCAAGAACTCAGGCCAAAGCGAGGTCAGAAGTGTTCCTGAGGTCTGCAGTCTGTCTCCGAACATCTGCAGCACTTGTGTGTCTTCTGCGCCAGCCTAGCTTTCCGTAACTTTCTGCAGCTCCCTTGTGTGGTGATAGTGGGAGCCTAACTCTTCAGCTAGAAGCCTAAGGACACTGTACCGTGTCGTCCCCGTTACTCACTGTCCTGACAGTACAGTCCTAGGGCACCGATTTCCTGTGGTGCCCCTGTGTTTCTGTCCCCCTCGGGGATACCCAGCTGACCCTGAAAGAGAACTGTGAATATGTTGACTTAGCTGTTTATTATATGTAATGATGTGTCAGTATTAATGAAATTTCCAGGAAAATGAAACATATTTAGTCAGGTGTTTATATGGGCTATCAGGGTGGAGGAGTAGCTCAACAGTTAAACCCCTTGCCTAGCGAACTCAAGTCTCTGAGTTCGACTGCCCGGCACCACATAAGCCAGGCTTGATGGTACATAATGTAATCCTAGCACTTGGGAGGCTGAGGCAGGAGGATTGACATGAGTTTGAGGCCAGCCTCGCTACATAGTGAGTTCAGGACCAGCCTGGACTGCAGAGCAAGACACTGCTTCAAAAAAAAAAAAAAAATGTATACGAGCTTATGAGCTCTCAAAGGTAGGTTGTATTTCCGCCATGTGAGAGGTATTTCGGGGTCAAAAACTCTGATTTTTTCTTTTTCTTTTTGACAAGGTTTTGTTCTGTTCAGGCTGGTCCTAAACTCACTGTGTAGCATAGGCTGGCCTAGACTCATCGCAGTCCTCCTGCCTCAGCTTGTCGAGTGCTGGGATTCTAGGCATGCGCTGTCGTGCCCGGCTTACGCGGTATGGGAGACGTGATCTTAGGACCTTGTGCCCAGCTAGACAAGCGATCTAGCCACTGAGCTGTCACCAGCCCCACACTGGGTTTTCAACCTGCAGTGACTGTGGCTTTCTCTGCAGCAGGACTGTGGCTTTCTCTGCAGCAGGGCTGCTGCTCCTGTGCGTGACCTGGGGCTTACCTCGGGCTCGGCGAGCCGGAGTCTGAGCCCTCTCCTCCTGCAGGAGCTGGGACTGGCTTTGCGCACCCCTGGTTCTCTTCTAGCTTTCCTGTCACCTCCTTGTGGGTGTCCGGAGCTGCTCTTCCGCACCTGGCTGCGTAGCCCTCTTCTAGCTCTGTCCGTTCCAGGTCCCCCGGCTGTGACTGCGGGTCTGCTCCCACTCTGCCACCAGGACTCTGCTGCTGTGTTCCTGCTGTGCCCTCACTCCGCTCTGCGCTGTGTTTCGTTGTTTACGTATACTCCATCTACAGCCAGACAGCAGGCCACTCGGAGGTGCCGCCGGCACAGTCCGTGTTCCTGTCCTCCATGGTGGGGGCATGATTCGTTAAGCTTTTCTAGGTACTGGACAAGGCAGCTTTATGAAAGGCCGTTTGGGCAGGTTGCAGAGGCCGGGCTGGTGGGTACTGGTAATCACAGAAGGCTGTTGCCTGGAGGAGGGGGATTAGGTGTAGCCTGAGGAAAATTGAGTGTCACTGCTAAGAAAATGATTCATAAACTTGTCCTATCTATGTTCAAATTGAAAACTAAGGATTGTGAGAGCCCATTTCCTAGCTGAAACAAGAGATGTGGGGTTGATTGTTAGGTCAAGATCCAGGATATGAGATGGAATAACACTAATAATTAAGATTGAGAGCAAAGCACAGGGGCCAGAATTCAAAATTACTGGGTGTTGAGACAAGGGAGTGACTTACTGATGTAAGGATGCCAGGTTAAGTCTCCCAAGGAGAGCTTGATGTCTATTATAGCCAGAAAATGAGTTTCTTTTGAATAAGTCAAAGTAATTAATTGTACATTCTGCAAAGAGCCAGGATGAACTAGCCACTAGCCCTGTGTACTCAATGGGATGAAGCAACTCTCGTTGATATTTCTCACTAGAAAGGTGACTTTTCTGAGTAATAGCCAAATGTAGTTCCCGTCAGACCCCAAATCCAGTTCATAAAAATTCTACCTGCAGAGAGAAGGTATTTGGCAAGCACAGCCTTTGTATTTTATGGGCCATCTATTGTATGAGAGCTACTTCTTTTGATATTGCTTTTATCTCTGCAACTTGTTTTCTCCAGCAATGGCTTTTGTGGTGAACTTAGGACCTTGTGTCCAACTAGGCAAGCAATGGGACTGACCATTGTCTCATCGATGTGTAGTGTCCACGTGTGCTCCCTGTGAACCGCCAAGGCCTTAAAGCGCTGGAATCTAATATGAAGCAGCAGAGTGATGCTTGTGTGTCTGAGGAGATAAGATAGTAGGAATGCCAATCAGATTCCCATTGTACTCTGCGATGGTATATTTCAGTTGGGCCTCGCGCTAGAAGGAAGCCAAGCTACCGCACACACGAGTGCTTCCAAATACATGTTCTGATCAAGAGCTGCTGAGAAAGTTCCATCTCCCCACCAGGAAACATCAGACACGGGACATACGAGTGGCCTTCATGGGGCCTGGCCCCAGCCAAGACATCCCTGGTCTTCCAGCCCCTCCAGCAACGACACAAGAGGCTGAGATAGGATGCTGCCACAGATTACGGCTCACACTTCTTATTTCTGAGAGAAAAAAAAAAAAAAAACAACACATGAGTTTTGCTCTTTTCCAGCTACTATATTTGGAGTGATTGCTTTTTCATCAGATTATTGAAGCAAATCACAAACAGAAATAAATATAATTTGCCTTATAGCAGTACCATCTCAATGAAGACATTTCATCTGAGGCGATTCTTGGCAACCTGGTCTCATTTTTTTCCCTATCCTTTTATCTAAGGAGAAATTCATCAGATGACTGCAGAACTGCTTTTTATTTGAATTAAGTTGGCTTCAAAAATTAAAATACTAAATAAATGCATGCTTGATTTTTCCAATGACTATTATTAGAAGCTGTTTATTTTTCCTCTAAAGACTATTAAACATGTTGGATTGATGATAAAACAAAATCTCAAGCAGAATTTACATGGACAGCGGGCAAATGCCATCTCCAAGCATTTTTTCTCACAAATACAGTTTGCTAATGTAGACATTTCAGAGCCAAGTAACAATTAGAAATGACAGCTTATATTCAATACTACGTTAATTTCGGTATTTTAAAAACTTAATTACCCATTCAAAGGAAATCTCTAGTTTTCTGCAAATGTCTTCTGTGTCACGGGAAGTGAACATTTTCATTATAACATCTTAGGTTAAGAAAAGAAGCATTTAACAATTATATTTTAATTGAGTTAAGTGCCTAAGCCTTCCATGACTGTGCATGTAATTAGCGAGGGAAAATTAAAAAAAAATCTTCGGATGAAAGAAGTGCGAATAAGACTTGCTTAAAATATTCCTGAAGTAACTAAGTGTTGTTGTACACTTGAGAAATTATTCTTTAAAACAAATCTAAAGATGATCCATCTCAGTTTGACCAAAATGGCAGCTAAAAATGAGCTCAAATTTCTAAAAAGGTGTGTGATCATCACTGACTTGAGAGAGGTGACTAATGTGGAGTACTGTGTGTGGGGAACATAGGAGCTGTGATTCTCAAAAGCGTGTGGTCGGAGAGGGTGGGTGGTGTGTGACAGGCGGCACACACTTACATTGCTCCTTGGGAGAAGCAGAAATGCTTTCTCCCAATTTTTCCCCAACTGCTCCCCATTATCTCACGATAACTCCCCATTCTCAAGTGGTAACTTCCCAGGCCCCCGGGGAACAGAGGGAACTGGGGGAAGTGCTGTGGACTTGAATGGGGTGGTGGTGGAGCACAGTGTGCTGAAGGTTGCCCCGAGGAGACAGGCCACAGAAACAGGGGACTGTCAAAAAAGTACTTGGCAGGGTATAATTTTTACTTGGAGGTGATGACTATAATAAAGGCTTAGGTTAAGAGCTCAAGAAATATTGTGATACAAAGAACACAGGGCATAAATAGGAGAAGAAAAATATGGTGAGCTGCCTAGTTTTAAAGCTAGATCCTTGTGTCTGAGGACTCTTGCATCTGAGCCAGGAATTATTCTGGGTTCAGGAATTGACTCTGAGTTGAGTTGGTGCTGTGCATGTACATGTATTTTTGTGGTGCTGGGAATAGAACCCAGGTCTTTTGTACATGCCCAGCACTTTTTTTGTTTCTGATTTTTCAGATAGTCTCACTAAGTCACCAGGTTGCCCACACTGGGCTTTAGCTTGCAGTCCTGCCGCCCCTGCCTTCCAGAGCCCTAAGATTACAGGCCCGCGCCGCTGGGTCCCTAGGGTAGCACATGCTTAGTTCTGAGAAATACTCTTGTAGCTTTGGGACTGCAACCCAGTGACTGTCCGGGATGTGTGAAGATGCGGGACACACCCTTCACAGTGTCAGTCACCCAGAATAGCTTGGTGTGTGTCTATCACAGGACCTGGGGGCATGTCTCCCTGGGCTGCTTGACTAGGAATGACTTAGTTCTTTGCTTCTTATAATTTTCTGCTTCCTGCCATGCAGCTATTAACTTAAAAATAAATACTTTAAAAAACTTACAAGAATAATTGGTTCTGTTAACAACAGCTGGTATTTTTTTGTTTCTGTGAAACCTGATTCATGTTCATCTAGAGAAAGCTCAATGTAATTCCTACGCAGATTTTTAAAATGTTGAATTATGCTGCTTAAATGTGACAAAATGAGTCATTTTTTCATTGAAATAGAAAGTATGAGTTTGGAACATAAGAAATAATATTTTAGGTGCTGCTAATTTATTCTTGGTAATGTTCTTTTTACATTAGTAAGTTCAGCAGATTTTTTTTTTAACATAATAGAAATGCTATTCACTTCTAAAAAGTTCCACAAACTCCTTTTGATGAGATGGATTTCTCTAGAGAACATTATTGAGGCGGGTACTGTTCACTCCAGGACCTCTTGCTCTTCTCCCGGGTCTGCCTTTGACCTTTTCAGGTCTTCCTGTTCCTGTTTCTGGGCCCCCAGAGGCTGTTCCTCCTCCCCGGTCTCTCTGCTGCCCTCTTCAGTCTGTCCTTATGCACCTGAAACCCCAGCAACAGACCAAAAGCCGCCCTGGCATGACTGGCGAACACTGCAGGTTGCTTTGCAGACGCCCACTTCCTCTGTTTTCTCCTGGTGCAAAGAACTAAATCTTTCTCCTTAGTGTTCATTACAATGTCTCGTAAGGTTTCTAATTAAAATCGAGACTGAAGTTCCATATATCTTTCGTTGCCTGACAAAGGCGCCTTCCACCATAATGACAAATCATGTAGGCAGCTTTACCGTGGTCCACTGAGACACCTGAGCCTCTTGAAACCTGACACTGACAGAAGGGATGGCTATGTGGTGCGAATCTTTAACATGGCCACCAGTGCTTCGGCCTTACGGAACTCTGTCCCGGAGAAGTGCTGAGTCTCTAGGTGTCAGGACATTGTCCTTTGTGAAAGAACAGTTTCTTCTGTGTGCGAAAGGTCTTCCGCCATCTCACTCGGTGTGCTGTCCTTAGCATTAAAAAATAAACAGAAGCGACACATCCTTAAAATAACTGTCTGAACTTCAGTCACCTGTGCCTGGCTGAAGCTCGCTCAATGAATGAACTGTCAAACATTGCACCGAGGTGGGAATTAAAACTGCTGAACTCAGGGTATTAGAGACAATACCGCGCTTCTTTAAGGCACCACGTCTGCCACGGTGCACATGGCAGCTGCGACACTGAGCCTCTCCCAGGGCCTTGAAACGTTCCCTCTGAATAACACAGGTTCTCTGCTATCATACTTAACCTCCAGGAGGTGTGAAACCTCCAAACCATCATCCAATTAGAGCTGACACTCTTCCAGAGAACTGCTGCACGGAGAAGAAAGCAGCCACACAAAAGGGAATTTGCAAAAAAGATGCCTTGCTTGGGCAGGATAAGCCAACACAGATGGGCCGTGCCTTTGAAGGCCTGTCAGTGTTTACGAATAGAGCACTTAAGCTCAATGCAGTGTTTTCTTATTAATTGCTTAAGAGCTATAATAGTGACTTCCAACCTGCCTGCTTATCTTGTAGTAACAGAGATGGGGATGCTTCCTTCCTCAGTGCCTTCCAAGCACAGATTTTAGTAAACCTTAATGGTAATGGGTTGCAGCTAAAAAGTACTCCTTGCAAAATTTTCTTCCCTTAGAGTCTAGGGTAACATCTAATAGTAAGCAGAGATGCCAGGGCCCATATTCTATGCTGGAGCTCCAAAATAAACAGATTGGGAGACCCACATTCTCTTTCTCCGAGACTTACATTTGCTTGTGACTGTCAAGGCAGATTGTCGACTTGACTAGTTTGGGGCCACCCAAAGGATTAATAAAGCTAGTTTGGCGTGGGTCATGGCTTGACCTTGGGTGCTGCACCTGGTCCCCAGCCCCTTGTTCTCTGGCGCTCTTCCCTTCCTCTGCTTCCTGGACACCATGAGCTAAGCATCTGTGGACCACTGTCCCTCCATGATACTTTTGTCTTGGAGCCAGCCTACTGTGCAGTGGATTCTCTGACACTGCGAGCTTAACCAAATCTTCCCTCCTTCAAGCTACAAGTGTCAGACGTTTGTCCAGCAACAAGAAAGAGACTGACGCAGTTCTAGATACAAAGTTAGGGACTTCTCTGATGGAAACACCAGCACAGGATGACGTTCTCCCCTGCTTGGACTGTCTTTTTATACTGGCTGTTCTTCAGGTGGCTCAGCACAAATCTGACTCGTTTTTTGTTTTTTTTTTTTTTCACAGCACTGGGGCTCGTTTCTTATTTTCTTCTGAGATCTCCAAGAGGAACTTTCTTTTTGTTTGTGTGTTTGTTTTCAGCCAGTGCAGCCTGCCGAGTGGTGCCCGTTTGCACTGACAACAGGCCCACTGGAATGGGTTTTGGGTTTTTCCAGATCTAACACATGATCATATCCCATGAGCACAACACTTTTTAGAAGAGATTTTCTGTTTGTTACCCAGGGAGTGTCTCCTGAGCTTACTAAGCTCTTCCAACTAAGAATTTGATTAGGTATATAAGGAAACCCTAGCTTGGTTCCTCTTCTCCATTCATCCCCAGCTATTCGTGGTCTCTCGGTCTCTGGATGTGCGTCATCCCCCCACCTACGCTGTTTCTCCCTTTATGACTGTGTTCATTTTATCCTCACCTGCCTTCCATATCTAAATCAACTCAGGCTCCCTCTTCCTGAGGAGGTCTCCATAGTCTCCTCACACCAGTCAGTTTCTCTGTCTCACTAGGGTGGTAGCTCAGTGAAATGAAGGAGGGCGATATCTCAAGATCTCTGCTGACTGTTCTTAAAAGGGCACAGAGCCTGCAGGCCCAGGGACCCACCTTTATGTCTTAACCTTAAAGGCCCTATCTCCAAACACAGCCTCTCAGAATTAATAAGTTAACACCAAAATTTTAGAGAAATTCAAACATTCAGTTAACAATACATTTTATTTTGCTCTGGGTTTATAGTTAATGTGCCTTTTAAAAAATCATGCTTCTGATTGATCACATGTATTCAGGTATGAGCTATTTTTATTGTAGTGTCTGTTTTCATATTAATTGAAAATAAAACACATTCAAGGCTGCCTCAAAACTATAAAGAATTATTTAGAAAAATACCATTGTGACCATCTCTCACAGTGAGGACTGTGTAAATATAATGTGAGTTTGTAATTTAATGTAGTCAGCTGCAGAGCTTTTTAACTTTGTTGCTGCACTCTCCCAAGTGTGCTCGCTTACCTAAATTGACAGCTAAAAAATGTCAAGAATCTTCTTTTTCAACAAAGATCTATTTTTTGTTAGCATCCATTATATGAACTATTTAAACAATTTCTTATATAAAATTGTGTCTTTTAGCTTTAATTTTTTGGAGTACTGGGTTTCAGTGCCTTTGGCAGAGAAATACTTCTTTGCATAATATGTGCCTTGTTGGGGGTTCTATGTCAGATCACATAGTTAGGTTTTATTTTTGCTACATCTTGTAATCTTTGAATACCCTCCGTGTTGTAAGACTCGGAAGGCTGAAGAGTATTGCATGGAATGAGTGTGCACCTGGGCTCTTGGGACATGTGGCTGAACTCGTGCTATGCGAAGAGCCCTTGCCTGAACTACTTTTCATGTGTTCTCACACCCGCCGCCCCCCCGCCCCCCCAGCAATCACAAATTTTCATTTCTATTTTTTGTGTAGCATGCAGTTCTTCTAGAAGCATTTTCTCTGGTCTTGATATGAATTTTTGGCTATTCAATGGAGTGCAATTTTAAAAAATTCTTGTTTCAAAAAAATGACGCCTACCATTACAAGAACTGCAAATACTGATCATAGTATTGCAAAAACCAAAGAAAAGAAAATAAAGGCAAAGTGGGTAATTGCCACTGAAGCTTTGTTTAGAATGTTTAAGTCTCAAAAAGTGGAGTTGTGGTATTAGGTTGAACCTGAATTGCTAAAATTATTCAGTGAATCGAATTCTCAGCCTAAACAAAGGTCTCTTGATTCCATTTTATTTGTTTATATATTTCATCTGTGAAGGAAAAAATTTATAGAGATTCTAGAACATAAGAGATCATGCTGTAGCCTTTTATACTAGAACCAAATCTCAGAAGGAATGTAGGAATCTTCCCAGAGGACTGGCGCTGGCTCTGTTTAGTGAGTTCATGTGTGGTCAGTCACTCGTTCTAACTGTCAAGAGTCACAAACGTTCAACTCATATTTCACAACATCAAAGAAATTGATAGGTAGTAAGTTCAGTGTCTTTCAGTATCCATGGACGAGGAGCTTCAAGATTTCCACAGATACTCAAATATGCTCAAATTCCTTATGTAATAGCATAGTATCTACATATAATTTATACACATCTTCTCATATACTTTAGATCATCTCCAGATTATTTATGGTACCTGATATAAGGAGAAAGCTATGTAAATAGTTGTATTGTGTTGCTCAGAGAACAATAGCCAAAAAGTCTGTATGTGTTCAGTACAGATACACTTTTCACTCCCAAATATTTTTAGTCCAAAGTTGGATGATGTTGTGGGGGATATGGAATGTCCTGAGAAGCCTTGTGTATTTGGATGTAGGGCAGAACTGTGAGACTGTGTGCTGTGGGGAGTTGAGGCCTGGCTGGAAGGGACGGACACTTGGGTCTTGACCTGGAGGGATTATGTCAATTTATTGAGATTAGAAATGCCCAGGGCAGAGCTTTCAGGTGTGTGTGACTGACTTTTGGGCCAGGAACTGAGAGAAGAGCACTCAAAGTGTGGGTGGCCCACCTGACAGCTTTAAATCAATGAAAGGAATGAGGAAGAAACATTGTCACAGCTTTTTGCTCTGAAGCTCTGGCCCTCACCTTAGTCTCCAGACATGGAATTCCTTCTCATTCACTTGGATTTCTGTGTGCCATGCTGTGAAAAAAATTTTCCTCTGACTAAACCTCTGCTATGTGCTTTGACCATTGCCAGCCACCTTTGAATGGACTGTGTGAAACTTTCTGAAACTGTGAGCTCAAATAAATCTTTCCTCCCTTAAGTGTGAATGCTAGGTATTTTTCTCAGCAATGAGAAAGTAACTAAGATAGATGTGTCTTTAGTAGTTTAGCCCATGGATATAGAGGGCCGGCTATATAAGATATAAATTTAATAAACTTGGCCTTACCCACCAGTCCACATTAGAAAGTAACTATAAGAATGTAATTCAAAAGTTAAGAATATCAACAAAGATATGGCAAAATATAAAAAAATTTTTTGGCAAATATCCCAATAAAGGGATTGGTTGGATTCAGAGAAGAGACATCAAGATTTGACCACTGTGACCCATTTGAGGAATAGGAAGCTGAGTTAGAGTAGTGACTTAAGTAAAATGATTTAGATGTGAAAGATTAAATATGTTAAGTGCTGTATAGTCTCTCTGACTTGGGATACCCAGAACACAGACATTCTGTAGAACCACATGAAGTGATAGCCAGAGTTGGGGGAAGCGGTAGGTAGGGGGTGGGAGTGTCAAAAATGGGAAGGGATTGTAAAGTGCATATGATACATATGTGCACGAAATATTCAAGTTCATTGTAAACACTATGTATTGCATATGTAAATTAATAAAAATAGTGGGAAAAAGGTATAAATTTCAGGTAAGGAGGGTCCAAATTCTTATATCTGTAATACATTTAATCTCATATGTGTGATTTTGTATGCATTATTATTTATTTATTTAAAATAGTTAAGATTACAAAGTATTCAGTGTTTAAATACAGAAAGTAACAAAAGACAGATACAAATGCCACTCTAACTAAAGATAAAAACTATGGAATTCTAATTACTCGACCTGATGGGAAAAGTAATCAGAGGGAGTGAAAAAGTAATTATTATAAAATTGTTGATAGTGTAGGTAAATGACTTGTTCCTAAAATTAAAAAGTCAGACTTAGTTAATTATATCTTAGCTAATAAAAACTGCAGTGATAAGGTTCATAGATTAGTAAAAAATTAATGAACTCTTTAATGAATTTTTTAGTAAATTATAGAAGTCAGAAGTAATAAGAAATCTGAAAATGTTTAGAAGAGATTAGGTTTGATGAGATTTAAATAATGCTGGTAATAGTGAGGCTTCGTTTTCTATAAGGGAGAACTTTAAAATTAAATCTGTCTCACTGGGTTGAATCTAATTGTCTGAAGTAATCTAGTACAATAGCTTAATAAATATTAACTAATAGCAGTGAATTAATATTAAAATTTAGGCACTGTAAGAAAACAAAGATGTTGTGTTGTAACTTTGAGGGCTATTGGCAATATTTTAAAATTATAGGATAACGTTTTCTGTACTTCTGCGAATCTTTCCTTTTCTCTTATTTAACGATTCAAAGCAAAAATCCTCCAAATGAACACACTAAAGCATCTTTCAAAGCTCATTGTTTTGCTTCTGAAATGTTTTAATATTCTCAACCTGAAATTCTGTCCCTGTCCCTGCCTTTTTAAAAATCTGAGTCAAAATAAGTATCAGAATATTGGAATTCCCTGAGTGGGTGATTTTCTGTCTAAAATTTACAAAATATGGTTTAAGTATTCGGGCGGATTTACACATTTTGGAACTGAAAATGAGAGAAGTGCTGTCTTTGCTTTCCTCCTTTACGCCTTCGGAGCACATTCCTTGGTAAGGACCTCAGGCCCAGGGATTCGGCGCTCACACATGCCCGCAAACAGGAGTCCTGAGTTCTCAGTGGTTACCATCCCATCTTCTGTTTTGATGTTGTCATGGGGAAGAAGTATTTGTAATGCACATAACTGATTTCTCCTTTTCCACCAAATGCTATTGTTTTTTTTGTCATTATCCTTATAGATGGTTATAGGAAAGTGTAAATAAGCGGATTTTACAAATAAAATTCTAATAAATGTCAATATGCAGTGGGAAACATTGCACCTTTCTCTGACCATGGAAAGGGAGATTTGTGATGTGTTGTAATCACACGAGAAGCCTTTGAGGAGCCAGGATCTGGCATGGTTAGACAAGATAACAGTTAAAGTGGACAGTAACAATCTTGACTATGGGACAAGTTCTTCAAAGACAAGGATTTGAATATCAAAGGATGAAGAAAGGCCCTTTGGGGAAGTCCACGAGCCTTCAAGTTAATTTACAAGAAAAAAAATCCTCCTGCTGTACCCTAGGAGAAGGTCAAAGCAGGCAATGGAATTTTACTTGAATCAATTAAGAAAAAGAAAATTTCAACAACAGTGCAGTTTTGGGATAAATTACAAAAATTGGCACATGGTTGCAAGTATAACCTCTAATTATGTAGCAAAAAACCTTAAAATTTTCAAATTTAATTTTCAAAATTATTTTTACCCTTACTAATACATAAAAACTTTGAAAAATTTTTATTTTATTTTAAAAGGTAATCCCACTGGTATATCTTTTTTCAATATATGTATAAAATTCTGCCCTGGTGTTAAGTGGATCTTATTGAATGTTTTTCCTTTTGGATGTGATGATAATTGAATAATGAAAACCTTTGATTTGTGTGCCAGTGTGTATGTGAGTGTGTGGTGTGTGTACACGCACATAGGTATGTATGTGTTAATTTCAGTGCTTAATTTTTTCAAGTTTAGAATTTTAGGAACATAATACAATGCTATGTTAATGATTGATATAACATTACAAATGTCAATAATATGTTGTTTACAATCTGAATACACTCTGTAAGGTGCATGGTAGCTTTTTAAAGTTTATCCCAATGTTTGATCCACCTTGTCCAATCGGATGTTCCTTTTTTTAAAGTTTGGCTTTGTTTCTCTATAACTGCAGTATGAAGGCTATTTTCTTGTGTTATTAAAAGCATTCTTGTTTTCCATGTGTGTTTATGTTTTGGAGGGGACAGGAAACAGCCTGGCCTCACAGGGTGTGGGGGGGAGAGTGTAATTCATCTTGTTCCTTGTT
The DNA here is from genome assembly GCA_004027205.1 of Ctenodactylus gundi. Lineage (NCBI taxonomy): Eukaryota > Metazoa > Chordata > Mammalia > Rodentia > Ctenodactylidae > Ctenodactylus > Ctenodactylus gundi. Next base: position 172,508 of record PVKB01000737.1, on the reverse strand, counting down.
CCAGAAGAACAGGGAACTTGATCTTCTGTCCCCGTGCTGAATTTGGCTGTCCAGGGAGGTGAAGCGTGTGTCCCTTCTGCTTGTCCTGGCTGGCACACTGAAATACCATGACTCATTTGCATAACAAAAAGAATTGTACTCAAATTTTAAGGCAATGTTGTCTGTGTTAAGCTGAGGTACACTGTTTAATTTGTCTACTTGTCCAAATTTTACCATTTTAAACAAAAGCTGCTGATGAACATCTTTGTGTAGAGATGCTTTCTTCATGCAGGGTGGATTTCTAGGAATTATAACTAGACCATGTAGAAGTAGAATACATCTTTACAGGATGATCATATAAATAAACATTCTCTTAGAAAACCGGGGTATGAAAGAAGATCAGGAAGACACTGAAAGTCATGGTAAATGCCATCAGCCAGAGAAACATATCGCTAGTGTTCCCAACAATAACTTGGCTGTGCTTGAGTATGTGCAAACTTGAGGTTATGATATAGGATGTGTTTTTATTTTGTGTGTGTGTGTGTGCTCTGGGGATTGAGGTCAGGCTTGGGACATCATGCATGCCAGACATACCTACTGCTGTAAGCTGCAACCCCTGCCTCAATATTGAACCTCATCCCGCCCCAACTAACATTATGTCGTGAGAATTTCCCCATCTTCAGATTTTTAAAAATCATGTTTCAAAGGCTAAACAGCATTTTACTGAATTGAACATAATTTAGGTTTCTTTTCCTTTATTGTGAATACTTAGATTATTTAAACTATTTTGATGTATATTGAATATCCACAAAGATGTGAAGCTTTGCATACATATATTTATTATTTTTTTTAAAGGACTAGACTTTGAGAAACGAAATTCCTGAGTCAGAAGTTAGAGCATTTTCCTAAATTTTTTTTTTCCCAAGACTTGGTACCAACTTTTCAGTCCTCACAGCCATATATGAGCAGAGTATGTGTTTTTTTATGTTCTTGCTTATACCTTTCTTGACATGGAGAATTACCATGAAGATTCTTGTAAGTTTCATCAGAAAAACTAACCTCATTTAAATTTTCACTCCTTTGTTTGTTCATGAGGTTGAACTTTTCATTTAATGTTTATTAGCCATATATGTTCCCCCTTGTGTGTTCTGTGCTCATACTTTTTGCTCATATAGCTATTTGATGCATTTGCATTTTAAAAAAGGAACTCATTACCACAAATAAATTTCTAATTAGGGAACCTATATAGAAAATACTTTGTAAGCAGAGGGCAACTTCCTTGGTTGTGTCTGTCCTTTAAAAAATGTAATCCATTAAAAAAAGTGTCTATTTGGCATAGGAAACTTTGCTCTTTGGGAAATAAGTTGAAAAACCAGCCCAGGAAGAAAATGCTTTTCCCTGGCTTGAGTACAATAATTGAGCTACACCTGGATCCAGGAGGCGCTGATCACTGGGCTGAGACCTGGAAGGATATATAAGCTGCTTCCTGCCTTCCTTGAAAGACCAGACTCAACTTGCCTTGACTCGGCTTCCTGTTTGTAATGTCGAGGAGCTGCCTCCACTTCTGCCTCTGCCATGTGCTTCCACCCATGCTGGCTGCCCCTGAATGGACTGTGACCTTCTGAAAGTGTGAAAGAAGGTAAAACTTTCCTCCCCTGAATGTGTGGATGGCAGGTATTGAGTCACAGCAACACAGAAGTAGAACATTCAGTTAACAACCATCAGCACTATAGTCAACTATTCATCCATGCCATTACAGACTTACTAGAGGAAGGTGAAAGTCTTAGGAACCATTCAAGGAAGTTCAGAGCTCCAGGGAATATCTTGAGGGGAGCAGTGTGTTTTTTGCTGCAGTGATTTGTAAAGTTTGAGTATTCATTGTATTGATTGAATACTCCTTGTTGATCAAATGTTCATAGCAATTAATATCAAATAAAAGCATCATACCATGTCCTCATCTACCCATTCATCAGATGTGGCCCTGGGAGACTTCTGGCTCTTCTCTGAAGTCAAAATGACCATGATAGGTAAATGTTTTGAATAAAAGCTTATTTGATACAGAGTGTTCCAGGACATGGAGACAGCCAAGACAATGCATCTACAGACACTCAGAAAAGAGTATTTCCAGAATTGCTTAAGAAACTGGCAAGAGCAGCAGGGTAAATGTGTTCACAGAGGGAGGAGGATTTTGAGGGGGATTCATGGCAATGCATCTCTTACTCGAATACATTTAAAAAATTGAAGCATGCATTATATTTTTGATCACACCTTGTGTATTATGCTTTAAAAAGCTATTGGGGATTGAATATTTGCTCCCCAAAAATTTACATATTGAAAATCAGATGTGCAGTGTGATGCAGATTGGAGGTGATAGACCTTTGGGAAAATATTCAGGTTTCAGAGAAGCCACGAGGGTGAGAATTTTGTGATATTAGTGTTTCCCTATCTCCATGAGCATCCAGAGAGAGAGAGAGAGAGATGGCACGTGTGTGAGCACACAGGAAGGAGGTGGCTGTCTACAAACCAGGAAGCAAGCCCTCATCACATCTACCTGCACTGATCCTGGACTTCCCAGCCTCCAGACACATGGAAAATACATCTGTTGTAGAAGTTGCCCAGCCGGAGCGTCTTGTCAGAGCAGTCTGAGCTGAATAAAACAAGGACATCTGCACACAATGCCTTTCATCTTCAAGATACCGCGGCCTTCCTTCTCAGATACGGGAAGGCGTTGCTGAAATAGCGTGTGGAGTCACTGGTCTGGAAAAATTGCTTTCTGTTTTAGACCCCAAAGTTAAAAAGAAAGAGAGTGCTTCCTTTCTATCTGTGGTAAATGTGCCCTTTGTCACACAGCGCGTACCTTAGTGGGGATAAAAACACATTGTAAACGACTGTAGCTTTGCCCAAGAGCAGGGAGAGAGAACATTATGCACATAAATTTAAAATGGAAAGCCATGTCTCCCGGGCTATTTTCAGAAAGTAGAGGTGACATGGAACTTTTATTTAAAAAGAAAAACTAAACAGGGTTTACTATAACCACTGTATACTATGTACAATTTATATTTTCTTATATGATTGTGGATGAAGACACAGATTCTGTGTGGTGACCCAGGCTGAATGTGTGTACTATATGTGTGCTGCGTGGTTGGGGGAAGGCCAGAGCCAGGGACGGAGGGCAGCTTGCGGTGTGCTGGGCTCACTTTACACCTCAGCCCTGTCCTCAACTATCTGCTCGAACTTGGGCGAGCTAAACTCACAAAAGCTCGAGTTCCTTTTCTGGTAAGTGAGGACAAGGATAACAGCCCAGATACGCTTGCTGTGATGATGACGTCATTTTGGTGGTGTGCTCCCTAGTAAGTGTTCTTGTGCTGGAAGTTATTATTCATAAATTCTAACAGCTCCCATTTCCTTGGAAAATAATTGGATGAAGACTAAGGGTTGCTTTAGTTTGATGGCTCAAGAACCCAAAGGAATTTTTTTTCTTTGAATCATTATTTCTTTTAAAGGATTTTGTTACTAAGAACGTTGTCCCAGACTATCCGACCTATCAAAGCCGAAGATAAAAAGCAACGAATGATTTAACTGCTGTGTGTGGAAACTGGTACAAAGAAAGCCAAGTCTGAGGGATTTACTCGTCTGTTTAGAGAACCATCCTAAGCATGTCAGTGCTCCATGGTTCCTGCTTCTTTTGAAGTGCAAGTTTTTGAAGGAGAGTCCTGAACACTTCACGTCCCTAAGTGTGTTGATATAATACGCTTTTAATCTATTTAATCAGTTGTCATTTTTAATTAGACTGGAACTGAAATCACCTGGAGAGAGAAGTGACTAAGATAAAGAGAAGTAGAAAGTGGAAGAAGCCGGGTGGGGACGGAAGCCAAGCCTGCCCCACTAGCCACACTTTTGGTCACAATGTTGCTGAGGACAGCCAAGCACAAAATGGCTATTTTGCTTGGTATTTTTCCAGGATTTCAGGGAAAAAGTCCTAAGACAAATGCCAAATGAATTGCTCTTGCAAACTTGAAAAATCGAACATTTAAAAATTAGCCTGTGATGAAATAAGAAGCATTCCTGAGTCTTACACATGAATTAATTACATAAACATGTTGGTTTCATTGAATCTAAACTTTATTTTTTTAAGTAAACTTTATTTTAGACTGATGAGTGTAGGGGAAGTTGCAAAAACAGAACAGAGTGTCACGTACTCTTGGCTTTGCTTCGCTTCACGTTGACATTTATACAACCAGGGGACATTTGTTAGAACTGAGGGATCAGCTCTGGTTTGCACTCGAGGCTTTATTCAGATTTTAACAGCTTTTCCACTAAAGTCTTTCTTGGTTTCCAGGTTCACATCAGGGCGTTGGATTGCACTGGCACCTTCTGCTCTGTCATAGTTTTTCGGCCTTTCCCGGAGATGTTGTTAACCAGCAGCCATAAACTTAATGACTTAAAACAAGGCACATTTATTATTTCACAGTTTTGGAGGTCAGTGGAGCTGCATTTCTTTCTGAATTTTGTAGAGTAGAATGCAGTTTCTTATCCTCTTCCTGTCTTCTGCTCCTGTTGCCAGACAGGTGGCTCCTTCCTCCTTCGAACTAGCCACAGAGGGCCATGTCCTCGCCACTGTGCCGTCTCTCTGGCTCTGACTCCTCTGCCTCCTCCTTTCCCTTTCAGGATCCACATAATTCTCCGGGAAGCACCACAGTTATCTAGGACAGTCTCCCTCTTGAGGGTCACTTGATGGGCAGCTCAGCTCTGTGTGCAAAGGTAACTGCCCTGCTCTGTCATACAGCCCCTGAAGGTCCTGGATACGGATGTTTCTGGTAGGCCATTCTTCTGCTGAACAGAGTCTACCCTTTAGCTCTGCCTTAAATATTTGTGCTGCTTTCTGTGCAAAATATATTTACCCAATCTCACCATCCCCCTGTCATGTCCCACATATCTTCTACATTCTGTTAGTTCAAAAGTCCAAACTCTCATCACCTAAAGGAATGTGAGTCTGAATACAGCCAGATGCGGGTACGATGTCTTCCTAGCTGTAATAAGCAATTCTAAGTTGAAGCTATTTTCTTTCAAAATATAATGATGGAAAAGCGTAAGAGTTCAGTTAGAAGGGGAAGAAAATGGAAGGAAAAAAGAATCACAGTTTTGAAGCAATTTCTAAATTCTTTCAAATGATTCATCCTTCTTGACCTTTATGACACTGAGCTCTGTCCTCAGGGTTTAGTGCTGGAATACTGTCCTTTTTCATGAAAAGTAGCATGGGTTTGCATTTGGGTATCTCTGTTTCTTGGCTGTAGAAATTTTTGGAGAATTTTATGGATTTTTAAAATTTTCCATTCCCCCTGTTTTTCGCGGTGCAGTCTGCTTCTACAGAGTGGGGCTCACCGGCACTATTTCTTCACCGAGTTTGTTTTGGAGACAGTTGAGATGTTAATGTAAATTTTGAAAACTCTAAACTTTCAGTTGTCTTGGAGAAAGTGATAATTTTAAGCATTTAAATGAAGTCGATCTTTTTCACTGTATTGATCCCAATGATTCCATGTATAAAAGAACAGACCAATTTCATGTTGTTTACAAAAAGGAGAATCTGGGTAGTCGTGGTGGTCTAGGTTAACAGAAGAAAGGATGAAGCGTAACTGGCTTGGTGTAGACATCAGTGACTGGAAGGACTGGGAAGATGGTTCAGGTGAAGATAAACGCAGGCTTGATCGTTTCTCTGAGGTGATGAACGACATGGGTGGTGTGGGGATGGAGATTTACCAGAAGTACATGGAGCAGATAATGTTCACAAGATAGTGGTGATGAAAAAATGCCATATCTGGAATAAGCAGTATTATCATCATCTGGATTCTGATAAAGAAAAGTAACTTCTCTGTGAGATTTCATAATTGAGAGAATTTCTGAGTTGATAGCTCTAAAGGCAGATGATGTATTTGCCTCTTTTATCCCATTTTTCAGCCTGTTTGCTTGTTTTGAAGGCTTCACTAAAAGTTGATATATATCATTGTATGGGGCAATTTTAAGTTAGCTGAAATAGTATCCTTATGCGTGAGCATTTTTTAGACTTCCGTGAAGCAAGTAAGGTCCTATGCAGTTGTTCCAGTGATGTGATAAATAACACATCGTCTAAATCTCCTTTACTTCATAACACAGTTACTGACATGACAGGAAGCTCTCAGCTTAGGAAGAGATGACTAAAGCTTAGACTTTAGACATGGGCTCAATTTGGCTACCAAATTGGGTGACACTTTAAACTGATAGCCTGTCATTCCTTTCATGTACTGGCTAGGATTGTTCCACTAAAGTTTATTTTTCAAAAAGTTTACTTCACATTATTGTATGAAGTGATCATTTGCCAGTGTTCCAGATGCATCTTAGCTAACACTAGTGGATGAGCTTTCCTTAGACAGTGTTTGCAGCCTACGCCTTTGGCATTGTTTGGTCCTAAGCTCCTACATCCCTCAGCATGGAGGACAAAGAAGGCTGCACATGGTTGTTTGAGTCTGCACATTTAGACAGATTTGTGTTTGCTCTGTCAGTATGGCAAATGGATGAAAAGATGTTAATACAGTATTGGGTTTTCTATTTCTGTTTGTGATTCAGCTTAAACCCTGCCTGAAAAACCTCAATTTGTGTTCATGACAGTGGGGATTTTTAAAAATGTCTGCATTCTTTCAAATAAACTGTTAGAAGACTTAAAAATAATTTTTTTCAACAACTTAAGAACATGTTGACTTTAGCTCAGTGGAACCAGCGCCATATCCCTAATCTGCAGGGCGGCAGGCTGACAGACAGGTGCCATGTATGGGTGTGTGTTCTGGCCATAACAGAAAACCATTCCAGTTGGGCTTAGCTGACGGTTGATACAGGTAAAAGCTGGGTAGGGTATTTGAGTCACAGAAGCTCAGAGAAAGAACACGGAAGAGGAAGGAAGAGGAATACCTGGAAAGAACACATCAAATCGCCCTTGAGATTTCCCGAGTGTTCCTGCAGCCTCATGTCTTGGCCGCAGCTCACAGCTCGCCTTAGCTGGCTTGTTTTGTCTCCGACACAAGCTTCACCATTCACTGTTTATGGGGCGTACTTCAGGCTCATGGCTTAGCTGCTTCCTCTCCAGGGTCCTGTCCCATGCTCGTTCACCCCTTGCCGTGGGTGAAGTCTTTCTGCACTAAACTCCTGTGCACGCTCAGCACTTGGCAGCATGCTTCCCTGTAATAAATCTCAATAAAAGTTTATTGAATTAACAATTATTTGGTGAGTTCTTGTCCATTGATAAATTAAGTAATTTTAAATATAACCTCTTGTGAAGTTTAATTATTTCTGTTCTTTAGGTACAGTTCAGTAATTATGCTTCTATTGAAATATTTGGTTAGATAAACAGAAAGATTAAACCAACAGAACAAATATTCATCAACTTTCAATCAAATTAGTTTCAGCACATAAACTGTTTGCTTATATGAAATCTCTTTCAGTGAAATATTTGTAGATCATTATCCTCAGTTTCTAAAGTAAACTTCCAAGTAAGTCCTAAGTTATATCTTTCTGCAGAAAGAAAAAAAATCTGTATTTATGAAAATGATTCTGAATCTATTCAAATTTCATGAAAGAGGATGCAAGGAAATACTATAAACACTGAGAGCTTAAACACACCTGCTTTGAGAAATGAGGCACACAGACATGGGAACTCAGAATTTAAACCAATTACAATAATCAGGAAGCAAACTTTACCCAAATAAACAGAAAGAAGTGATTTGGGTTTTGAGGTGTCATGGAATCTTACTTCTTTGAACCTGGTTTACTTTTAAACTTTCTCACTTGTTCCTAGCTATTCCCTGCTCTTCCTGTCAGCAATGAGCCTTATCAAGAGACAAAATTTCCTGTGGCCTCAGACCTCATGCTGTTCGGTGAATTTTTCCTGCTCTCTTGTAGCGTGCCGATTCCCACACTTTGTCTTTTTATTATCTGATAGGCGCCAGAGTCTGCTTTGAGTAAGCAGTACCATCTTACATAACTGGAAGTCTTTCATCTTGCAACTACACCCATCTGAAACAATTGGGAACAAGGAAGAAAACAAATGGTGTTTCTGAGCAGCCAGGACATTGGCACAAACATCAGGGGCTGCAATGGGCAGGACTTTACCCTTTGGAGAGGTCCTCAGGTCCTCAGACTCTCATCAAAGGTCTGCTTGTGTGGACACAGTCCACTTCTCAGCACCTGTAGTGATGGGGATCTGGAACATCCCCAAAGGCTTCATGTTTGGAGGGTGATTTAATCATGGGGTTCAATCCATTGAGGTGGGGCCTGGCTGTAAGCGGGGGGGGTGGGGGGGGTGGTCATTGGAGTGTGAACCAAAAGGGGCAGGTCATGGGGACATGGCCCGGAAGGCTTCATGTTAGCTCCGTCCTTCCTTGTTCACTCAGCTTCCGGCTGCCATGCCATGAGTAGCGTCTTTTCTGATAGGACTCTGCCATGTGCGTCCACCGTTGTGAGCTTCCCAAGAGTGGCCTAAGACCTTGTGTGAGCTAAAACAAACCTTTTCTTCCTTAAATTGCTGGTGTCAGGTAATGTGTGTCAGTAATGAATAAGTAAATAAGATCCCCCCAGGATGTTAGTGGATGACATCATAAAACTGTCATTCATGATATGATGCCCTGGAGTTCTCAGAACGAGTCAGTCTGTCAGTCACAACAGAGTAGAACAGAATTGCTCAGTTCATCCCTGGATGAGTTCCACTCTGGTTGGACGAGAGAAAACACACATCAGCACCTAAGGAAAGTTTCCGTTGGTTACAAAATACATGGATGTGGATTGTGTCATTTTCTACTAACCCAGAACATACTTTTCAGTTCAGTCACATTTTTTTTCCTATTGTAATTTCAAATTTATTGTAGTTTAAATGTGTTTGTGAACCTAAGTTTAGAGACAACTGAAGTTAGTTTAGGGCACCTCAAAACCTTTTGGGGTCTATTTGCTTCAGTAGGTCTAGAAATAAAGTCTGCCTGATGGGTTACAGTGAGTACATTGGAGTCCAACCTGAGAATCTTGGGTTCCGATTATTGTGTGCCCACTGATGGGCTGTGTGAATTTCCACTTTTAGCCTCAGTTTCCTCATTTGTGAAAAGGGGATAATAGATGTAGCTCCCTCACAGTGTGGGTCACGTAGCCTTCCTTAGAACTTTCCTACATGTTTTTTTAGCTTTACCAGTGTCTGAAACACATCTAACAGATGCATAGAGTGAAATTTGATTTACAAAATCATGGTGCTGTATGGAAAACTTAAAAACTATCCAGTGAGGGCAACTTAGACATTTTCCAGTCCTACAGTCATCTCTTCTCAAACTCTAATACTCATTTAACATCTGCATGGAAAATTCATAGCGCAGAATGAACCATTTCGTGCACAGCTCTGCCCACACCATCCATTTGTTCCCTTCCACTTTTTAGAGAAAGTGAGACTAAGAACCCTCGGCCTCACCGAGCGTGGAGTGCCTTCCATCAGGTGCGCTTCACACTCAGGGGTCATTGTTACACTGATACAAAGAACCGATGTGCTTAGCTCTGTTTTAGATATAAAACACCAAGGTGAAAAAGGCCAACGATCCTTCCTGAGGTCATATAGTTACTAGGTTTAAAACTGATAATATGTTTCATTTCAGTAGTGACTCTTTCATAATGTTTGATAAAATACATTAGCTTTCTATAAGCTCCCTCTCTTCTTACAGCAAGCATCCCCCTCCTCCCCCCAGCAATTCCTGCCATCATTGGTCCCCAAACTTCTTGGTGTCAGGAATTGGTTCTCACACAAGATAATTCTTCCATGGACTGAAAGATCAACAGGCTTTAGATCTTACATGGAGCATGCCACCCTCCCTCCCTCGCATGTGCAATTCTCTGTAGGGTCTGGCCTCCCATGAGAATCTGGCGCTGCTGCTGCTATGACAGGAAGTAGAGCTCAGGGGTGATGTGAGCGATGGGGAGCAGTTGTACATGCAGATGACACTTCGTGCCGGCTAGCTGCTCACCTCCAGCTGTGTGGCTTGGGTCCTGACAGGCCATAGACCAGTACTGGTCCCTGGCCTGGGGTTGAGGATCCTTCCCTGACATGATTTGACGCCTATATTTTCTAACACCTTACCTGGAAACCTAAAGACAATTTTAACAATGTCTTTGAGTATCACACAGTGGCCTGAATACTCTTCTATGGAGACAGGTTGTCTCTCCTGGTTTAGGTATTACCCTACTGTGTAGCATAAGATAGGAGTTGATCCCCCCACCTGCTCCAGGCCTCAGGTGGACTGGTACTGGCCCATGGCCTCGGAAGGACTGAGTTTGACAGGACAGGTAAGTATCAAGTAGAAGTGAGCAGGAAGTGAAGCCCCACCTCCTGTCAGGGTTGTCCTATTAAGTTCTAATGCTGCTGTTGATTGACAGGAGGCAGGGCTTTGCTCCTTCTGCCCAACCAGCTGCTGCTGACATTTCAAAGTCATCATCCCCTAATGACCTACTGCAGAACAAGTGTCCTAGCCCTCATCCTTGGGAAAAGAGTCTTCAACTAAACTAGTCCCTGGTTTCCAACAGGCTGAGGACCATGGGCCTAAGGGACTTGCTGTGCAGCTGTTTCACAGTGTTGACTAATGTCCAAGTAGAGTTCAGCCAGAGCCTCCAGTTTTTTCATCCCTCACTAAAAAACAGATGACACCTGGTCTCTTCCTGTACAAGGCAGGGTCTGTGTTTATTCACGTGTTTGCTTTTTAATCGTAGCGTGTCTCTTCATTTCACTACGGTTTCATCTCAGTGTTCTGCCTTGTCAAGATCGTTTTGAGCCCTAATCTCATCACCTGACATATTAGCTCTGCCTTTCAATTTAGTGCTATTTGCAAATTTGATAGGCATGACTTCTATGCTTCCATCCGGGCTGCTGACAAAATTCCAAGCAGGAAAGGGCAAAGATATGACCCAGCAGCTGGCACAGGGGTGCGCCAGCTCATGGTGCTCCACTGGGGGAAAATGGCCCAGCAATGGAAGAGAATTCTGCTTTGCTTTTATAATATGGAGTATGTGTTAATATGTAATCATGTAGTATGGTCTAACTCAGTCTACTCAAGTAGACAGAGAAATTAGATCTCAAGGGAGCAGAAAGTGACTGCTGTTTTCTGGATTTTAGGAGCTCTGCCAAGATGGCCTCTTCTCTCCACTCCACTCATTGCTGTGCTGAGTCTGAAGGGACTTAATTTGTGAGACTTACTTAAAAACAAGAAACTCCTTCATCCCCTTCACCTTCTTCGTGTGGTCTGTAGGTCTGAGGATGGCACTCTGCCCTGATGTGCCCTACTTGTATTCTGAGTAGATCATTCTGGTCTTTGAGCTCTTCTGATGTGAGAAGCACTTCCTTGACACAGGAGGCAGGGTGCAAAAGAATAACTGCCACCCACTCCTGTTCTTTGTGGCATAGACCCCTTACCGAACCTGGCTCCTCTCACCGGACATCCTGAGGTGCTGGGTGCCTGTAGCTTCCACAGCGAATCATTCAGCTACCAGAGCACACAAGCTCTGGGGAGGTCTGGGGGTGGCCACACGTTCTTCCCCCTCACAGTGTTCCCTGTCCTGCACACTCTGGCAGAGATCCCAAGATACTACTGAAAGGGATGTAGAGTCATTGAATGGTTGCAAGATGAAATTCCCAAGAACAAACACATCCTCTCTGATTTTGCACAAAAGATCTTTTAAAAAATATTTCTGAAATTCTGTATATGTATTCTTCCAGGCATGATTAAATATGATTAGGACATAAGATACTGTGCATGCAAAAGCATCCAAAGATGTCTGTCTGTCTGTCTGTCTGTCTGTCTGTCTTTCTTTCTTTCTTTCTTTCTTTCTTTCTTTCTTTCTTTCTTTCCTTCTTTCTTTCTTTTTTTAAAGGAGGCTGAAGAAAAAGAGTGACCTAATTATTGTTTTCAGCTACATGACGGATGGTGTCCATCTGTTTTTCTCCTCCGCCAGGAATAGAACCGGAGGAAACAGGCTTCATCTGTAGCCTGAGCTTTTGTAGTTTAAACATAAAGGAGAATTTCCTGACAGTGAGTAGTGGATTATGGACATTGTTTCTTCTGGGATTTAGATTTCCATCTGGCTGGGGTATATTTGATGGGGTTGTCTATGAAGATGACAGAGGCGTGTGTATGTAGGTCAAATGGCCTCCTAACCATTCTTGCTTCCTGCAAGTTGAGATTCCTTTATCTGCATGGTGTCATGAATTCCTACTAGTTTTTAAAGGTAGGGAAAGATAAAATTTTAATTTATTGGAGGAGTGCATTTAAAAATAATGTCAGAAGGGAACGTTCTGCCACTTCTAGAGTGTAGGAGGACCAATCTTTGAACGTGGAGAAGACTGAATGTGGTTTACCAGAATATATTTTTGGGCTGCCCTAGATGAAGTTGTTATTTATTGAGTTATGATTTATATTTCTAAAACTGAGTTTTTGAAAAGGATACTTCTTGTGTGAAAGGATTTGGGTTAAAATTATCCTGGGTGGCATATTTCATGCCCACCATCCTCACCCATGAATGGAGAAAAAAGCTTTATAGATTTTGCAATTATAATTACTTAACTAGTTAGATGAGGGAATCATGGTAACTGAAAATAAAACCTGATTAATCAATCACACAATGTAGTTCTCTGACTCTGTGGGATCAAGAATAACAGAAGTATATACTAATAAATAAAAAGATAAAATTCAAAGTAACCTCAAGATTGCTGTAGGAATTTATATAAATATCAAGGTACCGAGATTCTGCTAAGCTCACATATGGCCCCTGCTGGAAACTATCCTCTTTAAATAAGTGCAAAATGTTAAAAACATGAACTTCTGAGTCTTGGTGGAAAATGTTAAAGGATAAGGAGGAAAGTTATCAGTAGTACAACAGGTTGAATAAAAATAACCACACTCAAACTAGGACTAAGAATTATACATTTTAAGACAGAAGATGATTGTTACATTTACTTTCTCAATTCTATCTTAAGTTTATTTTTTACAAATGAAAAAAGAATGATTTAATTTATGGCAACAGCAATCTGTTAGTGATGTAGTCAGGAGAATTTGAAAGAATACTGAAATTATGCTAAATATATTAGTTTAAATAATGGTACTTATAAAGTAGTTTAGAAAATGTCAGTTAATCTTCAGGATAGGTAGTTCTTCCTGAATACATGAACTGATGCAGAGTGTTTTTTACATATCCCTAAAATAGACATGTTGTTTGAGATTTTACTTAAGTGATTTATTTTTTTTTCTATCTTTGCTTTCAAAAAGGAGAGTTTTTTTAAAAGTAATTGTAGTCAACAAACAGTATAAACCAGTCTCTTCCTTAAGAATAAAAATTAAAACTTTGAGAAAACATTCAGTACTATATAAATATTAAAACAAGTCCCTAAGAATTTCTAATTCTAGGCCGTATGGGTGAGTTGTAGGCCAGATTTGTACTTTGAAATTCCTGTCACTGTGGGAACTACTAGCAGTCTTCTGCCTTTGACCAAGTGTGCCTGTCTGACATCATTAGGCTCCAGAGCGAGTATGCCTTGCCTGTATTTTACTTTATCCAATATGATAGAGATTTACTCAACCCCTTGGGTTGATCTACACATTCTTATCATATCCTTGTCACTTACAGTACAAGTGAAAACCACAGGAAATGGTGCATAGATTGTTTGAATTGGAAATTCCGAATTTGTAGGAGATCAGAACATTGTTATAGAGGTCCTACCACCCGTGGTTGAGAAATAAGTGATGTTAGTGAGAGTCTCATTGAAAAAACCATCCTGTATGATGAAAAAATAATTATTAGGTCATATTTAAATATACTCACAAAGGTAAAATTTTAGATGAATAAGAGATGAGGCCTCTTCTGCAAAGAGTTCAACAGTGAGCCTATTAGTTATGAGATCAGTTATTGTATAAACCCTTATAACTAAGAAAATCTGTAAAAAAAATTAATGCCTACTGGAATACGGTTAGCTGTCCACTTCCCAAAATCTCTCACTTTTAAAAAAAATTTCCTGAATGCGTGGTTGCAGAACCACAAGCTATATTGCCAAGCATCCTTCGGTGTGAGTGTGGCATGATAAAGTTTCTGGGAATGTGTGGACGAGTGATGTTTGTGCTCTTGTCCTTACTCATGTCCATACTCTGGACTCACCCCGTTTTTGTGTCCTGAGAGCTGGGACACGGTCATACTGAAGATCAGCTTGACCGGAAGATGAAGATGCCCTAGGGTCTGTTGGAGCACAAGGCAAAAGAGACATGCTGCTTGGTGCCTGCGTGGCTGGAAGCTACCCGGTGACGCCCCCTGAGCCGGAAGGTGTGTGAGAGGTCAGCGCTGGGGATCCAACCCAGGCGTCCCCCATGTAGACAAGGGCTGCACTGTCGAGGGGCATCCCAGACGAAAGGCCTACTTCTTCCCTCCATGGCGTTTAGGCTTTTGTTATCTGTGCTCTAACTTTTACTACCATATGAATGAATGAAGAAAAATTGTTACAGTGAAATGCTAAATAGTCTTGATACAATCAGAATTGATGTGTAAACCTTCACTTTAAAACTTTATTCTTTCTGCACCTTCTGTGATTTACACTCATCTTTCCTCCACCCTGCCTGCTGCCCCAGGAAACTGTCCTGTGTACATGACAGAAATAGAATTAATTGCCCTCTGCTTCTGGTTGGGGTTTGGCCAGTCATGGGAAATGGTCAAATGTAAGTACAAGCAACGGAGGGGCTCAGTCCCTAGCTCACCCCGGGAAGCCTTGGTGTGATTTTGTTCTTCCAACTCAGGGTAATCACTGCTTTCAAAGTAGCTTCCCTTATGGGATGTTCTCTTCTTTTATAGTAACCGCCTCCTTGTCTTGTCCGCTTGATGATGGCAGACCTGGGTTTGGGGGTCCTCTTGCCCTGTTGAAATCTTTATGAATAGACACTTTGTAATTATTTATTCATTAGTACATAAACTGTAGTTCAATAACATAGTGGAAACATGTGGCTTGGGAGACAGTGACCATCTGTACTGCCTTTGGCCTCTTTTCCCCTTCCTCTTACCTTTGCCCTATGACATCCACTGGTCCCGCTCTCAGAGATTCCTCCCTTTCCTAGCAGTCCCTCACCCCTCTTCCTATCTTTTTTCTCATGTTGGAGCCTTTTTATGCATTTATTTTGTGACTTTCATAAGAGGGACACCAGGCGATAGTCAGTCTTTAGTGCTTGATCCATTTCACTGAGAATTACTGACTCAAGATGGCCCCATTTTCTTTCAAAAGCTTTGTTTACTTCCCAAAATCTTTCACTTTTTTTTAATTCCCTGGATGCAGGGTCGCAAAAACACAAGCTATATTGCCCGGCATCATTTCCCGCAATTTCAAAAGCTCTGACTTTCTTTTTTGGCTGCATAGTATTCCGATAGTATAAATACCACATCTTCTTTATCCATTCCTTTTTTGATGGGCAAATAGTAGGTTGTTTCCAGGATTTAGCTACTGCGAATTGTGCTGATAACTTTGTGATTATCTTGAATGTGGAAGTAACTTTCCTTGAACTGTCTTTTGTGTTCCATTTATTTCCTGTTGAAAACCTGACTAATACTATGTGTGCATCTTTTTAAAAAAAATAATGCTATCTGAATGATAGGAAATTATTTGTAATCAGTTTCCATTTATCTTAATTTTAGGAAAATGCTATAATAGCTGCATGACAACTGGAGGGAACACACGTGGCGTGTGTCTTAGCTGTAGCTGCATAACCACAGTGTTTTATTGTAAAAACTTGAGCCAGTGTTTTACTTCTTTAGTCTCGTAGATGAAGCTCTCTTACCTTCCAGAGAGAGAGAGTGCTTGAGGAAAACAGAATCAGACAAAAACCACGACTTCTACATAATAGTGTTGAGCTTGTGGTTGGTTCCAGGTGCTGACAGCTTTGGTGTACGCAGCCCGAGGAGGCTGGAAGTAGATACAAGAAACTCATCTTTCCTTTTTCCTTAGAAGTCGAGGACCAATGGCATGTGCAGTGGAGCTTATCAACATTGGAGTAGTCAAACTTCTCTCATTTTGAAATTGCTGAAATTTATTTATAGAAGGTTAACCAAGAATGTGTTTTTAAACAGTATAAATAGGAAGTCCGTGGTATCATGGGTCCATGTTATTTTTATTTTTTTGTCTTCCTTACTGATTTCAGTTTGCTCTCTGTGTTGGCTTTATTCTTATGCAGGTCTTTTCTCTTTGCTAGATAGGTGGCAGCCGATGGTCCTAAGTAAATGTACGTCTTTATAAAAAATCATTTTGTAGGTTCAGAGAGATTTAGGCAAAGGTAGACCTATGAGGAACTTATAACCATGAATGAACATAATAAAAGGAAAAATAGGAATGTCCATGGGGAAGCAGAGAACTCAGAAAGTTGTTAAAACAAGAATAGCAAGGAAAGTGGACAAAGGAAAATAGTGACACAAATAGAAATTCGCAAAAGCAAGGACCAGATATTTGTTGGTTCTTCAAACAGATCAGTGAAAATGATGGCCGCAAACGACAAGAGACACACCGATGACAGATTTCCCCAAAAATCAGATGGCAAAGTTAATTTTTTTCCTTTTTTAACTTTTGCACTGTCTTCATAAGAATCACAACGTTTTCAGTTGATTTGGAGGTTCTCAATTATGACAAAAGTGGTAATTGTGAGCTTTAAGTTATCATAGTATCCAAAGGAAAATAATTATATATGCTATGTGTGTTATGTCTTATATTTACACATAAAATCATTAGAAATGTGCGCACACATGCACACAGACCTATGGACATCCTGCATAGTTATTGTGGGTGGTTTCCTTTTCCCCCATTTAAAAAATATGTATATATATGATACATAATATTTTCTTGAGTATTTTGTGCACATATATATTATGTCAAAATTGCAAACTCTCCCTTTCTCCCTCTCCCTTTTTGGCCGGCCTGCATCCTCCCTCTTCTCCCTGATTCCTAATGTCCCCCCTTTTGGTTCGATAACATGACTATACTCTGGGTTTCTCATATTAGAGAAACCACTTGATATTTAACCTACTTCTGACTCACATCCCTAAGCGCCATGGTCTCAAGTTACCTACAAAAGCCTCAAAATTATCTGTCATTATAGAAGGATAGTACTGCACTGTGTACATACACCACAGTTTGTGTGTCCATGGGTGTTTTGGTGTCTTCCATGTTTCAGTTATAGTTAGTCATGCTGCTATGAACATGGAGATATATGTATCTCTTTTATATGATGCTTTTAACTCTTTTGGAAAGATTCCCAGAAGAGGTATTGCTGGATCAAAGGGGATATTTATTTTTAGCCTCTTGAGGAATTTCCATACTGCTCTTCATAGTGGTTGTACAGTTTACATTCCCACCAGCAGTGTAAGAGGGTTCCTTTTTTTCTCAAATCAGTCAGGTGGCTGTCACCATGAGAAAGGAGAGGTTCTTGGTGGGTCACAAAGTCAGCCAAAGCCCACTGCATGTGGTTTTCTGCTTAGAAATATTTTCTTTGCTCTGCATTGACTTTAGACATTTGAAGTTGAAAAGTAATAACATAGAGCATAGGGCTTTCACACTGAGCTGCAACTCAGCCCATTAAAAAAATTTTTTTTTTTTGATTCTGAGACAGGGTCTCACTAAGTTGCACAGGCTGGACTTGAACTTGTGATATTCCTGCCTCAACCTCCCCGAGTCCTGGTATGGCAGGCCTATGCCACGGGGCCTGTTTTTTTATTTTTAATAAATTTTTTGGAGAACTTCTCTGTCCTCCATCAACAGATCTTAAATGCAGGAGCTAAACTAAGCTCATATTCTAATAAGCACATCTGTACCCTGCTATATGCATGCTTCCTGGTATCACTGAATGTTCATTTTCTCTTCAGAATTAAAATTAGACAAAGGTGACCAGCACCAAAATAGATTGCCATTTTTTTCCTATCTGGAAATTATTTACTCACTGACAGAAAGAGAAAACAAATACCATTTTTGCATTCTTAATGAAGAATTCAGATGATGTTTTTCAAGGAAAGGTCCCATGTTATGGTGCTCTGTAGGTACTAAAGTGGCTTTTCACAGGATGAGCCTGGTGTTTATCAGTGATGCTACATTTCCTCTTCACATGAATTTATTTTAGGCACTGCTGGACGTAGAAAAACCGTGTGGAAGGTCATTGTGTGAACCCCTACTTTATTCTCGCTAGTTTCAGAATGTGGATGAAGAGTAGTCAGGTCTGTTAAGTGCAGGGAGGAGTATTTTCTCATAAGCTGGCAGGAATTGATTAGTTATTTTCAGAAGTCAGATGAAGCCTTGCAGGCTTGTACAAGACCATTTAGTGGGGTAGAACACCAGAAGTTCTACTTAATCCATTTGCCACGTGTTTTCTTTTGAACACCACCCTCTATAGCGAGGCTGTGCAGCCCTGCAGAACTTGAAGCACCCTCGGGACCTTTGGGCCGTGGTCTTTGTCTTCTGGAATCGAGGTGTGTACTTCGTTTAGGAATAGAGCTCAAGTTTGGTCCTAAAAACTTGTTTTTGAATTGAAATTATTTATAATGAATGTCTGCTCAGTCTAGCATGACACATGGTAATGTTGGCCTTCTTTTTTTCCACTTCTGACATAGCTTTGTCTTTTGGCACCTGTTACATGAAATGAGAAACACACCACACATTTTCTGACATTTTCTGCGTTGTCTGCCACTTCTCTTGGTAGTTATGGCCTCCCATGGTAAAATGGCAATTAGGGAAGAGGGGAAGTGATGGAATCAACATAGGTGGTTTTCATTCTCCACCCGGTGTTACTGTAGAGCAGGAGAAGCAAATGTCCAGCCGTAAGGAAGAGATTGGGAACCACCGCCTCATGCTGGGGGCTTCTGTCCTTGCCACTCCGCCGAGCGTGCCAAGAGCTCTTCTCCATTTTCGTCTCCCCTTTCTGCATCTTAAGGCAAACTCTTTCCAAATGCTGCACATAAACCGTTTCTTATTTAGTTCCCCTTACTGGCTGGGAAAGTCTTCTCAAGAAAAGATTCTTTTGCCTCTTGAAGGAGACTGAGTTAAAGAACTGAAGACAAACATCTTTTCCAGACGATCGGAGGATGATGGTTCATCAGACAACAAAACCCATCTCCTTCTGTCCCCTTTAGATCACCCAGAGTGAGACTCTGGCCGCTGGGCAGGCAGGGTCAGTGCTCTTGTCTTGTTCGCCTGAAGCAGTCATCAGAAAACTCGCCTTCAGTCCCTCTGCATCCCAGAAAAATAAGGGGTGAAAGTGTCAGAGGGAGACTTGAGGTACGATGGGAGAAAAAAGGCAGGAAGGACACAAAGAAGGTTGTAATTTAAAAATTGTTCCCCAAGTAGTGTACTTAAAGCTTCTTTTCTTCAAGTCCCATCGCACCCAAAACTACTTACAGACATTATGAGTTCGTGAGTTAGCCTGGTCCATCTGAAGTCTGATCGGAAGGTCTTTTTCTAGGTCATGAGTGTCCACACAGTTTCTCTGGATATGTAATGTCTTAAATAAATCTTTAGTTTCTCCTAAGCCTCTTAAAAATATACTGAAGAAAAAGTCTCCCAAAACTGATCTCCTTTTCTGGTCTTCATGAAGCGGTGGCCAGAGGTCATCCTTTGCCCTTCGCCTGCCTGACTCCGTTGTTCCTGGGAGTGGCTGCTTTGCGGTTGGGAATCTTATTCTTCTATCTTTTCTGAGCTGCTAACCAGCTTTTCACGCTGAACAGATCTTAAATGCAGGAGCTAAGCTAAGCTCATATTCTAATAGACACCTCTCTACCCTACTATGTAGTTGTTTTGAAGAGTTTATTAAGAGTCATCAAAATCGATTGGCTTCTTTTCAGCATTAAGAGTAATATTAGATAATTTTGAGCAGTAGGCATAATTACCTCTGGTGCCTCTTCATCCCAGGCCAGTTCTCCCTAGGGCTTCCTAATATTCTCTCTGGGTACCTGGTATAGTCTTTGGTGTCTCAGAGGCCAAGGTCCAGCTCCCATTCTTCTGCTGGATGTGGGTATTTTTCTTAACATATTTCTGGAATTTGTTAAGTCCTTCCAGACTTTCTCTTCCTTTACTCATTAAAGTCTCTCATCTGTATCCTAAGAATTTTCAGCTCTACCAAGTTTACTGGTAAATCTTATCAGCAAAATTTATACCAAGTGATAATGTCTCACATAATAAGAATACACACACACACACACACACACACACACACCATACATACATATATGGACCTGAAGACATTTTCGTGTCATAAATTAAGGGCTATGTCACGTCCAGTGAGAAAGGTATTTTTTGATAAGATCAGGTCCATTTCCACATGAACAATATCTGTGAAAATGCCCTGAGAATTGCCCAGAATAGAACTGAAGAGCTTGATTCTTATCCCAATGAGTTCCATGTGTTGATAGTTCTTGTGTCACCATTTCTCTCACTACTGATTTTCTTCTCTCTTGAGGGAGTTTAAAAGTTCAGGAATTATATGGCAAAGCATGACGGGTCACCTTCCTTGAGAAATAGTTTTTTTGTCTATTTTGAATGTGTTTAGGCTGCATCAGACAACAGTGGCTAAATCCTCTTGGGGCTCAAGTGTAGTATTTCACAGAGAGAATTCACATTTATGAAAGAAGATCAGATTAACATTATATAAATTAATGGATAGTTTTAATAACTTAATTTTTAGTTCACTTTAAATTTTAAATGGCAGTTTTCTACTTGAGGCTGTGACTTGTCAGGAAGTTAAATCTTTAACTTTACTGTGTAACATTCCTCCTTACATTACTCACATTAAATGTGTGAATGTAAGAGGGTCCTTAAGCTTAAACCGCTCACACGGAAAGCTACTTTATTAGTCTACGTTCACAATAGACCAATAATCACGTGATTCCATTTTCCCCTTTGATAGCACACACATGAAAATAAAAATTGTTTTTATTAGAATAAAATTCACAGTGTACTAATTTGCCATATGGTAATTCACAAAACACAAAGGTTGACTCTTTCGTGACGTCAAAGGAATTGTAGCAAACAGTGCTTCACCAAAGAGGAAAACTCCAGACACCACTGTGCTCCCGTTTCGCGACCTACTCCCTGCCGCACCCACCCACTGCCACGAGTGGAATTTGGCCATCAGTCACCCAAGCCTCTTGCCCGGGGCTTAGAACATTCTTGATATTTAACTAAACTAAAACTGGGGCTTATGAATAATGAAACAGACAGATCTGCTCCTTCTGGCAAAACGGAAATAAATACTATGCACCTTCCCAAGCATTTGGCTATTTGTCCATTTCACTCACCCCGCAGGATTAGGCTTCCCCCCCTTTAAAAATGGAAATGACTATAAAATATTCCCAGCTGAAAAATGTATTTTTGGAAATACAGAATTTTTATCCCAGTAGTAGGGAATATTTGCTACTTATAATTATAACTATATAATTTATATGTGGAGGCTGCCCCCAGAGTTTAATTTTTCTTATGTGTGTTTGCTTCTGGGACTCCTGTACACCTTCAGTACTTAAATAAGTTTTCTGATACCGTTAGGGTGACTTCAAATAGTAAGACAAATTGATCCCGAACAACCGAATTTTTATACTATGTATTTTTTGTACAGCGACCTTAGGAACGTCCTGTATATGCATAATTATGTATTATATGCAACAGCAATAAAAAGTAAATAATACCCACTAAGGGATAGTGAGGGTGCTCAGGCGTCTGGAGTTGGAGAGTGTTCGGCAATGTGTGCTGCCTTGGCCGTTGAGAAGTGGTGCACAGGTGGCCATCGGAAATGCACAGCCTCAGAGAAGGATGAAAGGGACAAGCTGTTTCTGAAGCTCAATCTTGATGTTTTTTGAAGAAATACCAACCGAGAGGCCTGTGGGGATGTCAGGATGGACATGGGCATGTTTGGCTCACCTCTGGCACGCTGATGTCAGGATGGACGTGGGCATGTTTGGCTCACCTCTGGAGCACCTGGGCCTGGCACGCTGAGCTCCCAGGACTTGCACATAAGGCTTTAATTCAGACTCTCTGAGATGACTGGCGGAAGGGAACCTTAGATGCACTCGAGGGAACCTTCCATGCTCCACCCTGTGTATGTTCTTGCTCTCGCTTGGCCTAATAAGGGGGACTGTGTTCTTTGAAATGAGTTCTGGGAGGTCATTTCAGTGACTCCTTGGCCACACTCAGCTGTTCAGTGAGCCCGTGGGACAGACCCACAGAGGCTGACCTGAGTTACGGGCAGAGCTGGGTGGCCTCTCGGTTTTCAAACCTCTTATCTTCATCACGATTACTATTTCTCAGTCTGTACTTCTCCTGGCTGGGCGCGTCAGTTTGTGTGATGGTGTTTAAATTCAGCTTCTTTGGAAATGCTCTGGTTGAGACCACGTGCACACAGCAGGGAGCGACTTCTTGCGCAGCCTTATCGTTGGGATGTCGGGAGGTCAGGACTGAAGCGGTCCCACCCCTCTTCCGGGGGTGCCTCTTCTCCTGACTACCTGAGACTGGCTTTAGGCGCCAGGTTCACCTGTTCCTCCCTTACCTGGGTGAAGGAGTGGGCCCCAGCTTTCCACAGGGCTGGGTGGGCGGAGGAGGAGTGCTGTAGGTTCTGCCCCTGGGAAGGGAAGGAAACTGGGTGTTATGCTGTTCAGGAGCTTAATAACATAATATCATGTTTTTATTGAGAATTCGCAGAGTTGAGCTTCACTCGAACACACGAGCACTCATGGCTATTTCATGAAATACGTGGGCAGTAGTTATTACTGCTCCTCCTTTTACCTGTGCAGGCTGAGAAGCTCATAAAGGCTTATTAACCTGCCTAAAGGTCACTTGGCTTGTAAGCAAGAGAGCCAGGATCCAGCCTCTGATCTCGCTGACTCCACAGAGCATGCACCTAACTGCTCTGGGGACTGACGACCGTGCCCAAACTCAGAACTGAATGAGTAAAACCGGTGGACTGTTTCTTTTTTTTTTTTCGTGATATGTCCTGGCTTCATTACACAAGGGCTGTTTTAAAATCCAAGAAATATGCACTTCGATGATCCTAAAACACATCTTAAGCTTTCTAATACTTTTTAAATTGGAAGGTATATGGTAATCATTGGCACTTTACAGTTACTGACCACTGGGCAGCAGTTACACCACAGTTATTATTACCTTAATCAACTTATTTTGCTGTTTTACTTTTGATATCTGCGATGGAGAGATATATTTTAAAAAAGAAAAATCCATGTCAAAATAAGGCACAAAGGACCCTGAAAATAAATGTAAAATGTTCTTCATTTTGGATGAGGAGAAAGCATCTCATCACCCTTTGTTAATGTTTTTCTTTCTAACTGGGACAAAAAACTGTGTTTTTTCCCCTCACATTTTATTGATATGTGTACGTGCAAAATTGAAGGTTTACAATGAAGTTGACCATTTTGTGCACATACGTATCTTATATCTTGTCAAGGTGACAAGGGCTTTCCCACTCTCCTTTTGTCCCTCCCCCTACCCACCCCTCCCTCCCTCCTCCCCCACCCTACTCGCTCTTTCACTTTAAGACAAAAGACAAAAAATAGTGCTTTATCCCCTGGGTTCAGTGACATCCAGGATGTGTTGGGCTGCGCAGTGGCTGCACAGCCTGTTAGGACAAGTCCCCACCGCCTGGCTTCTCGCCGCCCTCGGAAGATACAAGTTGCTTGTCGGCTGTACCGTGTTTCCACCTTGGCGAGTATGGCGCCGTGCGGGTGACAGGAGCTGAAGGATCTATGTTGAATACGTAGCAGGTGGCATTTCCTCATATTCCCGGTGAGGGAAATTCAAAACAAGAGTTTGACAACTATTTTAAGCAGGGTCTGCATCCCAGCGATTCTTGTAGTACCTCGAATTGTAATGACCCTTTTCGAAGCAGCATGCTGTTTTTAATGTATTCCTCACAGGGAGCTTTGGCCTTCCTAGCAAGAAGACAGGGAGGACATTAGGGGATTTTAATATTAATTTGAATCTGACACTGCTGTCCCATGACATCTTTAGATACATCAGGTAACCACGCCCGGAGCCACGTGGAAAAATATAATGAACAATTCTCATAGCTATTTATTTGGGTCTATTAGTGAGACCATAAGCACAAGGCCACTCCAAAGCCTTTAGGAAATGCTCACAAATATAACGTAGCACCATACTGTAAATTGTGCCAGTCCCTGGAGTTCTGGTCCCCTACAGGCTCGTCAGAACCGGACTCTGCTTGCCATGAATGTCTGGGACATGGATTGTCCTACTCATTGCTGTGCTTTGTTCTTGTGCTTTTCTTCTTGGCAGAGCAGGGCTCAGTACGTGTTTGTTTTGGGCCGTGCTGGAGACGAAGCCCAGGTCCTTCCCACTGAGCTACATCCCTCTCCCCCAACCATTTTAATTTTTGATTTTTCAGACCTGGGTCTTGCGAAGGTGCCCAGGTGGGGCTTGAAGCTGTGATCCTCTTGCCCCAGCCTCCCAGAGTGCTGGGGTGACAGGTCTGTGCCACCAGGACCGGTTGTGTATGTTTGTTTAGTGAGGGAATAAATGAACACAGACGTAGAACTAATGACTAGAGCAAATGTCACTTCTCATCAAACCACATAATCCTTTGAAAAGGACAGAGCGTGCGGATGGGCTCTTATTGTGCAGCTGGGGTCAGACCTCAGAGTCCTGGGATTACACGGTTCTTAAATAATGTTGCCTCTTTGTCTTTGATCTGACGTACCTGGAATACTGAAGAGAGGGCAGTATTTTGTTTTAGAAAACTTTCTATTGGAAAATATGCACATTTCCATACCATTCCGAGAGGCATTATGGGGTGAACGGTTTAGAAACTAGATTTCTTTCACTATTTCTTTTTACAAATACTATTAACGGCAGAAATAATTTTCATGTTTAAGACATTTTATCATAGCAAATTTGCTTATTAACCTAGCAGAATACTCTTTTTAAAACTGAGGTACCACTTGGACCCCAGCAACACGTGGTTTAGATCAGGCAAATAAGCCTATCTCCAGAGTATGCGTGCAGTTAACAAAGGCCATATGCATACGTATATTTCAGGAAAACCGAAGTCATTAGCAATCTGGTATATGGCCACTAGGTGGCAGTCTTTCCTCATTTAAAGCAGCCTGCCTCACAGGAGAAGTACGTGTTTGTAATAAAGGAAAGTGACAATCCAGGGAGAATTTCAATAGCCTAATTTTAGGCCTTGCATGCAGGTGTTTTGGAAACCCAGTAGGCTGGATCCCTGCGCTGGGAGCTTGCCAGGGCGTCGGGGTCTCAGGAATGCCACTCAGGTTAGGAAATGCATCGGATTTGCATATAATGATGTTTTTACCCTGTGAAATTTGGCATATTAGATTTATCTCTTTGATTTTCCTTTGTCTGCACTCTGGAGGACCTGGCTTTCAAAACCTGACCAGTTTATAGATGGTAAATATGTAATGAATGATTTTGCAAAAGAAAATTCTCCTGGCAGGCAACAACTTGAATCATTAAAAATTCAACAAAGTCCTCTGTGACAATCTTTTGGTAACTGGGTAGTGGAGCCTTATTCACACACACGATTTAGGGAAAAGTAACGAATCAGCAGCTCCCATGAGCCAGCTTGTTCACCGTTTTTTCTTTTTGGAAGTACCAGTTGGGGCCTAGGCACACGCATTGTGAATTTAAGGGGGCTGGGAAACTGCTCCCATGCCGTGTTGCTAGCAATGACCACGTTGGCCAGTGGTCACTCCTTACCGGGATGTCCCCCATTCAAAAGTTTAATTTGACATCCATCATTTTAATAGAACATTAGAAATTACATTAGGAAATTAGCGCTGTTCTCGCTACGAATAAAAATACGCAGGAGTCGCCAGTTTTAAACGTGGGGAGGGCAGGGTAGAATGAAAGACCCATGCCAGTCTTCATTAGCGTCGCAGTGTGTGGGCAGGAGGCCTGGCCTTCAGTGCTGAGAACCTCCCCCAGCCAGCCAGCCAGCGAGCAAGTACGTCCCTCACCTACAGAGTCTTCACAGCGGGTCCCCACCCATGCCACTCAATTATGAAAGTCATGCCACTGCATCTGAAACCCATTTTGACAATTGCATTGGCACCAAGACAGGATGACTGTGAGAGGATGGGGTGACAAGAGAAGAAACCAGCTATTTGGAAGGGGACGTCTCCAAGGGTAGCCCAAGGGCGAGCGTGTTTAACAAACACTCATGGGCAGCTTCGGCACACATCCCGGGCCCTTCTAGGGAAAAGATGCTAGCTCGGGATGTCACTACCTCCAAGAACCCCTCTGCATGACTCCCAGGCTGGCAGGTGTTAAGAGCCGCTAGGTGGTGAGGACTAAGTTCTAGGACTCTGACGTCAGACGTGAGTTCTGCCTCCGGTGGTACGGACTTACAGCTGCTGGTTCTCTTAACAATGAACAGGTTTCTATTTTTAGCTCCTCTTCTGTATTTTGAAAGCTGGGGCCTGATACTCAGAAATATGGTGCATGTCAAATGTCTAGGAACATGCTGCACCTAGACCAAAAGCTACCGAAGAGCATTCTGCTGTGTATGTGACTAATCGAAAATGTACTAGTTTCACAAAAGTTACTGTCCATGTAACATCCAAGGGTAACACTAAGGGGTGGTATTTTCAAGGGGAACTCACATTTCTTAATTATGTACTCAGTAGGTTCTTGACATTGTAATATTTCAGTGGATCTGAAATTGAATCCCTACTCATGGATTGCAAGGTGGTGTGAACACAAACTCCGGAGCCCGGAGCCCAGCATGGGGGTTTGGGGACGGTTAGTTCACTCTTAATCCGGTTCCTTCAAGAAATTTGTGTTGCCTTTGTTAAAAGACACTTGAAAGTCTGCTGAGACTCTGTGCATTCCTTTAAATTGTCTTATAATATCACTTGAGAATCTTATACTGTAGGGTGTGTTTTTAGACATTCCCACAGGCTGCTGTCACCTTTCTTTCTGTGGGCCCTCAGTAAATACAGCCTTGGCTCACGGGTGCGCCTCTTGCACTTTCCCTGAGGGTCCCCCTGCGACTCCTTCGGCTGCTATAGCTGCCATAGAAGTTCGTTGCTGAATTTGTGGGCTAAACATGCTCACATAGTGGAAAGGAGCCCGGAACTGCAGAACAGACTCTGACTTGAATCTGTCTTCTGCCCTGTGCTTCTGGGGCGGGGGGGGGGGGGGGGGGCACGTTTCTACTGCCATGTGCGGCTGAACAGGCGCAGTTACCGCGCCGACTCGCCTTTCTTCTCCCTTCGCAGCACCGAGTTAAACCCCCAGCCAGGTTAGCTTTGATTCTGACCCAGGTCCTCCCTAATTTGCTTGATGGCTAGGGCAGGGATTTAACTTGTGATCCTCCCGCTTCAGCCTCCCCGGTGCTAGGACTGCGGGCATGCGCCACGGGGCGGCTCACGCCGACTTCTTGATCCACACAAGGGTCTCTGGATAAGCCTCCTGGTTCCCAAGAAAGGCAGCCAGCAGGTCACCCGGATCAGATTTCAAAACCTCCTCTTTGATTGTTACAAGAAATTAATTCCCTGAGATCCCTTGTGTCACGCGGGCGGTGCACATCCCTCTGGGTGCACCGATACCCAGTTTTGTGTCCTCAACTTACTGATACGAAAACTGTGCTGCTAATAATCAAGACGGTTTGCTTCCTTCGTTTCTCTTGGAGGTTTGCACGCTGACGGTCGCTGGGAAATAATAGCTTTTCTCCTTCCGGTTCCTGCCTGCTAATGAGTGTCTAACGAGATCTCTTAAAATGGTCCACTCTCGCGGGTGGTTAGAGTAAATACAGTCCATTAATTATGGAAGGAGCCGTGGCGAGCATGTGGTTTCAGCCTTTCATTTTAGAGACAAGGAAACAGGTTTAAAGAAACCAATTTTATTTTCACTGTAAAATCAGAATTGCAGCTTCACATAATAAAATGTAATTACATAAACTGCACGGGAGCGGATAAAACTTGGACACTGAGGCCGGCCGAGAAGTCTCCAGCTGTTTTTCAGTCGGTTTCGTTGTCTTTTGACTTCTTTCTGTAATTATTTATACTAAACAAGATATCGATAGAAAGCTCCAGCGGTTTTTTTTTTTCCCCAGTTGTGTGTTAGGGGATACACTCACCTATCCATTCATTCTGACCAGCACCAAGGCCAGGGCTTAGTGACACCCACCATAATTCAGCGCACTAATGCGCACAGGTTTTCTCTCTGTATATTCAGTTTGGCCTCGTCTGGGACTGAGA
This sequence comes from Ctenodactylus gundi, assembly GCA_004027205.1. NCBI lineage: Eukaryota > Metazoa > Chordata > Mammalia > Rodentia > Ctenodactylidae > Ctenodactylus > Ctenodactylus gundi. Next base: position 144,248 of record PVKB01000737.1, on the reverse strand, counting down.
AGATTTGACTTTGCACGCTGGTTGCCCGAGAAGCCTGCCTGGTTGTGGTGCTCTGACAGTCCTGGAAGAAAAGGCGGAGATAGTAACTTGTTAGAGGAAAGGCTAGATGAGCTCTGTGGTGTGGCTGCAGTGGGCTGAGCCCTTTAAGTCACGAAGATTAAGGACCTCTGTGTGGAAGGCACAGGGATCACAAGTTGGCGTTTCTTCTGCTTTGGCTGTTCATTCATGGTGTGCCGTGTCAAGCCGTGGTTCTCCTTGCCCTCTCTCGCCCTTCCACGTCTCACCACCCATCACCTGGCCATTTGTGCTTCATACGTGTTTTTATTCAGTAAGATAGTTTACTCTGAAGGCACATTAGACATGGTGCCATCCAATCACAAATCCATCCCAAGAATCGCTTCTGCTGAATTGTTGATAAACAATTTGTGCATGAGCATTTCTAGTGCATAATTATTCACAACTTTTCCAAGAATTTTATTATTGAACAGTTCTAGAAATAATCTCACTTGTAGTATATTGAAAAATCACTTCTGCCGTGTTCAGCCTTTTGATTTTGGCTTTAGAAATTATTCAGATAAGCATCATTACCATTTTACATGGTAACTCACCCTCAAATATTATTTGCAGTCTCACATAACCCCTACCCCCTCAACCAATCCTGTGTTCGTCCATTTTCTATTCTGGTGATCAAGTGAGATGAATAACTTTGAGCAAAAAGGTTCATGTTGGCTCACAGTTTCAGCATATGAGCAGCTGACTTCCTTGCTGTTAAGCCTGTGGGAAGACAGGAGCATTGTGGCAGCAAGGTGTGGCCCAGGAAAACTCTTCACATCACAGTAGACAGAAAGCAGAGAGAGTGGGAGCCCGAGAGGAAGGGGCCATGGACAGAGTTCAGTTCCCTAGGACCAGCCCCATGGCCCACTGCCTTTCACCTGGCCCCACACCCTAAGTTTCCAGCACCTTCCAATAATGCTTTCAAACTATGGTCTTATTCTTGGATCAATCCACCATGCAGGTTAGAGCAGTTATGATCCAGTTATCTTCAGAAAGCCTTGAGACACTTGAGGCCATCGGGGATGTTTTAGATCTAAATCACAACAAATATACGGAAACACTTCCCTTTGTCAAACCAAACATCCCAAATTCTTCACATGCCACTGTGGCTAATACACTGTCACTTATTTACTTGTGTTTTTATTACAACATATCAGCCTTTCTCTAAAAATAATACATTTATTTTTCCTTGAATACTGTGTCTTGGTCCAAGTGTAAGTTTAAGGTGGCTCCTCATCTGTTTGGTTGCTTGTTCCTGGGAAAGCGCCACACTCTTGGGTCTTTCGGCCAACTGTCCCCATGCTGTGCTCTGCGGTCAGCGCTCCTCCAGCCTTCTCATGCTGTTCTTACCTATGGTGTACTTTCACAGTTGATTTGTTGAGTGTCAAATTCGGGATAGTTTGGTTTCCCTCTTTTCCATTTTTTTCTCTTCAAAAAAGTAATATTGATCAGCATGCTCACGTGTCCCAGCCGTGTGCGGTGCGAATACTGAGAAACGTGTGTATCTAAGTGGGACAGCATCTGGGACACACACGGCACAGAGCTCCCACTGTGTCGCCCCACAGGTCCGATCAAAACTATGATGTATGATGTTTTAAAAATTAACACAGTTCAAGACATGTCATTGCCATGACTTTCTCTCAGAACACTCCCCTTTGCTTTGAACACGCGGACCCCATCATTCTTGAGACAGTTCTGGAAGCCTTCCCTCCTGAGTGTCTCTCATGGGCTGTCTGGCTGCCTTCATGTCCTGAATCAATTCAAGATGTTGACCTCTCGTGGTCATTTTGACCTTGGGAAAGAGCCGGTGCTGCATGGTGCCAGATGTGCTGAGGAAAGTGGGCAAGGCTACGCCTCATGTTTCCGTAAGCCTGCCTTTCTGTTGGATGGCGCTGGGCAGCAGTATTCACTGTGCTTTTGGTCACAGCTGGTAAGGGTACTCAGGAAAGATGCATTCCAGAACCACTTCAGACAGTGGCAGGCACCACGGGGAAAGGGGGCTCCGTGCAAGAGGGGTGATGTTCAGAGGGATTCGTGGCCGCCCTGATTGTCAGTTTTCCTTCTTTCATAGTCCTTGTGGGCTGGGGTCTGTGGTGCAGTGGCCACCTGGCTCACTTCACATACCCTTGGTGGCCTGTATAAGTGCTGTGTACTTGTACTTGTTAACCTGTATTTCTTAGACAATCAGTTTTGTTTCAAGGAATAAAAATTCTCCTGGATTTGTAGTTGGAATTAAGAATTTATTGAATTGAGAAACTATTATGGTCGTTTTGCAGTTAATACAGATTACACTGTGACACTAATGTCGAGAAGTATGCACCAGCTTCTCTTCTTCATAGAAATCAAGAAGATGGTGACAATGAGGGCTTGTTTAGTCAGGACCTCTATGTGATCAGTCTGGAAGGTGGTGGAGATTTAACAAGTGAACTTTTTCCTGCATCCCACCCTAGAAAGGCAGAGGATTCATTGGATCTGAGCAATGACCAAGGGCTGGAGGAAGGGCCGTGAGGATGGCCAGTGCGGGAATGCAGGCTCCCAGATGAGGAGAGAGGGGATGGGGTGGAGGGGTGGGCGCCAGCAGGCGGGCCTGGAGCCCTGGAACACAGGAGCTCTGGCCTGCTGGTGGCCTGCAGAGGCGGCGAGGATTGCAACACTGTCGGTGCCTGAAGAGACCTAGTGAGTTCTGGGGGCTCTGCGCCCCGGTAGCACCCCTTGGCCATGGTGAGCTGGAGCGCTGAGTTATCTGCAGTGGAGGAAAGCAGGGGAAGCCTCATCTGTAGGGACTTGGAGCCTGGGGAAGGCAGACTGAGGACCAGCCCAGGGGGCTGCGGTGGGAGAATTAGGAAGTAAGACTCACCACCAGTGTTTGCTGTTGAGTTCAGGGAGGAGACTTGAATTGCCCATGCCGCTTGGACACCCTAGGGACCTTCCAGGAGCAGGCAGCTGCACGAATGACTGGAACACCCCAGTCCTCTGGCTTGACTGAACTCTATGTCTACCTGGTGCCGGTGCTGAGATAGCAAGGGGCTGGTCTACCTGAGGTACAAACTGAGAGATCTGGGCTCTGGAACTGGAGATCTCAAAATAACACAGGGGGTAATTGATCTTCTGTTTTGTGTTTCTCTTTTGTTTATACTTACTCATCCTCTTTTATTTTTATTTTTAAAGAATTTTAGCCTCTCTTCAGCAGCTGTCTATAGATACAATGAATGTGTATTTTTTCTGCATTTGATTTGTTTTGGTCCCCTTTCCTTTTCCTCTTTTTCCCTTCCTCCTCCTGCTGCTTCTGTTGCTAGTTGCTGAGTTTCTCCCTCTCTGGACTAACTCTTCACACCTTTTTTGACAAAGCTTTCTATAGATGCTGAAGTCATGCTGTCTTCGCCTCATTCAGAACTCCCCCTGACCCGTCCCAGTCTTGCGTATAGTGCTTTCGTGTACCTCTCATCCTGTGCCTGGGGTAAGAGTGCTGTCCAGCTTTTCTTTATCATATGAATACTTCCTGCTTTCTATGCACACCCAAAGCTAACTCGTAGTCTTAATCTGCATCCTCCCCACTCCAATTTCTCTTATTAACAGTATTTTTAAATATCATGAACACACAGACATATAGATGGACTAGTAGGGATGCAATACAGTTATACTTTTAGCTAAAAATAGATCAGTAAGGTAGATTTCTCTCTGTATTATCATCAATAATATAGTGGCCCCATGAACTAACTCTTCAAACAGGTTACAGACCAACTTATATAGAAATCTCCATTAGTAGTACAGACCATATTTCGAATGTTAAGAGGATATTAGGTGTATATATCAATATTTGGTGGGCATCAGGTATCAAATATAAACATAGATACAAACATCTGTCACATTGTTAAAGACGGTATGGTGGATGGAGCCTAATAAGGATGGACAATCTCTGGTGGTTTGGTTTAGCCTAGATAAGCAATATAGAGCTCTATTATTTTACTGACTGTGGTATAATGCTGATATTAATAGAACCTTCTGATAAGTCACTACTAGGTTTAGCCAGATAGATATATTGAGAGGGAAAATGCACCTAATAATGTTACAGGTAAAGTAGGGTGTGGAGATTGCTCAGAAGGCTGAAAATAAATATTCTACTCAGTCCAGTGATATCTGTTCTGGGTATCTTTCCAAAAGAGTTAAAAATCAACATATAATAGGATACATGTGTATTCATGTTCATAATAGCACTACTAACAGTAGCTAAATTGTGAAAGATGGTGAAATATCCATCAACAGATCAAGGATATAAAAATTGTAGCCCATGTATCCAATGCATTATTACTCTTCGATAAAGTGAGAGAGATCTGAGGCTTTTGTAGGTTAATGGATACAACTGGAGACCGTCATGCTTAGTGAAGTGAGTCGAATGCAGAAGGTTAAATGCTACATAGTTTCCCTGATATGAGAAACCCAGAATACGGCATTTCACAGAAACAAATGGATGTGCTAATGGGAGTACGGGGATGAAGGAAGGATTGGGAAAGCCAAAAAGGGGAAGGGAAGGATTGTAATATTGATGTGATCTGTGTGTACCCTAAATACTCAAGCTCAATGTAACCATTGAGTATTGCATATATATATATATATGAATATATATATGAAAAATAAATGTGTATCTCAAGATCTTTTCTTTATTAATTTAAATGTCATTTTTCTGATTCATATATATAAGATCAGTGAAATAGTTGAACAAAATATGAAAGTTGTAAAGAAGAAAATATAAACTAGCTAGAATTCCATTGCAGAGAGAAAAAGTTACAATTAATTTTTTTTAGACTTTGAAATTATGCATCAAGGTTAGTTAAACATTTATTAACAAAATTAAAATAATTTTGTAATATTCTATACTATTCTACTTGTTTTACTTACCATTATACATAAAACATTTTCCCACATTATTGATTATTTTATTAGGCTTTTAATTTCTGCATTGTGCTTCTTTACTGAGGATGCCATTTTTATTTAATCTATTATTTATGCTGGAAATATGTAAGTTGTTTTCACCTTTCAGGAGGTTACAGCCAGGCCTGCCAAATGTATTTATTTATGTTTGTTATCTTTTAATTGCTGTTGAAAAATCCTGGAGCTTAACAGGTGGTGCTAAGTGGGAAATTTGATAAATGTGGCAATTATTATCCTCATCAATATTTCTGTTGCTTTCTCTTTCCCAATGTAGATCTTTAAAATAAAATGAGTTCTGTTGAATCAAAGAAGTACAATGGGAAGGCAGAAATGAAAGACAGAAATCATTGTCATCTCAAGAAATAAAAAAAAATAGGATTAAATCAAATCCTTGAAGATATTATAATGGTAATATTTTGGCAGTGCGGTTCTAATCTCCTTATAATGAGTGAACTGACTTATCAACGTGATCCCAGTTCTTATTGTTTTGGTATTGGAGAAGCTGTTTATTGCTTTGGGTGCTTTATCTAATACATGTTGTTTAAGAAACAAGACAAAATTACAAGATAAATCGTGGGTTGGAAGCGCCATGCAAGAGATCTCAGAGATGAGGCAGTGTTACCATTTGAAGAGAGATGGACAGATAAAAGCTATTAACAACTAGAGTTATGCACATGTTATGAACTCCACAGTATTGAGGGGAAGATTAAACTCAAAGGCGGGTGTTTTGGGGCTTCCACAACCATTTATAATTTTCCTTTCACTCCTTGGAGAACACGGGTGTCATGCAAGCAGAGAAGTTAATGTTCCACCGGGGAGGACGGTCCTTAGCTACGTGGCACACAGGAGTGTTTTATCTGAAACTCTCCTGGTGTTTACAAACGTAAACTTGTAGAGGCCTCTGCCTTTATTTATTTATTTATTTATTTATTTATTTATTTTTTATTCTTGGAAGTTTCCTGTGATTCCCAATGTTCAGAAGCCCACATTTCATTTGTGACCTTGCGCCACAGTGCTGTGTGGACATTGCCCACTGACAGGCAGTGTGTGCCTCCACATACAGACAGTAAGAGCCGTGAATAAAGGTAGAAGAGCTGCAAGTAGAATTACACGCGTGAATTAATCCACATGCCAGTTTATACTACAGGAAAATAAAAATGACACGGTTTCCCTGCATAATGTGAGCATAGCTTTGCTTCTTTTTGGTGCATCCAGGCAGCCGTAACTTCTTTCCGCATTGGGCCCTGCAGCTCCTGTTCAGTGACTCCCCCGTGCTCCCCTTCCTGGCCAGATCACTTGGGAACATTTCCTCAAGGACACAACCTGGAGCGAAATTGCTGCATGCAGTGTGGGGCTGGGATTGTGGTAACAAAGACGTGCTCAGGTGATCTGGACGCAAAGAATAGTGAATGTTTAGATTTGGGGTTTTGTGTCTAGTCTGAATTTAAGAGGCAGCTTTTCTGCAGCAGTCCACATACCCCAACACCCATAGCAGAGGCGATCTGGGAGTGAATTGGACAGGTACTTCGTGGGGGGGGTGTGAGGTCAATTTTGGGGAGTACCAATTTGAATATAAATCAGTGATGCTGCGTTGATTGTTGACATGGGAGCATTTTATTTAACTAGATGATATTTCATCAAAAACTATAATAATAGCAGTTGTAGACTTTCCAGAAGCTTGCACCTGTCTGCCTCAGCTAGACCATCTATGCACAGGAGATCACATCCTCACAAAAAGTGTTCAGGCCACTCTTATTACTTTAAAATCAGAATAATACTAAAGAGAGGAAGGAAGTGATTGTGGCAGGACTGACCCCTGAGTGGCCCCTTTGTCACTCCAAGGCCACTTTCTTTCCCACAGATGAGGTGATAACTGGGCTCTAGGTTGGTATTAAGTTGACCCTGACGCCTCCACCTGGCAGCCTCCACCTGGCAGCCTGTGATATTCCTGGATTCTCTTCCAGCTGTGAGCTCTCACTCACTCCCTGCCATCCTATTCCCTCATGGTCAAGTTGGCATGATTCACCACTGTGGGCTCCTGCCGGTGAACAGTCTGGCATTGCTCACTGGCTGTCAAATCCCTGGCAAATGCAGAGGGGAGCCTCGAGGGTAATCCTTGAATTTCTAGCATAGTCAGAATTCTGAACCCCTTGCAATTCGGAGAGTATTTGTCTTTTGCTATTGTGTGTGCTGGGCCGTCCTCTGGAGGCTTGTTGATCATCATTAAACAGCATTGTTTCCCCATATAGGCACGCTGTGTGGACTTTCTGATAGGTGATGCAACTCCCTAAACATCAGTAAAAGTCCATGAAATCTCATACACTCCCCTGTGCTTGGGTGAACTTTGGATTTTCAGGTCAGATTTCCAGCCACGGTTTGCCTCGCTCTCCCAAGTGGCAATTATTCCAGACTCCTAAGCCCCAGGTAGAGTCCTTGGAAATGTTGCATCTGCTATTTCCAGGGCTGCCCCGAGATCCGAGCAAGAAGGGTTTGTTTTTATTTTTTCCTGTGTGATGTAAGGCCTACAGTTCAAATCTGATGAGCCCAAGCTTGTTCCCCAAGTTTGCGAAAACTTGACCCATTTTCACTTGGTGTGGTAGGGGTAAAAATAGGGAAGTTTTGTTTTTATTTAAATGACTTGTGACTTTTGGCAGTTGACTCCCTCCACCTTTGCTCTCCTGATCTAAGATGTGTGGATTGCCTGGTGTAAGTTACCTGGGGTTTAAGATAAATAGTAATCTGCATTCCCAGTGGCTGCAGGAGCGCTTGGCCATATCCAGCATCTGGCAAGTGTTAGCTTTGCTTGGGCTACAGAAGGAGTAAATCCCTTCGCCTTCTCCCATTTCTTTGTTTAATTTGGTAGAAATTATTGCAGAGTGTACAGCTCATATGTGACATGGGTGGTTGGGAAGGGGAAGAGGCAGTGCAGAGCAAGGACTCAGGGCAGGTGCCGTGCGCCCTGGTATGACTCGTCATCCTAGGAACTAGCCGCCCTTGAAGGAACCACATCCACTTCTTTTGAAGGTGATGGCCCCAGTGATGTAATTACCACTCACTAGGCTCCTGTCTTAAAGGACAGACCACCTGCCAGCACGTTTGCTCCTCATTCCTTCCTTCCAAGTACTTTTCTAGGACAGAAAGTTGGTGTTATTTGATTTTGTAAACCTTGGAGGGTTTACACTGAGCTAGAAAATTTGAGAAGTCACTGACTGGTGATTGAGAATCCCAATGAGAAGAACTATGAAAAAGGAAAACATTTGAGTTTTTACCTGAAGATAATGGCTGTCATTGATGGACCTTAAAAACATTTATAATATTGACTTCTTTGTAGAAAAATTGTTTACAACTGAATTCATAGATACTCTGGCTATCTGGCAGAACCCAGAGGTTCCCACCAGGCTAAACTTTTTTCTTGCTTGGACAATTTCACATTTTTACAACTTGTGTTGATTTTGTTATAACTGCTTACACAAGACTCAAGTCCCAAGGGATTGTGTCCTTATGATATGGTATGTAATCAGTATGACGCCATATAACCATGTCATTATAGGTCTTAGTCAGCTTCTCGCCACTGGTCGTGTGTGGGTGTGTGTGGTCATATGTGGGCGTGTGTGGTCATGTGTAGGCTTGTGTGGTCCTATGTGGTTGTTTGTGGGCATGTGTTGTCAGCTGGCTTCAAGGCAGAAACTGCAATGATGAAAAAGCTTGCTGTTGCTTACCGTGGTGGCCAGGGACAGAAGGGATGAGCTGTGACAAAAATATACCCTGTCATCAGGGCCCCAGTGACCCTCCATCCAGCCTGGCCCCTCCTACAACATGGGACATCATCTGTGGATGATCCTCTGATGAGCACAGAACCCTGGTAACCCGGTTACCTTCCACACACCTGAAACTTTGGGGAACATTTTAGACCTCACAATAGATTACATCTCACATATTGAAAGCTACAGCACTAAAAATTTTGATCTGATAAAATGATATAGTTATCCCTTTTCATATGTTGATGTGCTATGAAAAGTCCTGTGTGCCTTGATAAAGCCTTATGTAACTTCTGAATGTGTGATTAGATCTTTATGACTTCAGTAAATACTTAGCTGTGTTTTTAAAATAAAGTGGCTCACTTGAAAGAGGAATGTTAACCTACAAAGAAAATTACATGCTTTGCCTTTTACTTTTGATTTGAGAATATAAGATTATACGGAGGACTCAGTGGCGCAAGCTTGTAATACCAGTGCCGTGGGAGGGTGAGATAGGAAGATTACAAGTTTGAGCCCAACCTGGGAAACTTAAGGACTTGGGGAGACTCAAAATGAAAAATAAAAATGGACTCTGAATGTAGCTCAGCATGAGGGCCTCGGTCTCAGCCCCAGTGTGCACACACATACACATACACATACACATACACACACATGCATGTGCTCATGATTATAATTTGTACAAATCATCTGTGGGACAGTCCAGACTCAGTTGCACGTCATGCTTCCCTGTGACCTCAGGAACATGAGAGTTTATTTGCTGACTCCAGATTTTGTTCTCAATTTCTAGGATCTTTGAGACATGACATTTGCATACAGTTAAGTCTCATCGTCTGCAAATGTTGTCACAGCAGCACCCACCGAGGCCAACCAGAACAAACTGTTTTACAATATTACATGTGATGTTATGTCAGGAAGCCAGCTTAGAGTACCAGGCACAACGTTGCTCTCAGCAAACATTTTATTGCCAGTTTCAGTAATAATCAGTACATATGAAGATACAAAAGTAGGTGGTTCCCCATTCAATTTGACCTTTTATGAGTGCCTATAAAAGGTAGCTCATAAATGCACAATAATGGGGAATTTTATTCCTTAGCTAGGGTGACCAAAGGAACAGTGAGAGGCCAAACCACGTCTGCAGCAGCAGCCCCAGGTCACGTGCAAATGCAGAAATGGGACGGCTCTCACTGGCAAGAGCTCCTAGTGGCAAGTTTATTGTCTTCTGGTTTGGTAGGAGTGTTTTTTCCTCAGGATTTTAAAAATAATTCCACCCAAGTCAGCATGTGTACACAATGCAATTAACAGGCTCCACTTGCATATTGAACATATGTTGGCATTGTGATTTTATTAAATTCATTCTCATAAAGTGGTTTAATGTACAGTGGGATCTTAGTCAAATCAATTCTTGCAGCCACCTCAGAACTCTCACTAAAGTCAGAGAGAGTAGTGATGTCATGCCAGCCTCTTCGGCACACAGACACGCCTGTGTCCGAGCAGACAGTGAGGGCCGTGCAGTGATGGAGACAATCTGTGATGCTTTCTGTCAATGTGTTCCAGTAACACAGCAAGCACACCCTTCAGGTTTGTTTTTCCTTCATTTGGAAGAAACATTCTAAATAAGTCTTGATCTTGAATTTGGCTCATTATTTTGCTTGCCAAAATCTGGATTTCTTTGGGTCAATTGTTCTCTTCATTGCTTTATTGAACTTCCCATCATTATGGCTGTGTACATTGTATTTTCATGTATTTTTCCAATCAGGCTAGGATTGTATATACAGCTATGGTTAAGGTCAGAGTGATTCTATTTTTAAGGGTAATCATGCCTGAAAATTATAAGCCAATCTACAGTGTTGGTAGACTATAGGTTATTCACGTTTACATTTGGTTTAGTGGAGCTTACACTAGTGGTCTGTGATTTAAATTTCAGATTTCTCGCTAGGAAAAAGGCAGCTCTAGTTATCTGACCAATAACGTAACAATAATGGCAGCCCCTTCTGCTACTGACCTCCTGAGATCTGTGAAGAGAGCTGTCCAAAAACGAAGTGTCATTGTGCGTGAAAGACATGCTGTTTCTATCCCTACTAAAACCCAGCCTTCAGAAGCCAGTGCCAAAGCCAGAATCCTGCTTTCTCTTTCTTCTTGATGTCTTTGAGAGAAGATCATAAAGGACAAGAGAGGGCTGAGTCAGCAAGAGACAGACAGATCACCGCACAGTGCCGCGTGCTTCCAAAGGGTTAATGAACACGTCTGTGCTGACAGTGAACAGACAAGCAGAAAAGGGAATTGGTTGTGCATACAAGAGCAGCAGTAGATGAGAGGCACCATCATTCTGTTTCCCTACGGGGTTTCCGTGGGTGTCCCTGCCTGAGCCATGGTGAGACTGTAGTCCTTGAGTAGAAGAGATGGGAGGTAAGTAGTGAATGGAAGTAACATTAGTCATAGTTGCTTGGGGTCGTATTATTACTCAGAGGTTAAAAGTTGTCTTGCATGTGTTTACGAATTTAATTTGAATTACGTAATCATTCTAAGTGGTGGCTACCATTGCGATGGTCTCACAGAGGAAGAAACAGAGACACAGGAGGAAACACCTCCCCATAAGAATTTGGTTTCGACTCCAGAAAGTCTGAATATCAAAGTCCAAGTGATCAATATTGTGCTTGATTTCCTTTGTGCCCAGGACTGGGAGCAGAGCAGACTGTCTGGCTATTTCAGTTACCTTAGAGGTTGCCCTAGCCCAGGGGACAAGGCCAGGACTTCTTCAAATGTCTGCATCAGGGAAATCATCCTCACTAGAGGTGTTCTCAATATCCCTCTGCATAAATTCCACACTCTTGTCCATTACTATTTTAATTTCTGATATTCCCCCCGTTGTATTAGTCACTATGCTCTCACTGAGGCAAAAATACTTGCCACACACAATTTAAGGCGAGAAAGCTTTATCTTGGCTCTCGGTTTCAGTGGAATCAGTTCATGGGCACCTGGAATCAAGGCAGAAATAGCATGGTAGAAAGGCATGGCAGAGGAAAACCTGCTCATTCCAGGGCAGCCAGGAAGAGATCTGAGGAGTGCTGGGTGTAAGGAAACACCCTTCCAGACCATAGCTCTGCTGAGCCTGCCTCCAGCCAGTTCTCACCTTCCACAGCATTTTCAGTAGTGATTTCACTAAAGGATGAATCCACTGGTGAGTGTATAGCTTCCCCATGATCCAATCACTTTCACAGAGCCCCACCTCTTAACACAAGACTTTTGGGACATTTTAAACTTAAATATCACCTCAGAAAGCAAGTATTATCTAACATGACATGATTTCTCAGATGCTCCTAATATCTTTTCTTAATATGTAGTTAAAGAGAAGGAGAGAATTTTGGTAGTGGTCTGAAGTTTTTCCATGGGGAAATTTCACGGAGGTTTAGATTTATTATTCAAGTAATTAAAAAAATTAAATGTCTTATTTCTGGTTAAACTGGATGGGTTTTTGACTTTTATTGTATATGTGTATAGGAGTTAGGTCTCTGGAAAAACATGACTTGGTGATTGAACAATGGTCAGCAGAATCCACCTACCTGGTCCCTGCGCTGTTGTTCGCCAATGGCCCAGGGTCCGTGGTCTCACCCTTCGCTTCCGCTTTCTCGTCCCAAGCTGTCTACTCTCCCACTGAGCTTATTTTCTATTTCTGCATAGGTATAGTATATATATGAAATATGTATATATTCAGCCTATTGAAAATGATAGGAAGTTCTGTCTTTATTTTCAACAAGGCCACATTGCTGGCATTCTTATCTACATAATAAAACCTATGTTTTAGAAAACCATTAGGGGAAGAGTTGCTCACTTATCAAATGCTTAGGTGGAGAATGAATTTAGATAGTTCAGCCATTAAAGGTAGAATTTTAGGGTTCAAATAAAGCTCAAAGAGAGGTGATACTTTTGTTTGTAAAAGCTTTAAAGATACTTTTATTGCCTGACCCTTTCTTGCAGAGACGCAGGTAACTTGACACGATAAGACAAAGAGCATTTTAAAATTTTAGAAGTGCCTAAAGGAAAAAGTAAACCATCTCAGTGTTGAAAGAAATTCACAGATGTGTTTTTGATGTACAACTTTCCAGGGGTTCTCAATTTCAGTTTTTAATTTAATTACACCAGATATTTCTTATGCTGCTGATTTTTCCAGGCCCTCAGCCCTTCTTGTAATTGAGGTTTCCCATTTTGTTGAAGCTTATTTATTTATTTATTTATTTATTTTATGAGTTAAGTTATGTTCCTCCAAGAAAGACAGGTTGGAGTTCCTTAATAATGCAAAGTGTGGTCAGGGTCTTTCTGGAGACGATTAAGTTAAAATGAGCTCGCTGTGGTGGGTCTCACCCAGTGTCCTTAGGAATAGGGGAATCTGAAAGCTGTCTCATGTAAAGAGGATGCCACGTAAGGGGGCAGACACTGGGTGGGGCTTCTACAACCCATGGAATGCCAAAAATGGCCAGAAAGCAAGAAGCCGGGGCCGAGCTGCAGGCAAGCTTGCCCACAGCCCTGCCCACCTCTTCATCGTGGAGGTCCAGACTCCAGAAGTGGGAAACAATACTTTCTGTCGTCTTCCATTTTGACCTAACAGCTCTTATAACTTAATACGCTCACAAGCCTCCTTTTCAGAGAGATGTTTTTGAACCCAGAAAAATATCTGGGTTAAATAGGAAAGCAGTTCTACTAAAATGGTTTTTGGGATATTGTACAATTTTTGTGTTATTGTAACAGTGAACATGCTGTGGTATTCCAGTCGATCTGAGAACTGCCACAGTGTAAATAGTCATGACGTGCGCGTTACCTGTGATGAGCAGAAAGTGGAGTGGAAGCACACGCCTGCGGCTGCTGACGCTGACAGAATCGTACCCGAGGCCCGTGGTGCCGAGCTTTGCTTTCTCTGTCCGTAACTAAAATTTCAGTTAGGGTTAGCGACAACAAGAGCGCCAGCTTCTTTGTTTGTTAGTTCTGTGTACACAGCCATGGACCCGCTGAGGAAACGCCGTTCTGCACTGTGATTGCTTTAAGAGTTCTGTACCATGATGTTACTGGCTGCGGGGTCTTTGTGGTGCAAATAGCGGACAATGAAAAGGTAACGTATTTCTCAGTTTCAAATCCAAGTGCTGTACTTAGAAATAAGAGCGTGAGAGGATGAGGAAAGAATTTATTTTCTAGATTTTCTCATTCTCTGTCTTTTACTGTTTCCTACGGATTTTTGAGTGGCCAACCCTTTTGGGTTGCATTGTCTCGTGTCTACAAAAAGTCAGCCACAGCAGCAGCATTCCGCATGCGTGGAAAGTGCCGGGACGTTTGCACCTTCTGTAGCCTAAGCTTCATGGCTCAGGTGGGTAAACTTGAGCTCATGTTGTGGTTCTGAGTGGGCTTCCACTGGGCCTCAGTGGTGCACAAGGCCCACAGGGGAAGAGGCACTGGGTGTGTGTTGTGTTGTTAGGCAAGTCCTGTTTGGCCTGTCAGAATGTACCAGGTGGTCCTTGGGGCGAGTGACACAGGGCAGGACCCGTGGCTGGCACGTCGGGAGAAGTGAGGAAGCTGAGAGTGCTGGGCTGAGGCCCTGCCTACCTCGTGCCCCGCCAGGAGTTGCTCTTTCCTTCACACTCCTGTTGTTGCTGAACTCTGAGGGGCTGACGGTTAAGACACAGGCTTTTTGCCTCTGTCTTACCTTCGTCTGCTGACTTGGCCGATCAGTCACCTTCATACTAGGTACTCTGAAACATGGAGGTGTGTGGTGATGGCAGTGACTACAGAGGCAACTTTACCTGTTCTCTCATCTCTGGCCCTTGGGATAGATGTCATGCACCAGGAACGTTTTCTTTTAGGATGGAGGAAGCAGTACTAGAACACACTTGATTTCACTCGACACTCTTCCCATTTTGGTAGGAGGGGCAGTGAAGCTGAAATGGGTCAGCCCTTCTGGATAGCTGCAGTTCACCACTCGCAGGAAGCCATTTTCAGAGGCCCTGAGACTCCATACCAGAGGGCCATGACATGGTGTTTTGGTTTGGTAGCAGACTCAGTGGAGTATCTCAGGAAGGTCAGCCATTACTCATTGCAGAACATGGAGAAGGTTTTGTGCTTATCGGCTTTAGTCAGTTCCTGGGATCCAGGAGGCAACGGGCAATTGGTTTTATATCTCTTGAAATCTGTGGGGCCCTTGGAGTCCTTTTGATAAGCATACTCTGCACCTTTAATTGTAATGTTTTGGTTCTGGGTAGGTTCTTTGTCCTCCATTCCTCTTTCAGTCTGCCAAGAAAGGCTGAGGATTAGAATTTGGAGTTGATTGGCTCGAATGCCGCACACGTGTCTACAATCTGTTTATCCCTTGTCCTTCCTCTGGGAATGACTCAGACTATGTCTATTGCCTTAATTACTTTTTTGTTGCTGGTAAGCATTTCTCAACCCACAACATAATGGAGGAAAGGTTGAGTTTGCTTACAATTTCACAAGGTTCCAGTCCATTCCCAGGCAGCTGGCAATGGTCAAAGGGCATGGCTGGTGAAAGGCATTCATGGTACCACAAGAGGAAGGATCAGGCATTCCAAAGAAGCCAGGGCAAGAATACAACCTCCCAGGCTACACTTTCGGTGCTTCACCAGACTCTTGGGGACCTGCCACACCTTCAGTGATTCACACTCCATCAATAATCTGCCCCTTCCAGCCAAGTCCCACCTCCTAATAGGACCAGACATCCATACATAATCCACAACACTCAGATCATGAGGCTTTGGTGACATTCTAGATTCAAAGACTAACACTTGCCCCTTTGCCTTTGCTTAGTGGCTTCTAGTAGAGGGACTGTTGCAATTCTGAGCACTTTTACTGAACCACACTGTTGGGAACACAGTTGACATTAATACCGTCACCCATTTCTGATAAGACTCTTTGTACATGATCACAAGAGGGCATTGGTTGGTTGTTATCTACCAGGACTCTTTTTTTTTTTTTTTTTTTTCCCCCAGTATGGAATTTCCAAGCTCCTTAGCTTGTCTTTCTTGGTGGTACTCTATTTCCTCAAATGGTTTCATTTTATAACCCTCTCATTAGAGTTAGAACTTATTTGTTAACATTGAAGAAAAAATAAGGACAACCCCACCAACCAAACGAAGCCAAACTAAACCAAACCAAACCAAACTGTGGGCCTCAGGTCTACTGTAAGGCCTGAGTTTCATGCCAAAGACTGTCCTACGTAGTCTTCAAGGAATTATTATAAAATATTTATATCAGGAAATCCAAGGGTCAATGTCCCACTTAAAGACCGTTCCACCTGGAGCCCCCATTTAGGCCAGAAACACGCAGGTTATTTGTGCCTCAGAAGGAGCTGTAGCTACCTCCAGGCAAGTCCATGTATTTGTCCCCAGCACACATTCCCTGGGAGGTGCACCCACCTTCCAGTGTGACAGAATTCTGCCACTTCCACTGCTCTGCTACCGGGTCCATCTGAGCTGTATTTCCACCCTGCTTTATTTGGCAAAAAATCCAGTAACAGGATAAGAGTTCTGTGAGCGTGTCCCCACTGGTGCATCCTGCTGCGAATCAGCTCAGCAGTGAAGTATAGCTGATCTGTAAAAACATTATTTTGAATTTGTTTTCTGGAATCTTTCATTTCCCACCATGTATCAAAGACTTTTGTAAGAAGGATTAAAAATAAGTAAGTTGAATCATATTCTTGAAAGCGAACTCTTCCTCTTGACATTTAGCAGATTCTTGGAACACTTTAGGCAGGCCCCCGAGGGAAGGCTTCAAAGGCAGTGGGTGTGGTCACCAGGGAAATCTCTCCAGGACAGAAACAAAATTTAAAGCCAAAAGAAAAACATGTTTGCAAAAAATTAAAGCACATATTTTTTGCAATACATTTTCCTGTAGTCTGTTAGATGAGAAAGACCTGAAAATATCTAAGGATCCAGTTATAATACTCCATCATTTTATCATCTGATTTGATTTCTAGAACTTTTATTTCTCAGTAGTGATATTGAGGGCATATGTGTAAAAAGCCACGAATTGGACTGTGATTGTTGGACCTGATCATTCTGAGCAAATGTGGAGGAGATTAGTTTAAAAAAAGAAGGTGAAGATTTATACACATCTTATTTTTAACAAATTCTGTCATGTTAGAATTATTCTATCTTCCTTGCACACAATTTATGAGTTGAAGAGTGAATTTGTTAATATAGAACATATTTTCTGACTTTATTACAAGGCTATATATTTTCCTGTCTGCAAACTGTAGGCAACCTTAGTCATTTTTATGGGCCTTCTGGAGAAAAAAATCTTCAACAGGCATTAATGAGGGACTCTGTTATATTTTTGCTCTCAAGATTGTGTGCATTTTCTTATCTGGTTTAATGTCTATATGGTTAATGTCTACAAAGTGCTAACACATAAATTTTATAATCTCCTGGGCAATTGAGTGCTTTATCTCCTGATATACCAGGATTACGCTGTGGGTATCATTGTATCCAGTCAAGGCTCTCTTGCTATTCTGTGATGCCAACACGCAGCCTGGGTGTTGATCTTCCCCGAAAGGCATAGACGTTGGCTCAGATGCTAATGGAAGCACATAATCTGTTTTTACAAGGTTTTACTCTCAAACAACGCATTTGCTGGAAGAGTGTTCTTCAGGTGATGCTTAATTTTTTAAAAAATAAAGCAATTCAGTTATTGATTGTAATAATCTGTGGAAGATTAGTGTTGCTAATCATGGATAAAAGTTTGAGCCTACACATCGTTAATCCACAGAATGTGGAGTCATTGATCGTCGGTAATTCAGTCAGAGTGAAACCATATTTTTTGGAAGAGGAAATATAAAATGGCATTTAAGGATGATTAAGTACTTCTGCATTGGCGTGCTGCTTCATTAGGCTGCACTGATTTCAGGGTAAGATCATAGGACACAATGCAGGGCCAATTCATCGTTAGGATTATGGAACCTGGAGCACGGAACAAGGTTTGCTGTGTCTGTCTGAGGACGTTGTGTACATCAGTGGCCAGATGCTTTTGGTCCCATGTTTTGGAAGGCGTATGGGTGGATGTTCAGTCCGGACTCACTGCAGGTCGTCATGGGGACAGCGAGGTAGAACTTTCCCACTGAGAAGTCTCCTCCCCAGCGCCAGCCTGTGGTAGGAGCCAATGGGGGTAATAAACCAATAATGCAAATTACCAGAAACCCAGTGAATGATACCACCGCCCACGATTACTAAAGGATTCAGCTCATTTTGCAGAAGGCTTCGTCGATCGCATCCAGCTCTGAAATGTACAGCTTGAGTGGTAAAGTTTGTAAATGACATTCCAGATGAGGGCTGCCACTCAATGGCAAATATGAGCTTCGATTGCTCCAGTATTTTCAACACTTCACAGCTGAGATGTGCTGTGCAGCCTAGAAGCAGGTGTCTGAGCGTGTTTGAAGTTGAGTAGAATCGGAAGAGTATTCATATTCATGGCAACCTCAGGCTGAAAGGATGGAGCCTTCTGTACTGTGCCTGTCTTCATCATTACAGAGAGTGAAGTTGGTACCCACCTGGCAGGTACAACGGGGAACTCAGTGGGGAAAGTTTAGCTTTGTCAGAAGTAGGGTTGATGTTATGCCATCCATTGCATCTAGAATTCACCCCAAATGAAGTCATCCTTTTCTAGAGGGGCACAGTCTCCAGGAAAAGTGACACCCAGGAGAAGAAAAACACCACCTTACTGTTGGCTAGTCATAGGTCTTCAGCCACAATAAAAGAACACCAGAAGGCTGTGGCTACTTTTTCCTCAAAAAGTTAGATTTGATAGCTTCGTATGCAGGCAGGCTGTAGGGCCACAAGGCTTGTTCACTTACACATCCCACAAAACGGAGTTTCGGATGTAACTACTGAGCTATGTACCAAAAGGAATAAAAACAGTGGAGGTGAAGGAAAAAGACCCTGGGAGTCAAGGAGTGGGATTGGGGGGAGGGGGGAAAGAGGGGTAACGTAGGAGACAAAACTAAAGAGGGAGAGATGGAGGGAGGAAGGGAAGGAGACAGAAATGTGGGGCAAAATGAACAAGTTCAGTCTTGCCAGTTCTGGTGGGTTCTATCTATCCAGTTGGATAGAGAGAGATATAAAGGGGCTGGGAAAGTCTGTATTTTACTGGTTGAGGAAAGAGTCCCTCACAGCACCACCTTCTTAATACACGGCCTCCCTGCCTTCCCACAAATGTGGCTGGTGAGTCAGGGTCTGGCCCCCTAGTTCTACTCCCAGCCTTACTCAGCCGCTTTCTGAGCTGCTTGGAGGGTTCACCATTTCCAAGTAGGATGTGTTTAAAGATGGCTGACTCTTGGCTATGTGATCACGTCTTCTATATTTCCTACCAACTTTCCTCTTTTAGTAACCTCTGGCTGCTTAAGTCAGAAACCTGAGTGCTAGCCTTTATTCCTCCTTTTCTGAGTTACCATCTTAGACTTTCAGTTCTTTTCCTCTAGACAGATCTCCACATCTTTTTTTTTTTTTTTTTTTTTTTTTTTTTTTTTTTTTTTTTTTTTTTTTTTTTTTTTTTTTTTTTTTTTTTTTTTTTTTTTTTTTTTTTTTTTTTTTTTTTTTTTTTTTTTTTTTTTTTTTTTTTTGTCTCTTGGATTTGTGAACATTCTCTCTGTCTTTTTGGGCTTCTGTAACAGAAGTGTCACAGACTATGTGACTTAGGAAGAAGAAAGCATTGTTTCTGACAGAGTGGAGTTCTGGACGTGTAAGATCAAGCCATCAGCAGACTTTGGGTGGGGGAAGGACCAACTTGCAAGATTGCACACTGTCGACTTCTTGTGTATGATAGAAATGCTAGGGATTCCTCTCTCCTCCTGTACAAGGGCACCCATCTCATTCACAAAGTCTCCACCCTGTAAAGCCTGACTTCCCCCCAAACACTCTCTCTTCCTAATGCCATCACAATGGGGACTAGGTTTCAACATGCATTGTTTTCCTTTGGGTGGGTGACATGAACATTCAGGCTGCTGTGTCTCCGTTCAGGCCAACTCTCCCTCTTGGGTTTTAGCTCCCCTTGGTCTGTCCAACCCACTGTATACACTGAAACTGTAGCCATGCGCTCTCATTCTTTTTAAAAAATTAAATATATTTATTTTCTCACATTAATTATGAATACATACTGCTTATACAGATTAACAGATTTCATTTGGACAGATTTGTACATGTGCGCAGCATAATCACCCCCTCGGCCCCACCCTTCTCTTAGTTCCCCGCATGTGTTGTTTGGGAGGTTCAGTGGGTACAATGTGCTTTTCTCACATCCATCCCCCCCCCCCCCCGTTGCTCACTCCTCCACCCCCTCTTCCTCCTCCTCCTCCTTCTTTTCTCTTGTCTAATAAGAGTTGTTCTTCTACTTTCTTGTTATCTTCTTAAAATTCTAAATGTTAAGGAATATGCGGCATCTGTCTGAGTCTGGCTTATTTTATACAACACAATGGCTCCCAGATCCATCTACTTTTCTGCAAATGACCAAAAAGCATAGGTTGACTTATATGTTCTTTTGCACTCAAAGTCATGGCCACATGCCTCATCAGAGCCTAGAGGCTGCTAAACAGCCAGCAGCTACCTGCTTGCCCCTCCTCCCTGTGGTCCCCATGCTTCTGGTGTTTAGGCTACCTTGACCTATTTCGATACGTCATGTTCTTCCAGGTTCAGAGACTTTGCCTCCGTTTTTTTTTTCTCTCCACAGTTTCCCCCTGCATTTCCTTCTGTGTGGTTTCAACCAACAGGTTTCACCTTCAGGGAGATTGTCCCTGACCCCTCTGCATGAAAGACACTCATCTACCACCCTCATTCTGTTCACTTTCTCAGAAATTTTATTTTCTTCCTTTTCATATCACAGTGAATAATTATTTGCTGTATTTCCCTAGAGGATGTTGTGGAAATAACAAGCCATATTTGGAGAGCTGGGGTTCAGATGCACTGAGTGATTATGTCAGTCTCTGCTCACAAGGTGTCTGGGTGCCAAGGAGTCTTTGACAACTGCTGTGGTGAAAGCACCCAGCATCAATCCCTTCCTAAGCCACCTAAAAATATAGACTCCAGGTGCTGCCCTCTGCCTTCCATTCTTCCTTGCTCTCTCCAGCCTCTGCTTGTGTTCTTCCCTATCTTTTAGATTTGGAGGGAAGACGCCATAGGAAGCAGAAACCGCAGTCCGTGGAGTGGCTCCACTTGCGTTTTCCTGTCCAATCTACATGTCGCTGTTGAGGTTAGCTGATTACACATGGCTGTGGTCATGGGGTTCTGCAGACTTTGATCCATATTTATTAAGTCATTAGAGTTACAGCTGTGATGAAATACACAGTGACACGGAGGAAGGCCCAAGTGGGTGGCAGCCTCTGCAGATCAGTGAAAGTGGATTATTAGAAAGTTTCCGTGCATATCACTAGGCATGTGTATTTGAAAAATGATGTTTGTGTCTAATCTTACAATTTTATTTGGTCATTTATTCATTCATTTGTTTTCCTGAAGCATAGTTCTTGAACAGCTACCAAATTTCGGGCAATACATTAAGTTTTGGGCATAAAACAATTAAAAAATTAGAATTACGTATCTTAGAGTTTGAAGATAAATAGGTGATTCTAAGCACTACAGAACAGATGAAGAATAGAAGGAGGAGAATGGACAGAGGAGTGTACATGCATGCACGTGTTTGTGTGTGCATGTGTGTGCGTGTGTGTATGCATGCATGCATGCTTGGGAGGCCTGCCAAAGGAAGGAAATGAACTGAGCAAATGTTCGGAGGCCCAGTAGGGTGCTTGAGTTCAGGTACAAGAGCAGAAAAGGTATTGCTGGTGCCCTCCATGTGTCAGAGTAGCATTCAATGCCTCGAACATGTAGAATTTTATGGACAATAGAATAGATTTTTGATATAACTCACCATTAGAGGAGAAGCCATTGAAAGGTTTTGTGGACAGTCGTTGCATTTTATGTCTAAGAAGCCACTGTACATACATACACTTTCTATGAAAATTTATGACAGTCTGTTTGCTGGGGCCAAAATTATAAAAATTTTAAAATACTTTAAATGAACTTTTTTATTTATTGGAGACCAATGATTCTAAAATCTTCATATTAAGTTATCATACACTGTTTCTGGAGGTAGAAGATATTAAAATTTCCATTCTTATAGGATGCTCTTGGCTTTCCTGGAAATTATCTTTTTTTTGCAAATTTTAGTAAAATGAGATTTTAAAAACATATTCTGATTACTATATTAATGCCTTGACTAAAAAGAATATAAAAGTCTTGATTTTGCATTTTAGAATCAACATATTGAGATGTTGAGATTGAGGCCCAGACTGAGGTCAGAATGGCTTTTTATGAAGGATATTTTCAGGGCCCTCCAGGGTATTTTGTATAATGCCAGGAATTCAAAATTGCTTGTTTTGCAAATTAAAAGCTACAATTTTAAGGCCAATTAAATTTCCACACATTTGTAAGTTACTCATAATGATTCCTTTCTCTGCAAGGAATCTATTATAATTTCCACCAATGCATGATTTTCCCTCCAAAAATAATTTATTTTCTATTGAAGACCACATTAAATGTGACCTTGTATTAGCATACAACTGACTCAACAACAAGAGAAAAGAGAAAGGAAGTCACAGGAGTTTTGATGTCTCTGCCTTTGAGATACTCTAACAAGAATAGAGAGGTCCAGTCAGAAAGTACATGGACTCTTTTCAGCAGAGTGATACTTCACTGACGCAGTCCAGCAGGCAAGGTACTGGAGGAGATTCGTAATGACTGATCACTGCCATGTAGTTTAACATCCACACTCACTCTGAGAACTCCACGTGTCCCACTTCTCACGGGTGTGTCTATAATTATGCTTTGGAGGGGTTCAAGTGCTTTATCACAGAAAGACACTTGAAATCCAAAGTGAGAAGGTTAATTATTTAGAATATCCTTGAACACGTTCCCTGGCATGAGTGGATTACACGAAGACACCTTGAAGGGACTACAGAAGTCCCTAGAAAGATGCATGCCAAAATCAATGATTTGTGCAGAGTCTCAGAGGATTCCTTCAGAATTGTAATGATATCACATACTAATCCTGTTTTCAGAAATTGTTTAAAAATGCGATTTATCCCTTTTAACAATGCCTGCCTCTGGAGGATTGTGTCTGAATGTAGCAAAGATTTTGAATTTCCTGATGTTATGATAGAATTTATCATGTGGTGATAAATCAACATGATTTAACTGTCAAGTATATCTCACTGTGGTCTTCGGTGCTTGATTCTGTGATGAAAAGATTGTGTGTGTGTGTGTGTGTGTGTGTGAGAGAGAGAGAGAGAGAGAGAGAGAGAGAGAGAGAGAAAGAGAGAGAGAGGCTGGCCTCCAACACAAAGCAATCCTCCTCCCTCAGCCTTCCAAGTGCTGGGATTACAACTGTGCACCACCATGTCCAGCTTATGTGGTGCTGAGGAATTGAACCTGGGACCTTGAGCTTGCTAGACAAGTGCTTTAACTGCTGAGCTCTTCTTATATAATTCTGAACAGTGAGCTAGAACACTTTGAATTTGGTTCATTGTCCATATTTGCATGTCTCATGAGTGAAAAAAGTACAACTTTGTAGCCACAAAATGAGAGGAAAATTGAAAATTTAAGAGTCTACTTCTTTGACCTGCTGACCTACTGATGTTCAAGAAATATTTATGGTCTCTTTGCCCCGGGTTTAATGTTATGCATCATCAAATCTTTATTTTCCTCCTCTTTCTGTCTAATGGCAAGCTTTTATTTTCATTAATGATGAGAACTTCTCTAACACTACAGCACTTGTCTTTACTCTGTGGAAGCCCGTGCTGTTATTCCTCTGGCACAGTGGGTCTGAGTTTCTGTTTGCCTGCAGTGTTACCATGGTCTAAGCAGAAGCCGCCCTCTGTCACTACCAGGACCCGTGTCTGTGGAGCCATGGTTCGCTTCAAAATCATCAGTTTGGCAGCAATTGCAGCTCACAATTGAATCTGGCTTGCCCTAAGTAGCAGATTGTGTAACACACTCAGGTGGACAGTGCCTTACATTCGCATCAAAAGCCATGACCACTTTTTTGAGCCTACATGTAAGGGACAAGCTTTAGGAGAATCCTGGAATATCTCACAAAATCTTCAGATTTGCAACAAAATTCTGAAACAGAATTGGTAGCCTTCCATTGGCAGGTCTCCTTTAGCACCTTGATTCTTCCAGGATTTTGATCCTTGACACCTCATATCTGTAAGCATTGGTAAAAACTACAGATTCCTGGGAGAGAGGATTTGATTGGTTAGCTTGGTGTATGGTGGTCACTCCTGTTGGATCGTCTGAGGCTATACCTCTGGTCTTTTAACAGAAGTATTACAAGACCCTGATCAGTGAACCAGATGCATCTCCTTGAGGAGAAACAACACTGAGTTGGCCAGTTGGCTTAGCAGGGTGTCCTGCACTCTTCCACAGGTGCTCTGAAGAATCTGGAGCCCCCAGCTGTTAAGGGTTGGGTCTGGCATGTTCCCAGAAAGCCTCACATATCTGTATGTCGTTAGGACATGGGGCCTGGTCAGAGAGTGCTGAAAACTTTTCAGCACTGGGGCGAGATCCAGAAGGGGCAGGTTGCTGGCAGAGGCCCTGGAAGGGCAGCCCGGCTCTGGCTCCTGCACTTGACTTTCTGTCTGCCATGCCGTGAAGAGCTTTCCTCTGGCTAAGGCTCCCCCATGTGCTTCCAGTGTAGTCAGCAGCCCATCGGTAGACTGGGAACTTCTGAAACTGGGAGCTCAGATAAACCTTTCCTCCCTTAAACTGTGGATGTTGGATATTCTGTCTCAGCAACGAGAAGGTAACAGAGGCACCAGCCCTGGAGCCTCCACAGTGCCAGAGGCTGCGCATCTCGTGACGGCTGTTCTGCATACCCGCCCTGCTCTGTAGATGACCATTCACACAGGCAGGTTTGCTCCTGGGGCCTAAGCCTAGTCACAAAATGCCTTCTTGTCTTCAGGTGATCTTCCAGCCTTAGCTTTTCTTTTGCTTCTCATGTTGAATCACTTTTGGTTCTCCTCTGTAGCTAATTAAACACACATTCATGGCATTTACACTGAGTGTTGGGCAGGAGCCAGAGCGGTCCACTTAGGACTGCCATGGCAGCTGAACACAAAGTACCTTTCTACATTGCTGGCTTAATCCTTTGTTCCCCTAATCATCCCATAAGATGACAAAGCTAATTATATGCTCGTGTGCTTTTCCTTTTCCCTGCCTTGATTCGTCCCGTTCCAGTTCCTCTGGGATGTGTACACACACAGGGCGCTCTAGCACAGACAAGGAAGCAGGGGCTAGAGAAGGTTAAGTGTTTTACTTGGTGTTTCATCGTTAGTGATTGGCAGATTTAGGGCTTTTGTGGGTGCCTGTTGGTGTATTCAGTGGCGATTTCATACCACAGACCCTGACTTGATTCTTCTTTCCCTTTACTGCAAGATGCATGAGCATCAGGTGCTCCGGGGGAGACGTGGGACTGTAAAAGGAAGGTGGCACGGAAGGAGTTTTGGCTAAGTGTTAAAACCTGTCTCCAAATATTGGAGAATCAGTGAAGTGGGTCTGAGCATTTTGTGTGCGGAAATGCAGTCGTAGCCTGTTACAGCAATTTGTAAGTTTTACCTGCGCTAAATATTGTTAAGGAAATGAATGAATAAATTAAATCTTATTCTAAATTTTCCCACGATTAGATGATCTTTAGCTTTGTTCCCATATGCAGTAATATAAGAACCCCATCCTGTACTCTAGGCAAGACCTGTTGCCTGTCCATCCTTGGTTATCATCTGTCGTCTGCCAGCTGTTTATCTGCCTGTCTATCATGTATCATATCCGCTTGTCTGTCTGTCTGTCTAGGCCCTATCACTTTTAGTTAAGAAATGCACCATGGATATGGAATCAATCCCTATTTCCATTATTAACTATTCCTAAAGAACTGTAAGAGGTTGGAAAACCATCTCAGCCTTATTAGGACCAAGTTTTCATTTGGAAGATGTGTATGATAGTACCCAGACTTTCAGTGAAGTAAATGAGATACGACTCATAGTTTGGTATTTTAAATGTAAAAGTTGCCCAATAAATATCGCATATTAATAATTTTAACTACTCTCCTACATGCTTCTCTATGATAGTCACCATTATCATTTCTACCCAGTAAGTTTCATATTGCAAATATGCTAGTGGGTGATCATTAGTTGGACCGGTTGCCAAGGTTTTAAATTACTAAATTTCACAAAATACATAGAAACTACTTGTCTGCTGTTTTAAATTATATTAAGTTGATAGGAAGTGATACCTACAAAAATAAAAAGTTAATTTTTCTACTGAAATATTTCACTGGTTGTCAAATGAAGGATGACAAAATAATTTTTTGAAAAATATTTGAGTCAGTGTCTCTGCAAATGTTACCAAATGACACTTGGATAAGCAGTATTTATTAAATATCTGGAATATGACTATTGAATAGAAAACAAAAAATAAGTGAATAGAATAAATACCAGGCAAATGTCACACAGTTCCCTTTTAGAACTTTTGGCACTTGGTTTTGGTGACTCGTGCCTTGAAAGGCGTATTTATGTCTTACAATTTTTCTACAAAATCTCAAGCCATCTCAGTAACTCGTCAAGTGAACAAAAGCTGCTGGCAGTGTGTTGCTGAGGTAATTCTTAAAAGTCACATTGCTGATTTTTCTTTCTGGGACAGTAGAGCAGGAGTCCTTCCCTCATCAGTCACAGCCACGCCCTCTGTTCCCACACCTTCCACGAGCTACCACATGCGTGCTCACGTCTGGCACTATGGATGAGCAGCTTTGAAACATTTGCAGTTAGTTCTTTTAATTAATGAATATTCCAGAAGCCCCACTGTCTCAGTTATTTTCCCATTGCTGTGACTCAATACCTGACATCCACAGATTTAGGGGAGGAAAGGTTTATTTTAGCTCACAGTTTCAGAAGTCACAGTCCATTCAGGGGTGGCTGGCAGCAATTGAAGTACATGGCAGAGGCAGAGGTGAAGGCGGCTCCTCACGACATCACGAGCAGGAAGGGAAGTTGAGACTAGTTCAGACTAGTCTCAAAGAAGGCAGGAAGCAGCTTATATATCCCTCCAGGTCTCCTCCCAGGAATCAGCCCCTACTGGATCTAGGTGTGGAAGGTGTGGCCTCTACAAACTGTTAATCCTAACTTTTGTGCCTGTAATCCACCCCTCTAGACTAGGCCCCAATCTCACAATAGCATATGGTTCTATAGACAATCTATAACATTTAAATACTTGAGACTTTGGGGGTACTTTCCAGATCCAAACCACAATAGCCACTAACTACCCCTGCCCGTGCGGCTGAAGCATAGTCCGCGGCAAAGCAGATGGTGGGCCTGGCCAGTCTGGCAGTGAGAAGCGAGAGCAGTGGATGGTATCGGGTCACTCCACAAGTGTCGTTGCCATTTTCTTGGTGGTCACTGAGTGTTAGGGTGGATCTCTTTTGAGGTCTGTAAGTTGAATATGTTAATTTCTCACTAGGTTACTATTTCAGAAGTCTAAATTGATTTTAAATAAAAGTGTTTATAGAAACCAAGGGAGGAGGATTGCAAGTTCAAGTTCAGCCCTGGCCACTTAGAGACTGAGCAAGATCTTGTCCAAAGGAAAAAATATTACACAAGGACTGTGGTTGAAACTCAGTGCAAAGGCTCTGAGTTCAATTTCCAGTATTAAAAAAGCATATCAGTTGTATTTCTGTTCGTGTTCCAAGCTGCCTGGAAGATAATCATATTTCTGAGAGGCATTCAAAATATTTGAATTTGTTTTTGTATCATTATAAAATTACCCAAGATTTGCTCAATATAAAGATATAAAATACACTTAGAAAAAGGCAACACAGCCTTGTCGACAAATAAGTAAGTTGTCAAAATAAATCTGTACAATGTCAGACAAAAGTTACAAATGCTGAATAAAAATTTTTTGATGTGTAGCTTTCAACAACCTGAAACGATTGCCTTCTCCAAGTGTTCTCCTGCCAATAAATGTTTGAATGGGGAAGGGACAATCTCACTCGTAGAGGCATTACTGCCACCTAATTTAGATGAGTCCACATGACCACAGATGTTCCTCACACAGACAGATGGGGACTTCATGGGCGATTTGCACTTCTTCCTAGGAGGCGGTGTCAGGCTGGAGGAGATTTGAAATCCTGCCATTTAGAACCAGGTCAGAACATTCACTGGATCCAAATCTACAGGGTGTCCCTAACGTTTGCTCCTTTCTCCTGTGTACAGTGACTTGTGGGACACACTGTATGTTGGATTTAATACATGTATATTTTTTCTCATAGCACTAGTTTTACTTCACATATCACAACAAATGAATCCTGAGCAAACGACATTTTATATTAGTGTACTATATATTTTTGATCTTTTAGAATGTATGGCAGCCTGCGAGCCGTGTGTGTTTCAGTGGTTTTCACGGGTTTGGAACTTCTACCTTGAGCCATGAGACAAGGTGATGTTGCACAGTATTTTGAATCTCCCATTTTTCTTTTTCGTAGAAGAAGTGAACTCCTTGGCTTTTTAATTTTTATTTATTTTTCCCACTATTTTTATTAATATACAAATGTAATACATAGTATTTACAATGAATTTGGGTGTTTCATACATCTATATATCACATTGACTTCACAATCCCTTCCCATCTTCTACCCTCCCACTCTGTCCCTTCCCCTGGCTCCATCTATCACTTCATATGGTTCCAAAGAATGTCTGTATTCTGGGTTTTCCAAGTCCGAGAAACCATACAGTGTTTGACATATTAATCTACTGCGCCTAAGTCATTTCACTCAAGTCACCACTCTACCCCAGCTTCCTATTCCTCTAATGGGTTCACAGTAGTCAAATCTTGATATATCCTCTCTGAATCCAACCAATCCCTTCATTGGGATATTCACCAAAAGTTTTTTTCCCCATGTTTTCCTACATCTTTGTTGTTATTGTTAAACCTGGCCTTACCCACCAATTCACACTAGAAAATAATTATAAACATGTAGTTCAGAAGACTAGTTAATTTGGGAAAGAAGAGAAAAATAAATAATTAAATAAAATTCAATCGCCTTAGCTGAATACCGGAAGGTGCATATTTGTACATTCACAAGGTTATCTTTACATCAGTCAGTTTCCTTAGGATAAACTTTCATTAGTGATCTAATAA
This sequence comes from Ctenodactylus gundi, assembly GCA_004027205.1. Taxonomy (NCBI): domain Eukaryota; kingdom Metazoa; phylum Chordata; class Mammalia; order Rodentia; family Ctenodactylidae; genus Ctenodactylus; species Ctenodactylus gundi. The sequence goes on along the minus strand of PVKB01000737.1, from coordinate 115,294 downwards.
GTGAATTGCTACAACAAAACAAAGTTGAAACTATCACATTGCTATGTTAAATGAACTTAAATCTGTACCACATAAATATACTTCAAGCGACAGAAATGAAGGCAAATCTAGTTATTTCAGAATTTCCTAACTTTCATATCTTATTTACTCATATTTCATTGTTTACTAGCCTACTTTTTTCTCGGCTCCTTCTCCTCTAGCTGTTGTCACTTTTTCTCTGAGGTCTTTGGTGTTGCTGGTCTCCCTTTCACTGTCCAAGTTTCCTTTAAGTATTTTCTGCAATACTGGCTCAGTGGCTGTAAATTCCTGTGAGCTGTCTCTGTCATGGAAAGTTTTAAGTTTCCTTGGCTTTTTTAAAGAATGAAGTTGTTTCCAACTTGGAATATGCCTAGGTAAAAATATAATCAGTATTTTGGCATGTGTTTTGATTAAATATAATACTTGAATTTCTCTCATGGCTAAGGATGTTGAACATCATGGCAGCAACTAACAATAGCTAAGATGTGGAAGACACCAAAATACCCATCAACAGACCGATGGGTACTTACACAATGGTATACTACTCATCTATAAAGAAAGACAGGTTGGAGGCTTTCCTCCCCTATTTTATTGATACGTATAAGTGCGAGATTTAAAGTTCACAGTGACCTTGAGCATTTTGTGCACATACATACCTTGGCAAGGTTGCAAGACCTTTCCCTCTCTCCTTTCAGCCTTCTCCCTATCCACCCCCCCCACCACTAGTTCCCATTATTTTCCACATTAAGTTCCATGATATAATTGTGATCTGGGTTTCTCACGTCAGAGAAACCATCCAGTGTTTCACCTTCTGCTTCTGGCTCACTTCACTAAGCACGGTGGTCTCAAGTTGCCTCCATTTGCCTACAAAAGCCTAGGTTGGAGGCTCACCAGGCCCAAGAGATATAATTGTTGTTATTGTTATTTTGAGACAGGGTCTCTCTCTGTAGTTCAGGCTGATCCTGAACTTACTACATAGCACAGGATAGCCTAGAACTCGCAGCAATCCTCCTGCCTCAGCCTCCTGAGTGTTGGTATCTCAGGCATGCACTACCATGTCCAGCTATTACGTGGTGCTAGGGGATCAAACCTGGGGCCTCTCACTTTCTCTGGACTAGTTCCCATCACTGAGCTATGCTGCCAGCCCACAGAAGAACTGTTGTTGAAGAGATTTCTCGTATACTGTGCTGATAGATTTAAACATTAATATGCTAACATATGCCTGTCTACTTTGGTGTGTATACATACTGTCTGTTTCGATGCATACTTATACACACATTCGTAGTGATATACAAACCACTCATGCTCCTTAACTTATCAAGCAGGGGTACGTAGAACTCTAAGAGCAGAGTTGTACCAGTGGTGGATGACTAGCTGATCGCAATTTTTATTGGTTTTCAAATAACATTTTAATTAAAGCACCAGGATGAAGCGTTATCACTGATCGTAAGTTTGGGGATGCCATAAGTGTGCTGTCTGATGCTATGTCTGTTTTTGGTCTCTGTATGCAGCGTATTGCTGAGCCTGGATGCTTTTCCTTCCCAAGGACAGCCAGCATCATGATCTCAGTAGACGTTGTCATTTTGTTCCTTTATGAGTCTCTTCCTCTGGCTCCAAACATACATCTTCAGCCTGTTGCTTTCACACTCCTAGTTCTCATGTTTAAATCTAGGATAATGTAAAATACGGTACTTTCCTTATTCAGATGTCATTTGCTACACAAGGTAAAATAATTTTTTTCTGAACAGCCTAAAATAAGAATTAGATACAATTAACTACAGTTTTAAATTGTCAGCTAAAATAACACCATTCCTTTTCTTTGTAATTAAAAAAAACCAAAATTCTGGAGGAGAATAGGATCTTGAATCCATTGAGTTGAAACTTGACTACAGTACAGTTAAAGCAAGGGCACAGTCCCTCTCCACTCAGAGCAAATTATTCTGTTAAACCAAGAATGGGCCTCACGTTGTCAAATGAAGTGGACACCAGGGGACCTGCTCCAATGTGTTGAAAAGTCACCATTCTTTAATTCCTTTGATGTTTGTGAAGAATTAGTTTCCAAGAACAGTTGAAAAAAGGAAAACGTGATTTGCAAGTTAGATACTGCTTTTGGTAAGGATGATCAAGGTAATCAAACGTTAGTAGGACACACTGAAGCAGAATTCTGTCCTTTTATTGCAGTGTTCTTCAAGGATAGTGGATAGGCTTTGCTCCATCAGTGACCACTCATTCGCTCCGTGTCTTTTGGCAACTTTGATTTCCTTTCCTGTTATTAGTGAGATCTGTTTTTGTTGTTGTTTAAGCCCTCCGTGCCCCATCGCTCTGCGTCTGCCTTGGCTTTTTCATACATGACTCTACTGTGCACATTCGCTCCCCCACTTTTCTCATACCCAACTCTCTGCCCCCCTTTTGAACACACATACTAAACATGGTGACTACATCTTGGGCTTTCTTACTCTCCCCATCCCTCTGGTATGAGCAGTAATCCAGGCTCATCTCAGCCCACTGATCGTGTCCTTCTGTACCCTCCAACGTGTCCCTTTGTCCTTAAGGTTTCAAGTCACCTCTGTTCCTGTGTCCTTCATTTTAGAGTATCCTGGGCTGTGTTAGAACCAGTTGGCTAAACACTGCGTACAGCTCTTTAGATTCTTGGATCTGTACACTTTTAAATGTTCCATTACGGGGAACAACCAAAGGAAATCATGAGGTGGAAAATTAATTTTCTGGAATAGAGCAGTAGTGGCTCTCCTGGCTGGATGAAATGAAGCTGTAGACTTCATGCAGTTTCAGATCGGAGCTTGTTAATTCCCTGTAGGTTCTTAAACTCTCTTTGATGGCCAGTGAGGAGAAGTGATTTGTATAGGAGTCTGGAGACCTCATCCCAATGACTTGATGCACTGAAAGAAAGGGATTTCAAATTTCCTATTTTCTCTCTCTTTTGTTCCATTTTCATTTGCTCAGCAGCCCTTCCTGCACCCTCTTCTCTGAGGTCTTTTCGAATACGCTCACAACTATGAATAGCTTTACTTGCACTCCTTGACACAGAAGAATTTGAGGAGAAATTGAGTTTTTTCCCCCATTTTATTGATATGTATAAAATTGAGTTTTGTACAAAAGTATCTGGATCTGCTCAGAGAAGAATATTGTGAACTGATTTTGTCTCCCTCCTTTCAGTATGCCCTTAAAACTGAGTACCACTTAGAAAAAAATAGATGGGAGTGGATAATTAACCTGTAAAGTAGCTGTATCATTTACTTATGGAAGCCCATAAATTTTGTCCACTAAAACAGTTTATGAATTTGTGAAAACATTCATATTTGTGGAGAAGTCTACAGATCTGTGGAAAAGTTGATTTAAGCAGGAATACTACTGGAGACACAAGAAATTTTCAGGAGAAAAACTGCCACCTCTGAAGGGAGTTAAACAGGTAACACTGCAGGTCTGTAACTCATGATCTCACCACATTGGTCGCCTTGTGTGGGGGTGTGTGTTCATAGAACGAAGGAGGCACGTGACCTGGTGTAACCAATCTCCTTACAAACTTGCTAATAATAGACCTCCGGGCAAACAAAATTGTATTTGCTACCAGAGAGGCCTTATCTATATGATGACCTGTCCGGATGTATTTGTCAGGGATGCATAGTAAATTCTTAGATTTAAAGTATACGACTTTCTACAAATTATCCTGTAACCTATACAGCTATGTGGTATAATATGTATTTGTTGTGTTTGAGCCTTTTTACTCTTTAGATTCCCCAAATGTCATAAAATCTTATACTGTGGAAGGTATTTGTGTAGTTGACAATGTGATTTCTTTTTTTTTTTTTTAAATGTGTATAAAGTAATACTGACTTTGGGCAAAATATACTTGGATCCTGGGACATAGACCAGTGTCATTTAATTTATACACCACAAGTTTGTCTAACTTGTATAAACAGGGCACAGATGGGTTAATTAAAAACCCATAGCAATTGACACGTAACCATTTCAGCCAGCATGGTAGGATATGTGCTGAGAGCTAGGGTTAGGGTTAGGGATCTTGAATGTCTTCATGTACTCATGTGTGTAAGGCTTGGTCCCAACCCTTTGTGTTGCTGAGGCAACCTTTAGGAGGTGGAGTCCAGTAGAAGAGAATGAGGTCACTGGGGTCATGTCCTTGATGGAGATATCAAGGCCCCTCCCCCATCCCCCTTTCTCTCTTTGAGGCTAACCAGATGTACAATTGTTTGCAAAGACCTTAGACCAGAGCAGATATTCTCCCTCAGAAGGGGTTTTCTTTCAATTAAAGGTCACCCACTTTCCCTGGGTAACTCATTTTAGGGATTTACCATTGTTCAGTCATAATCACAAATAAAATAGCTTAGATCTAAATTTAGCTCAGTATCAGAAATAAGTAGACTATGAAAAAGAAAGCATAAAAAAGAACTGGTCTCTGTGAAACTTGAAAGTCCGATAACCCATTTGCTCGGGCTGACATTTTGGAAATCTGTTTCTCTAGCTAAAAATTTTTCTTTTATTTTATCTCTAAAAGGTATCACTCAGCTTTCTAGGGCAAATCTTAGTTTTTAAAAGAGTATGTATTGGTTGTCCACACATTGCTTGTACTTGCTGCTTTGGACCTTGAAGCTCCCCATGAGCCCTGCAGCCTTGGGGAATCCTAGAAAAGCCTGCCCCTGCTGGAGAAGCACTGCTCCCTGTAGCCCCTGGGCCTGGCTGGCAGGGGAGTGTGTAGGTGTGACTGACCCATGAGGGCGGAGCACACTGGATGTGGTTTATGAGCGAGCAGAGGCTGAATTCTTTCCAGTCAGTTCCTTAGTCCTTTCACCAACTTTTCTTCTGAAGTCAATTAGTGTTTGTACTTGACAAGGGATTTTGAGAAGGAATTAATAAGAGCAATTTCTAAGTTTGTCTTGTGAGGTTGATTGTTAACATGACATTCTGAGGGGGTTTTCTTTTTTGTTAATTTGTTGTTATTTTTTAAGATAATGTGTCTGCTGTATATAAGATTTTGATCAGTGGAGTAATACTGAAACGGAAGTTTTTTTTTTTTAAAGCAAGAGTCAAAATGACTAGGCAAATTTTATTTGTATTACTCAAAATAAATAGTTTCATGCATATTTCATTTGATTGTACAGGAATGATGTTACTGTCTTTATTAAATACACTGCAAATACATTAAAATACATTATCATCAGCACAGGTATGTGGAAGAAGAATCCCTAATTTCATCACCTAGAAATAACCATTGGGTTATTAATTATAATTCAGGTTTGATTCTTTGCCTTAAAAGAAAAGAAAGCTTGACAGAAATAATAGCTTTATAAAAATGAAATGTGACAAATGCCATTGAACAATTAGATAAATTAATTTTAATTTTATTTGATTTTAACAGGAGAAAAAGCAACAAATTTTTTTATTATATACATTATTACTTTCTAAAATATCTCTTCTAAAGAAAAGAGATTGTGAGAGACAATTAGATTGCATTATCATATTGTTTTGTTGTGTATCATGGGCATAGTTTTGAAATTAATTTATTTGCATGTTTAGCTTCAGTTCTAAATTCATATATATTCAGGGCTCATTTCTTGAATTTTTCATGTTTGAGAATGTCTATTTCTTTCCCCATTTTTACTAGTATATATATGTATGCCCTACACAATGGTTACATTGAGCTAGAGTATCTTGTGTTCATAGATATTGTATCAACATTTCGATCCCTTTTCTGCCCCATTTTGGGCCTCCTGACCCTCCCACATCTCCACTATCACCTCCTCATGGGCCTATAAAGTGCCTTATGTTCTGGGTTTCTTATATTAGAGAAACCAAGTGATATTTAACCTTGTGAGCTTGACTCTTGACTCATGTCATTAAGCATGATGGTCTCACGTTGCGTCCGTTTACCTACGTGAGCCTCAAAAAATCTGTCTTTATGGAAGGAAGGGTAGTAGTTTTTGTGTTCAATGGTCTGCTGATAGAGCTTCCATCTTTGGTGGATCTTTGGCATCTTCCACCATTTGGCTACTGTCAGTTGTGCTGCTGTAGCCATGATTGTACATGTATCTCTGTTTTATGTTGCTTTTAACCCTTTTTTACTGCAGTCCTCCTGTCTCAGCCTCCTGAGTACTGGGTTCACAGGCTTGTGCCTTTGCGCGGTGCTGGGGAATCAAACTCAGGGCCTCAGCCCTTGCTAGGCAAGCACTGTACTCACTGTACTATTCCTCCATCCCTAAATTCTCACTCTCTTAAGTGACTAATCCTTGCCTTTCTCCTCTGTATGTCAATGTCTAGAAACATTTCTTGTCCTGAAAATTCAGTGTAACTTGAAAAAGATTTAAAGAGGTTACTGCTAGTTATTCTGTATTAATTCTTCCTTTTACATGCTACAGCACATTTCTACTAGAAAACTCGTATTTTCCTTCCTTTAAGAATTTTTTTTCTTTCATTATGTATTTAATTTTTTGTACTGCAATTGCGTTCAGTTCTGCAGGAATGATAAGTATCCTTTATGGCCTCTCCACCTGTCTCCCACCCGGGTGATGGTTATTTTTCTGTTGTCATTTTACCTTCATGTATAATTAAGGAGAATCTCGACTTTATTCCGGACTCTCGCTTATCCATGCTCCAGCCAAACAGCCTTCCAGGTTAACGGATACCCTGCCTGCACTCAGTTTGCTTTATACTTGTTTTGAGGTTTTTGTTCCTCATAGGGGATTATCGATGGTGAAGAAAACGAAGAATGCACGTACAGGCCCACAGTAAAAAATGGTACCAGTTCCCCGCGATGGATGTGACAGTCGTATATTGTGAACATAGTAATAAAAATGTAAGCTAAAAAAAAAAAGCAGAGCACAGGCTAGTAAGGACTCAAGTGTTTGCCTTAAAGCCGAGGACTGCAGGCCCTAGACCACCTTCCGGTGCCGGTCTGTGGCCTGTCAGGATCGGATCGCACAGGAGGAACCGGTGTGGCCTCGGCCTTCTGCCAGGTGGGTGGCGCCGCATGCTCCGTGGACAGTGTGGACAGGGACCCAGGCTGAGGCTCCTAAGGGGAACCCGCGCCCCGCGCAGCCGGCCGGAGGCGGAGCTGCGGCACGTCCGTCTGCCCCACCCCAGGCCCCTGGAGAAGTGGCCTTCCATGGACCTGGCGCTTGGCGTCAGAAACTTCGGGCACTGCTGCTTTAAACCAAACCAAACCAAAACGCACACGGAAGCAAACGAAAACCCCAAAGCACACAGTATACGGAGAGAGCTGCTTCTGCCTTTGTGGACACGAAAGGCGACACCCGTCCCGAGAGGGTCTGCCGTGCGCCGCGTGGAGGGAAGACCCCTTGGGGTTCGTTGTTCTGGTCTCAGCTTGGGCACTAGCTCCACGTTCCGAGCAGGCTTCCTTCCTCTGCCCCTCGCAAGTCCCAGCTGCCCGCCGGTGTGGCCGGCTTTCCCTGGCGCCTCCGGAGTGCAGCCGCGCCTCTGACCTGGCTCTTTACCAGTGGGGGTAAAAAGGAGGCGTGATGTTAGTGTGAAGGAAACACGGGGGCCCTGTCCTTCGTGCTAGCTCAGGGTGGGCGTGGGCCGAGTCCCTCCGGGACCACCAACAGGCTAAGCTGGTGTGATGAATGAAGCCTGCCTCCTGGTTACTAGCGCTACGCGGCTTCTTGGGTCTTGCCTTCCTGGGGCTTTACTCTTTCTAAAGAAACAGGGAACTTTTTAGTTTTGAGAGGAGGCGATTCTGAGCTCACTTTTATTTTTCCTCGGTGGTTCCTTAATGTGGTAAGCCCATGATTATCCTTGTTGCTTTTTACATATCTCGAGCTCATATCTTTATTATTTTTATATTAAAATTTTAAATTGATTGTTGCAGTATGACTGTGAGTCTTCTGTTATTAGTCATAGCTAAGATCATCTTTTATATCACATAATCTTTTAATTAATGAAATATTCCTTAAACCTTCAACTGTTGGTGCTTAGTATATCTGTTAATGTTAATTTACAATCATGCTTCATATAAATATTTTGTAATAAGAACCCATAATAAGTGCTACTAAGCTGGGCGTGGTGGCGCATGCCTGTAATCCCAGTACTCAGGAGGCTGAGACAGGAGGATTGCCGTGAGTCCAAGGCCAGCCTGGGCTCTGAAGTGAATTCAGGACCAGCCTGGACCACAGAGCGAGACCCCGTCTCAAAAAACAAAACAAAACAAAACAAAACAAAACAAACAAACAAACAAACAAGTGCTACTGCTTGCTTAATGACTGAGAAAAAATTCTGTACTTTCATTTTATTTAATTCTGATATAAATGCTAATGCTTTGCCCCTAGTGAGGACCCGACACTTATTTTTCCCCATTTTATTAATTTATACAGGTGACACACGATGGTTACATTGAGGTTGAGGGCATAGGAGTTTAAAGAAAGGAGAAAATCAGCTGTCTGGGGCTCACACCTGGCTTAAAATTGGAGGGTAGGGGGAGGGACAAAAGAGAGTGGGAAAGTCCTTGTCACCTAGACAAGATACGTATGAGCACAAAAAGCTCAACTTCATTGTAAACCTTAAATTTTGCACTTATACATATCAGTAAAATGGGGTGAAAAAAATTGGTGCGAATCCTTGGGCTGGCCTTCTAATAATATGCTTTATTTGGCTTTAGTAGCAAGGGTTGCTTACTTGTCTTCCCACATTAGAAGTTTTGAAACCATGGACAGAGATCGAGTAAGTTTGATTCTTATACAAGTCAAGTAGTCATCATCTGAGGTATGTTAGCGTTAGAAATCTCAGCACTATGTGGGACTTCCTTCATGCGATGTTAACCAGCAAATGGCCCAGATCTTGCCTCCACGGATGCACACAGCATAGGTATTTCTTATGACACTGGATGGTGGGGGTGGGAGGCCCACTCTGAACCGAGCCCGAGCTCCCACTGCCTTCTCACTCTGCTGCGATGAAGTCTTCATTACTTTTTTTCTTTCCCTCTACTCCTGTTTTCCAGCCTTACAGTTCTCTAAATGATGGACCTTTAAGTCAACTAAGTTTGTAGCTCCTAGACAGGAATGTCCTTGGGAAACCTACGTTTACTTTTCCTTTTACTTCCAGAGCAGGAGCCTTCAGACAGTTTCTTTTTTGTTCTGTACTGACTTTATTGAGAGCTCCACCTGATCGGAAGCCTTCAGACACCTCTCACAGCCATCTCCAGGTGTTTATTTCATTGCTCTGTATTGGAAGAGAATAATGACAAGAAAAATATCTGTACCTGTTCAGTACAGATACAACTTTTTCACCTAGAAACTTACTGTCTGTAGTTGACTGAGCCTGCAGATGAGGAGCCGTGGATACTGAGGGTTGACTGTACCTAGGGGGAGTCCAAGCACTGAGTAGTAGTGGAGACATTGAGTGAACCGCCCAGTATGCAAATCCAAGTTGATGATTGAATGCTCTTCCAGGGGAAGAGACCTTAGCATATATCCGTGGTTAATAATGAGTGATGTGCTGGACTAGGTTCTCTCACTTAGCAACACATAAATTGCTTTTAGTCTCTGATGTTAAAAATAACAGTTGTTCATAACTTTTTAGCATAAAGGATTGCTTAGCATAGAAGGAAGCATCTATTTTTGCTTGATGGAATGCCTCTATGACTACTGACTGTGTGAACTTAATAAACAGTCTGTACACTTATTGGTTTCATTAGTAAATTTAGAAGCTTTTTGTTTTACTTTCAGTAGTTATCAGCCTGCCCCTTTCTGATTTCTTTCATGCAGAAATCATCAATAACTTTTTATTCCAGTCCTAGTACTGAAATTTCTCCTACCTTCTAGACACCTAAGCACTTTCTAGACCATATTATGAACCTATTGGCATAAAGGACCGCCATGCTATTTTCATTCTCTTGTTCCATGAGAAATACAACTCTTCATTCTGCCTACAGAGTAGATGTTTTTCTTCAGGTAAAGTAACAAGCTGTAGCTGCAATGTAGTTGACTTCCAAACGGAGTCGTGCTCCCCATCCTTGAGCTCTTGTCTGGATGATGAGGACTTCGAGGAAGCCTCAAGTAATATCCCAGTGCTACCACACCTGCCAGGGAGCGGGCACCAGATTTTGTCCCAGGGTCCAGCCAGCTCCAGTTTGCTAGCTGACCATGTTTCTGTTATCACTTCAGCCACTGTTTAGAGTCAGGTGAAGGTGCAGTGAAGCCCAACACTGCTGAAACTATTCGGATTCAGTTTTTGTTCTTTGGTCTTCCTACGACTTCATTCAGGGCTAATAAAATTTACAGAAATGGCATGTGATTTCTTCAGATCAAACACTTCATCTAACTATTATTTCAATTTTGGAGCCAGAGAGAAAATGCTCACTGTGGTGGTTTGAGAAATGCTACTGATCACTCAGCTCATGTAATTACTAAGAATTTTAACATTTATTCTGGACTCTATATTTTAGCTGAGTTAATTGGCTACTCCCTGGTGGTTAAACAGTTAGGCAACCTTTGAAAGTCACGCTTAGCTTGGTTTTAGGGTTTAGGTATCAACATTACACTATTGACACAATGAGTGACAGCACTTTTGTTTACCCCAAATCAATGTTTCTTTTTGCCAGGTTGTAGCAATAAGTGGGATAATTAAAGTTATCCCACAGGAGAACAGAAAAATGTACATTGGAGTCTATTTCGCATGTATTCAAATTTGGTTTTGGCTTTCTTTCAAAACAGGAATCTAACTAGAAGCACTAATCAAATCGATCACAGAACACTGGTCTCCCCTCACTCATTGAAGAACTTGAAATTTTAACATATATCAAGCACAGACATTGTCGTTGGACTCTTTTTCATGTCTTTCTAGCCTTTTTCACAATCCACCAGCTTTTCAAACACATGTGGAGTAGAATATTAAATAGGGAATTTGTAAATACCAGTTCCTGTGCCTCTACCACATCCATAATTGACTGTTTGCGTGGTACTTGAAGTTGAACCTAGGGAATACATCCCCAGTCCTTTCGCTCAGTTCTCATTTTGAGACAGGGTCTTTCATTTTGGGACAGGCCTCTCTGCTACGTAAGAACACAGCAAAAGCGAGGTGGTCAGTTGCCCAGGCTAGTCTAGAATCTGTAATCCTCATGCCTCAGCGTCCCAGAATGCTGGGATGGCAGGCTTGTGCCACTGTGCCCAGCTAATACTGAATCTTACAATGTTTTTTTTTTTTTTTTTCTCTTCCAGGTATCTTGTCTTGTTTTATAATAACCACCTTCATGGCTTCAGGTAGTTCTAAAGTGCACAATCCAATATACTCGATTCAGAAGGAATGAGGAGTGCACTCTCAGGACACCTTGTTCCTGATGGGCTGGGTGAGGCAGGGTCCCTTGCCCCAGCGCCATCCCACTTCCGCAGTACACTTCCGGGGCTGATGCAACAAGCCCATGTAATACTTAGCACTGAGTTCTGCACGGAGCCACATTCCCAGGTGCTTCTCCTTATCCTGGTAACTTATTTACCTCTTCCTTAGGGTTAGGTTTAGGTACAATGCCCGGCTTTGCCAAGACAGACGCTTTGCCGTCCTGACTTGCTTCTTTACATATGGACAAAGTCTTAGTGCCTATAGGGATGGCATATGTTCTCCCCCAATTCATGTGCTAAATCTCTCCTCCAGTGTGATAGTATTTAAGGCTAGGACGTGTGGGAAGTAACCAGGGCTAGATAAGGCCGTGTGGTTGATGGCATCCACAATGGGATTTGTGTCCTTATAAAGTAAGGGGAAGAGAATGGAATTGTGTCTCTTTCTCTTTCCCTCCCTCCCTCCCTCCCTTCCTTTTCTCCCTGTCTGCCTCCCTCTGACTCTTCAAGAAAGCAAAAATCTGCCAGGGAGAAACCAATGATCATAAGACGCAGGAAAATGACCTTGCTTGCCTGGGGCCTGTCATCCCTTCCTCCTTTTGTTTTCTTCCTTTTGGGATGGGGATCTTATCCTGTGCCTGCCCCACTCGTGCATTGTGGGAGCTCATAACTTACCTGGCTTCACATTTTTCACGGCTGGAGAGGAATTTTGCCTCAGAGTGAATCAGAGCTCAGTTCTCACTTTTTTCTGACTTAGATCATATTCAGATGAGGGTTTTAGACCTTAGAATGGAGACTGGAATTAGTCCGGGACTTTGAGGGATGCTGGCTGGATGGAAGGAATGCCTTGAGCCTTCAGGAGGACATGATTTTTAGAGGGTCAGGGCAGAAGGCTGTGGACTAAATGTTCATATGTTGGTGTGTTAGTTCCAAATTTGATGAAATTTGGAGAGTGTTTGGAGAAAGATGAGGCCTTTGGAAGATAGCCAGGTTTCACTGAACTCATAAAGGTGGGGTTACCATGATGGGACTAGTTTCTGTATGTAAAGGAGGAGAGATCTGAGCTCCCCTTCCTCACCTCTACTCTGTGAGAGTACAGCAAAGCTAGTGGTCGTCAGCCTAGGACTGGAGCCCTCAGCAAAGAACCAAATTGCTCAGTACCATAATCTTTGCCATTCAGATCTAGAGCTCAAAATAAAAGACCTGGTTGTCTTAGGTACCCTAGTTTATGATACTTTTGTGCATTGGCCTGGGCTAAGATTGTTTGCACCTGCTGGAAATTGCACTAAAAGTCTCTGTCATTTAGAATCATCCCTTGTTCACAGTTCTTGTTTTTTTGAATGACACTGCTTTGGAAAGATTTGCAGATTCTGCTTTTATGCCATCATTAGATTTTAAAATTTCACCTGGGCTTATTTAAAAGAAGCTGCTGGTAAGGAAGTATAGTCACCACGGGGATCCATTACCATTTTAGTAGTGACCCTTCCTTTTCCATGCCCTTCTGAATGAAGCACGTGGGTATGTGCCGCTCAGTTGACATGTGTTGAGTTTGTGCATCCATTTTATCCTTCCTTTATCCTTTCTTTTGAATGATCCTTGCATTTTCTGTCATTTGGGCCTGGTAGGGATCTCAGTCAGAAGGCCAGTGGCAGCTTCCTTTAAATATTCCTGTCCTTCTGTCAGCAGAATAATGTAGGGGCTTCTTATAACAGCAGTCATCACCTTGGCTAAAGGCATGCAGTTACTAGGTAATTCATTGTCATTATGTAACCAATCCAGATTTGCTGGCTGTTTTCAACATTTCAGGGCAAGCATGTCCAATCTCTAGATCTATCCTATTTTTACCTCCTTTTAAAAATTGTAATGAAAAAAATTTAAAAAGAAAGCTATGCTACTTATATACATTAACTGTTAACTATAGTATATGTTTTATATGTAACCCAAAACAATGCCTTTCCACTTACAAACAGAGGGCAAATAAAAAATGGGCCACGTGTTGGAAATCTGTTTTGGAAGCTTCAGAAAGGTTATATTTCAACTTTTTCTAACTTCCTTCCTTTCTTCTTTCCTTCCTTCCTTCCTTCCTTCCTTCCTTCCTTTATTCTTTCCTTCCTTCCTCCCTTCCGTCTTTCTCTCCCTTTTTCAAGACAGAGTCTTGCCAAGTTGCTTAATTGCCCAAGCTGGGCTTGAACTTGCAGCCTCACAGAGGGCTGGGATTGCAGGCCTGTGCTGCCAGCTAGGCTGGATTTTTCATTCAGTGTCTGATTTTATCTTCCCTAGCAAGTTTTATGTACCTTGCCTTTACCTGCCTCTATAGATTGGGAGTTTGACCCTTTAAACACGTCTGTGTGAAAATTGTGGTAGTTGAAGTTCTGAGTAAGAGCAATTTAATTTTCCATTCAGCAGTGTGTAATCTAAGGAGCACACCTTACTGGACTTGAGGTTTGCAATTACAGTGAATTCTAGCAGAGGCTTCTCAGGAAGCTTTTGATGTCATCAAAGCCCAAAACGAGCTGGGGTGAGCTTATCATCAAAGGCATATCATCTTCCTGTCTGCATTGCTCTTTTCTCCAAAAATCATTTGATATAATTGAGACACAGGTCATTCTTTTCCTCAGCTCTCTGTGCCAAGTGCGTCGGTTCTACAGGTTTGGAGAACTGAGAAAACTCCAGAGTGTGTGTTTATAACGGGCTCTGATAGTAATGAAGGATACGGCAGGAGGAAGAAAATACAGGTGAACATTTGGGGGTCTGAAGTTTCTACACGCAACCCTTGTGTCCTTTCTCCATCTTATTGGGTGTGCTTGTCTTTGGATTGAGTCTCATGAGCTCCTTGTGAGATGCCTCAATCTCAGAGTAGCCAGGAACTACTACTGGACAACAGCTAAAACCATACGTATGTAAAGCATCAGACCATGTGCAAACCATCAATCCGCATTCTTGGTAATCAGTATGTGTAAGTTGCTCTTGAATGCCACTAGGGGGGTCACATATTATAAACCCCTGGCTAGTATGTTATGTTCAAATAATGAACAAGGGTCACTCTCATGGTTCCTGATTTCCCTGGGGTAAGCACAGAGTGCAAGTTCCTAGACCAGCTGCCAAGTTCATCCAATCTGTACATAATATTCTTTTACCGAATAACTTTAGCTTAACATGGATTTGGTATTTGATTCTGTTCATTTTATTGGATTCCTTTTGCATCATTTAAAATTTTTTTTATACAATTGCATATGGTATTCTTCCTCATTCTTGATGGGAGGCAGAATTGCTCTTTGTGGGGCTAACCCACCAGTCACTATTTTCTGTTCCTTAACCTCTTTCTTTCTCATTCGTTCAACAATCAGATATTGCATTTTCCCACAGGACCTATAGCTTAATAAGAAATATGATCATAAAAACACATAAATGGGATTGAATGTGGTAGTGGTTGAGAGAATTGTGCCTTGAGTGCTGTGGGGCCCAAGTAAGAGGGTTTTCAGTGCTACCTGCTGGTTCCGACAAAGTTGTAAGAACAGATGCCTGAAGGGTGAGCTAAAGGGAGGGAGGGCCAGGTGCCCTGAGAACCGCACTGCACGGTGAATGGAGAGCTGCCGAAAGACTTCGGGTAAAGAATAAAGCAGTCAGCTTTTGAAAGAGCACGGTAGTGATGGCCGGGGCAGGGATCGTAGTTGGTCAGAACAGGAAGCCTGTTCCGGGGTAGGCCTCTGTGGGCCTTTCATGTACACTTCGCTTGCTCTGAAGCATTCTGTCCCACCAGTAAGGCCCCGATGTCTGCTTAGCTGCTTGCTCCTCTCTCCTGCTTACTGTCTTCCTTTGGCTGAAAGGACATCATTTTCCCGAGAAAAGGAGTTTCTGTATTCCTCAATCATTGAAGGCAGAAGTATTGAGCAGGCAGCCCTGATGCCTGGTGGTCTTCTTCATACCTCTCGACATTGAAATTGGTTCAAGATTCAGGAGAGCCTGATGCTGAAAAATTCCCCTAAATACAAGTGCAGTGGTTGTAAATAGAGTGTCTTCTTAGCAGGGGGCACCAAAACAAGTAGCGTAGCCCACAGTGTGCGTGCGCTTTAGGTTTGAGTAGCAGTGCATTTGGTGACGGGGCTGGCAGCATGGTGCTGAACTTACTGCATAGCTGGTGGGTTTCGGCTCACTTGGTTAAAACAAATCTGGAAAGTGTATTCTTGGGGCTTGGGAGTGCACACCTTGCTGGTGACGGGGCAACTCGTGGTAGCAAGGCAGGTTCCTTTGAAGAGCGGGACTGTGTGCCCCTTGCCGCCTCTTAGCCCCATGCCTGTCATTGCAGATTGCTTGTGTTGGTGCTCCAATGCTCCAGGACCCATTCTTCTGACACAGGAGGACCGGACAGTCAACCCAGGCCACTTGTCACACTCTACCCTATCTTTGTCCCCATAGAAAACACTCTAATGTCCTACTCCATTTATTTTTAAAACAGGAACAGACTTCCTGCTCTCATTCTAGGGTAAATAACCCACTCTGAGAAGACTCAGTGAAGACAGTCAGAATTCTGGTTTCCTATTCTGATCGTCTGCTCAGTTAATCTATAAAACCTACCATCAAGAATGCCAGCTGACAGCTGGCCTCTCATGTGGTTTCTAAGTAGTTTGCCCTTTGGGGTCCTTCCCTTAACACTGGGGGCAGTGGTTAATGGTTAAGTGGGTCTCCAAGGGCCACTCTGCTGGGATCCACACATTTGGTTAGCAAATATGAGCAGAAAAACCAATGAAGTAAACAAAAGAGGCAGTTGAGAAAAGCACTGATAGCATGTTGGTAAACTGGAAAGCACCATTGCCCGTCCTCTCACGAAGGCAAGCCGGAAGGCCCTGCTGAGCTGAAGCAGGAGTCAGCTTTCTCCCGAGAACTTCAGCAGGGCCAGTTCCATTTGCACTGCAGGAGAGAGCTCAGCATCCATCATCCATTTAAGGCAGTGGATGTTGTGCACTCCTAAAGGGAGAACCTTTGGGTTTTCTTTGTAGACTTGATGATGGTGGTGGTGGTGGTGGGAAAGTGTTGGTCACACAACACCTACCTTCACATGCACTGTGTTGGGCCACGTGCTAGAAATCAGGGTGATTGGCTTCTCAGAATGAATCACATCTTGAAAATATTTTTTTAATGACAGCTCTAGAGAAATCCAAAAAAATTTATGCCCTGCAAATAAGAATTATCCAGTCATACTAGAAGTCATACTGCTTAAAAAGATAGAGAATTCAGGATTAATATTTGGGAAGCTCCTAAAAGAATATTATAGTAATTTGATTGAATGAAATAAACGTCTGCAGGTGATGGGAGGAAACTGTGGGCAGGACTTACGGGAGCAGTCAGAAAGTTAGGATTTTGAAGTACCAGGTACTTGGTTGCCATACAAGTTTTGTCCAGACATGCTTATGATGGTTTATGGATGTCAGTAATAGTATCATGAGATGTGTAGTGAGAATAAAACGCCCATAAAACCTAAAGTGAACATATGGTTAATAAGAATGTATATCATTTTGGATATAAGCATGCCTTTTAATAATGAGAATTCAAGTTTCCACTCTATCACTGAGTAATATAAAATCTTGAGAAATTCTCAGAAAACTATTATTTTAACTCTAAAATGAATGGTAAAATTACTATCTATAAGGACTGATTAAAATTAAGTGTATGGCCCAGCAGTGTTGCAGACTGGAAAACACAGGAGCAGTGCTTCTTTTTAGTGCTATTGTAAAACTCCCCCTAGTGAGTGGTCCTACAGTTCCCGTGGTATGAAGACTTACAGATCAGCAAGTGAGAGACAGAGCTGTCTTGAATTGGTGTAAATAAATATATGGTGGGAATACATCAAATTCTCTAATGATGTCTCCTTAACTCTCAACTTTCCTTTCCTTTGTGTTGATATTCTCATCAGGAAGTTTCATCCAAACTCTTTTCAAAGATGAACCGAGCAATGTCAAGAGAAAAACTCAAAGTTTCTTTTCCCTAGCTGCTGTAGGCAGTGTGGCTAGTGGATTTTCCCTTGGGTTGTGTGGGACTGCAACTCGCCTCCCTGAGCTTGGTCTTCAGGATGCTCCTGTGGAGTGTGCCTGGGTCGAGGGCAGGTGCTCATCCCCAGGTTCTGAGTGCAGTCCATCCTACTTGCTCCACAAGGGAAAGCGAGGGAGAGTGGGCAAAACAGGAGATTGTACTGCTTCCGTGTCACTGCCACTTTCCCATGATGAGGGCCAGAAGAAACTTTTGAAGGCGATGGGTGGGGGTGTGGTACAGACTGTGGTGATGGTGTTGGGAGTCTATACTTATTTTTAAGTCGATAACTTTACACTAAATGAGCACAACATGTTGTGTGTCAGTTATGCCTCCACAATAAAGTGATATAAAAAAGCATTGTTTGAATTCTCACAGTGTTATGTGACAGAGCATGGCTTTAAATCTGGCTCATTTTGATCCCTGTGGTTGAATGTGTCTCCTCAGTAGAGTACTGAGTGAGATGACACCCTGCGCCACAGGCCTTGGGTGTCCTTTCCATAATGACACAATTTGGGGAAGAGACTTTGGAACCTCAATTTTAAAAACTGAGACAAAACTGAGAGTGAGCTGTGTAGAACTTGAGTTTGGGTTGATGAATGTTAGCCTTGTAATCACCATCCTAACAAGTGACACCTCAATTACATTATAGACCACTCTTTTTTCACCCTCCTCTCTGATCAGTTCTATAGTCACTCCCCACAGGCGCTATTCATTTTAATTTTGTCACAGCGGACTAGCTGTACTTGTTCTTGAGTTTCATGCATGCGTAATAGCACCTGCCTTTTTTCAAAGGAATGCTTCGGAGATTAAGCCGTGTTGCTATTTGCATGAATAGTTTGTTTTATCGTTGGCTGAGCACCATCTCATGTATGATTATATGCATCATTTCTCTGTGCATGTTTGGGTCCTGTGAATAGAGCTGTCGTAATGATCCGAGTCTTTGACATGTGTTCATGTCTCTTGGCTAAGTGTCCAAGAGCAGAAAGGACTGGGCTTTGTGTCCTTCCAAAGGAGCCCCCGAGGTCACTCCAGCCTTTATCTCTTAGTGGAAGGAGGCAGCGAGAGCAGGAGTCAGGCCCCTAGGACCCTCACTGGACCCTACTGCACTGGCACCCCGATCTTGACTGCTAGCCCCCAGAATTGTGAGAAATAAATTTCTGTCTTTTATAGGAAGCCATTTCATCCACAAAACTCTGACCTGATTAAAATGGAAATTGTTACCTGGTTATTCAACTTTCTGCTTTTTCTGGCAGAGCTGAACTGATTCTAGGAGGTTATTGTGAAATTGGCCAGTTTCTGCACCGAATAAATGGAATTATTTTGATCTCAGGGCTTGTGTGCTGAGGATTTTTGCTCGCGTAATGATGCCCTATATGGGTAAGATACCATGTTAAACAAGAGTGTATATTATCCACAGCATATTAGATATGTGAGTATATTAGTGCAAATTATACTTAATAAATTATTAGTAACTGTCCTGTTTATAGTCTTCCAGTATCATGTCCAAATTAAGTTAAAGCTCAGATTTCTTTAAACTACGAATGTTTCAAGGCAAAGAAAATAGAAAGAAATAAGAAAAATTAAAGACAATTAGCAGCAGTTGGCAAGCTCTGCTTGAGCACGGGACCACAGCAACGCTGTGCATAATTTTGAATGTGTGCATATATAATACGAGAAGGTCCTTTAAAGAAGCGCAGGAGGATATGCATAAGATTGCTGTGTAGGATTGCTTGGCAGAGCAGAGCAGAGCAGGCCGTGGGTGCAGTATGTTGCGGTTCCATCTGTGGAAGCGTTCCAAGATGGCACGGCGCCTCGGGACAGCTTCAGACTCGAGCAAACTTTAAAACACTGAAATCCTTCAGAAAATCTTGGATTGTACGGTCCGCCCCGTGAACTAACCCTAACCCCGATGGGATAAAAGGGCAAGGCAGGGGGCGTGCTGCTTCTGCTGGGAGCGGCTCTGTCATCCCTGCGGCTTCTGCGTGTGGGTCTTCGGAGCAGGCGCAGCTGTGGCTCCCCGCCAGCTGCCTGGCCTTCCACCTTGGGTGGGCCAGCATCCTGGCCCCTCTTCTTCTGTGGCTTCTGTCTTTTTTTTTTTCTAGGGAGCTCCTGGGTCACCCAGCTCTTCTGGTGCCGAGAGCCATGGTGGCTCTCCCACAGCAGATCTCCCAGAGGGCCATTCTGGACACCCTGTAAGCCCACCAAAGGGATCGTATGTGTATTTGCTGTTCCGTTCCTCTAGAGAACCCTGACTAATGAAAGTAGACCTTTGGCTTGGGAGTGACGCCCACAAATGGCTTGAATCGAGAGGACTTTTGCAGATAATATCACGTGTCTCTATTTTAGTTAGCTGAGAGTTACGACACCTCGACACCTTGTGCTGGTAAAATGTTCGGAACAAGGCCGTCTTCAAACAGAATACTATGTCAGCTATTTGGAATTTAAGGGCAAACCCCAGTGGAATTAACTTGCAAACAGTTACTGGGGCTTGAAGCGGAACAGAACTGGCCCTAGAACCAGAGTTAGGCTCGGACCCTGCAAGGAGAATCAGTGTTTCTGACTGGCAGGGTAAATCCGGCAACTGGGTTGGAATTACCTTTCCAATGCCACTTTGACTTTTGTCTCCCGTGAACTCACGTGGGGAGAGGCGGAGGAGATCACACTGCGAATCACATCGCCTTCCTGGAGGGCCGAGCCAGCGACTCTGACCGGATCTGCAGCGCAGGCTGCGGCCTGGGCTCCCGCCCTTCCTCTGCCTCGCCCGGCCGGGAGCTTGCTCTCCCGCAGGCAGCGTCTGCACTCCGCGCAGTCCCAGCGGCAAGCGCCGGCTCTAACGCGGCTGCGGTCTTGCAGTGAGGGCGCGATGGTGGAAGATGCGGCAGAGGAAATCTGTTCACTGCATGGTGGCCAGGAAGCAGAGGGAGGAGGGAGGAGCTGGGAACAGGAGTTATCCCTTTCTGGGTCACACCCCTGGTGACCCACCCTCCCAACCAGTCCCCACCTCCTAGCAGTATTTACCTATGATGAGTGTAGCTTCCCCACGATTCCGTTACCTTACAGACACATGGCACTTTGGGCACATTTTAGATCTAAGTCATGTCAGTCTTCCTCCCTCCCTCTGTCTCTCCTTTCCCAGCTTCTGGTGGCCACCATTCTACTCTCAATAGCTTTGAGATCAATCTTTATAGACCTTGTGTATAAATGAGATCATGTGATACCTGTCATCAAAAGACTGTTTCTATGTACTGTCATTTCCACATTCTCCTAGCCCTTGGCCTCCAAGATGTAGACAATTTCTCTTCTTTCTCCTGTAAACATCAATAGTCCTTTAAAAAAGTTAAATGCGCAAATATTTTCTATGATGAGTTGACAGAGTCCTTTATAACAGTAATTGATATTCGTACTACATACAGACAACCAGGTGCTGCCTGTGACACCTCTTTCATGTGCTCTTTTAACATGCCATTTTGAGTACATTTACTTAAAAATACATGTCTTTATTTTCTGTCTCTAAAATTAGAATGCAAACTCTTGGAGGAAAAAATGAGTTTTACACTTTTTGGGTTCTTCACGGTGCATAAAGTGGTGCTTTGAGATTTTAGTGTTATTTAAATTTTTGTGGATTCAAGTGATGAGTTTAGACTGATCAGAGCAAATAACTGCATGTGTGCGCTTGTCAGTTGAACTGTGTTTACTTTATTCCCACGTCGAGCTCCCAGAAACACAGGTTTAATGGGCTAATGCCAATTGATACTAAAGTAACACGAAAGTACTGGGAACGCAAAACAGTTGGCACTTTGTAATAGCGTGTAATAGGTTTGGAGACTCGGAAGCGGTGCTTCTAACCTTGGCATTTGTTTCAGAATGAGTTTCGCTTCACACTACTTTTGCTAACTACCTGTGGAATATTGGATTATTGGGCTGAGGAGTTCATAATAGTCTCATCGTTTGTCAGTACAGTGTTTGGAAAACATGGCATTTGTAGCAGAAGTTGTGATTTATCTTGCCAGCTTTTAATCTCCGTGACAGCCTTCTGGAGGCTGTGAGATGTAAGCCATCACTGCAAATTAAGGTAATGCTCGACCCTTTGTTCAGACAAAGGAGACAAATTATGCAACGTTAAATACTGTTTATTTTTGCCATCTGTTTGCGCTACAATGTTCCTCATTGTTCCAAATAAAATGGAAGGTTATTACAGGTTACCGCCTTCTTGTGAGGCAGAATATTTCCAATTTTCAATCGTGGATAGTGTCAATATTTGATTTTTTTTAGCAGCACTGGAAAGACAATCCTATGATTCGGCCTACATGGTAGTTTACTATGTAAGTTTCAGTCTTATGTGTAAAGCACTGGACAAATACAGTGTTAAGAACAGTCTTTTCTTTCCATGAATCCGTATTTAGTTTTATTTACAGTGTTCATCTTCAGATGATGATTAATGCTGAGACAGTCTTTGAGTTTTGCCACAGTTCTTCTCCAATGGTTGGAGTTCTTCACTGCAGCTACACACACTGACATGGACTCGGCGCAGTCTCCTGATATATCTGATGCCCACCGTTGAACTGCCACTTTGTGCCACCAACAGCTCAGAAAACTCCCCAATCTGGAACCAATGATATTAGAAGCACACTTTGCATGGTGTAGTCAATAACATTTAGGGTGGGAACATAGGAAGGTAAAAAGGTTGTCTTGATAAAGTGCAGATGTATCACATCTTATATTAAATGTGCTCTTGGCCAAAGGAAAAATAAAATGATTGTGTTGAGGGCTGTTTTAAGAACACGTCATGAGGATCAGATGGTGGCCATCTAATGACAAAAAACTGGTAGAAATTGCTTCCTAACAATACAAGAAATATAAAGGCAAATGCGACAGATGTTAGTGGTAGCTGGAAAGTAGCATGAGACAGTGGAAACTTCTGACTTAGGGTATGACGTTTTATTTTCACCTCTTCTTTTCTTTTGGTAACAAGGTCTTGCTAATCCAGGCTGGTCCTGAATTCATTATGTTGCCCCAACTGGCTTTGAACTCGCAGCGATTTTCTTGCGGCTTGCTGCTGGGATTACAGGTGTGCATCACCAAAACCAGTTTATGTGGTGCTGGGGAATTAAATCTAGCACCTTATGCTTGCTGGGCAAGTGTTTTCACACATGAGCTATGGCTTCTGCTCAGCCCAGAAACAAAGATTTATTACAGCCTGTACTTTCTGTGTTCTTTGTATACAAAGTATGTGCACACAGGCTTATAACATCTGGCGTGGCCTGTGTACCTCATAGGTCTGCGATTACACTACTTTATGTGGAAGACTAAACATTTTTTTTTTGGTCATGTAAAGACATTAGAGTTAAAGCAAGTGTGAAGTGACTAATCTAGAGCTGCCAAGCTGGGCTTCCACCGCCAGTTTGTTTGTGTGAGGAGATTAACGTCTCTGTTAAAGATGAAGAAATAACTGTAGGTGACGCATATTACATTCCCGAGTGTCAGCTGTTGTCTGATGGTTGTACACGAGTGTGATTTAGCGTGGATTTTACAAGGTGGTGATATTTAATCAATTGTATAATACAAGCAAACACTTCCCAGTTATTTTTGATGAGATACAGTAAATCATTATTCACAATTTAAAATATTAATTCATATGCTGTGTGGGCATATGCTTCCATCAGATGTGTGTCCCACCGTTTCCTATTGTTTGATGTCTAGAGGGAATTTTCTTTAGATTTGTTATACATATTTGATACATATGCAGTATGCACTGATTTAAACAAAATCAAGTATTTCAGGATATGTCATGCATATAGTTGTGAGATTATTATTTATTTTGTAGTACGCCAAGTGTTTATGTGGAAACAGAGGATAGAGGGATAAGAGCTCCCACTGTCTGGGAGGGAGTCCCCAAGTGGGCTGCCAGCTGACATACCTGGACAATTTTTTTTTCTGTAGGCAGCAGTACTGCTGTTACTTTATCAAATGATCGCTTAGATCTACAATCCTGAATGGCACAGGTGTTTATTTCTACCACTGGAATAGTGCAGCGTGTTACAGGTGTTGTTATCTGAGGTGTGCTTTGGACCCAGGCTGCGTGTCTTCAAGACCTGGCCCCTGATTAAGCTGGCTGCTCATGCACCCTTGAAGAAGCTGTTTAGCTTCCCAAAGAATCAGTCGTATCTTCTGTAAAATGTAAATAAAGTGGCCGACCTCCTGGCGTTTTCACAAGCACTGAGTGAGCTCAGTGCATGAAAGCTCCAAGAACATCAGCCGCACCGACACGGCGGAGCTGGCGGCCCTCAGTGCTAGCAGTTATGATGACTGTTCGGTATTCTCAGAAAAAAATGGTCTTTAAAAGTTCAGAACTATGGTTGAAAGTGAAGCAATTTTAAAACACTATTTTGTTGCCTTCAAATACAGACAGACAAAAAGAAAACAGGAGCTGAAGAATTCTTGGATTAGAACAATGATGGAAGGTGTGTAGACTGCACACACGAGTACTTTGAGTGTGGTGTAGACCCTGTTGACTCCTCAATTTCTCTGTGGAAGCCCTGACTCCACTGTAACTGTATTTGGACGTAGAGGACTTGGGAGGTAATCAGGGTTAGTTGAGGCCTCCAGGGCGAGGGCCTCAAGAAGCAGCTAATGTCCTCATAAGAAGAGGGACAGAGAAGGGGATGGGCCAGCAGCTTGACTCAGCCTTTGGTGTGTGGTTGTAGCAAATCTAGCAACCTAGTGCACGTGGGGACAGACAGCTGGCCTGTGGCCACACCTTCTAAGTATTCTTTCTAGTCGATGAGAAATTTCTTCAATATAACTTCTTGGCTGTGTGTTAACGAGGGGAATTTTCTGTCCTGTGAAACATGTTATTATAAGTTAAATTAATAGAGCACTTACAATTTAAGGAATGTGATGACATCAAAGTAAAATACTAGATGACAGTTGTTTCCATACGCTGTGATTCCATCTATGCTTCTTTAAAGCTACTTGTGTTCCTTTGCAACAGAGAGTTCCAGAAGAAAACCACTGTATTCTTGGCTGTTTTAGACTAAAAGATAAAACTACTACTTTTTTTTTCATTTGCAAAATTATAAGAACTTTTTAAAAACTGAGATTCCAAGCCGGAACTTTTTTTTTATTTTTGAGACAAGGTCTCACTCTGTAGTCTAGGCTGGTTCTAAAACCAGGCAGGAACTTTTTATCTACTCAAAAGTATAATTAAGACTATGATCTTAGAGTTGGGATTTGGAATTTTCCCCTTGGAAATGTAATTTACTTGTTTATGTTAACATCTTTTGCCTCTTTCCTTTTGAAAGCTCTAATTATTCATTGCTGTAGTACATGGAATTGCTTTTGGGATTTCCCCCCAATTTTATAATTTTTCACACCAATACCAAGTTACAAATCACAAATTCTGAGTGATTCTACTACCAAGAAGAATAAAGTTTAGGATGCTCTTTTTAGTTTTAAAAAAGATAATTTAAGATAAGTTAGGTAGCTCTTTCAGGTATGTTTTGTATTTTATTATTGTTTTTTTCCTACAGTAATTTTTATAACCCAGGTACAGAAGAAGTTTCCCCCCCTACAGCTCTGTAGAGCCAAGTCCTCAAATACAGACTGATATCTGCTAAGTGGCTGAGATGATCATGGAAGTGAATATCACAGAGGTGAATACTTGATGTTCAAGTATTAGTTTAGATTAACACTTTTTGCAAATGATTTAATCAAAGATTTAAAATATTTAACCAATAGTTGTTTAATATTTAGCACATGTTTAAGCTATATTTAATAAATATTTAACATGTAATATTACCATGGAAGTATAAAATTTTTATGTATATTATGGATTTTTCTTTTCTTTTGAGACGGGGCTTTATAGCTCAGGCTGCTCCTGAACTCAGTATGGAGCCCAGGCTGGCCTTGCACTCATGGCAAGCCTCCTGCCTCAGCCTTCTGAGTGCTGGGATTACAGGCTTGCCTGACCATGTTCAGCTTATGTGGTGTTGGAGAACTGAATTCTGGGTCTTGTGCTTGCTAGGCAAGCGTTTTAACTGCTGTGCTATTCCTCTGTCCCCCGTTATGGGAAATTTTCAGTTATTTTAAGTTTATAGATCCAATATGCTTTTAGGTAGTAGGGGAGGCCATATTGTGTAGTTGTTAGGAGTATGGAATTTGTATCAGTGCGCTGACCTAGGGCCAGATATAGGACACAGGAGTCCAATATTTATTCATTCAATTATTATTCTATGTATTTGTCAGGATGGAATAGTAAAAAGGACAACAGTCTTAAGGGCAAAGTATACATAGCCAAACTTTCCACCAAGTACAGAAATTCTTGGTATTCCATGGAAAATCCATGTGTAGAATTGAGGAGTATAGTATGTGTGTACCGTCCAATGAAGCGATACACTCGAGGGAGCATTTGGGACTCGGGCGGAGGCGATGGGTGTAATTGGCATCCAGGCTTTCTAGCACAGCGCAGTGATTGCTTGTAGATTCCTCCATTTTGGAAAACACAAAAGGGAACAGCTCACACTTCCCTCATTTTCATCCCAGCTTCTTCCACTCTTGCAACACTGCCGTGCCGTGTCCCTCCCACGTGGAGGGTAAGTGTCTTCCCCATCCTGTGCCTTTTGGTGGGAAGCGGCTTCACCAAGACAGTTGCCAACTTCCTCCCTTCAGGTGTCGGCTCTCCATTGAGGCTGAGCTGGCATGTATGTTAACATCGCAACCTCTCCCTTTTGACCTTAACATCCCTGCAAGACTGACTGTCATCCACCAGGTGAACTGATGGATGAAGTGTCTCAGTCCATCCTCTGCTGCTAATAGCACAATGCCATGGGCCAGGTGAATTAGAAAGAAAAGAGGTTTATGCTGGCTTCTGATTCTGTTCAAGGTTGAGAACTTATAAATAAGTGACAGTGACCTTTTTGCTATAGCCCTGAGGCAGTTCAGAGGATCACATGAGAGACTTAGCAAAAGCCTGGGCAGACTGGCTTCACCCTTGGGTTCCCGGATGTGGAATGGCTCTTAATTTAGACCATGAACCAATTAAGCATCAACCAGTTAATCGTATGAATGAACTGATTCATTCCTGAGTGCAGGGCTTCAATCTTCTTGGCACTAAAAAGAAATACACTATTCAGTCGTTGAAAAGTCATCAAGGAAACTTAAATGCCTAATGCCACATTAAAGAAGCCAATCTGAAAGGCCACATGAACCCAGACAGGTGGCTTTGGGAAAGAGTTAAACTATGGAGACAGTAAAAAGAAGAAAAGAAAAAGAGAGAGAAAAGAAAAAAGATCAGTGTTTTCCAGGGGTGACTGCAGAGGCAGAGGACAGAGAATTTTCTGGGCAGTGGCACCATTGTGTATGATATTATAAGTTTAAGTAGACATATGTCCCTGTATGCTTGTCCACATCCAAAGAATGTGTAAGCACAGGAGGGACTGAGGTGGCCTCCGGACGCTGGGCAGTGCTGCTGCGTGCATGCGGGTTGGTCACTTACAGCAAACTAGAATGGGGAGTGTTGATAATGCAGAAGGCTGAGCCTGTAGGAGGCAGGAAGTATGCACCTTCCTCTCAATTTTCAGGGGAGCCTTTATTCTATAAAAATTGTCTTTTTTTAAAAAAAGAAATACTTTTTAGTGTATGCTACTAATACATGATAAAGAGGTTTGAGAAGTCAGTATGTGCATTTAACGTATCTCCAGTTTCATTCTTATCACTGCCTTCAAAAAAGATTGTATTGTTATTTCAGCTAATCATTTGAAAAAAATCAATGAACACATATATTGGTACATCAGACATATCTGTCATTAATTTTGTGGAAGACAAGTTTTCTTCTAATTTACTTTTAAACTTACTCATTAAAAAGTGGAAATTGTGTTTATGAGTGGAGTACCACATGGTATTTTCTTGCATGTTGTGCCAGTGAGTCTTGGCTGTCAGCTTGAAGGGATTATCAGATGTCCAGACATGTGATTGGACTGTGAGGTTGTGCGTGTCCTCAAAGAGTAGCCCTAGGGATGTTTGTATCTGAAGGGGACACCAGGAGGTGAAATCTTGTAGGAGGAAGTAGGTGTTCAGGGGTATGTCTTTGAGGAGTATGTCCTTTCTCCCACTTCTCCCCTGCCCACTGGATGCCATGGGGGGCAGCCTTGCCAGTGCCATGTCCTACCGCCATGACATTTCTGCCTTGTGCCCAACTGACAGTGCATTGAGACCTCTTAAACAGGAGTTACCGTAGGTCTTTCCTTTTAAGTTGTTCTTTTCAGGTTCTTGGTCATAACAATGAAAAGTTATTTTTAAAAAACTGGAAAAATTAAACAAATAGAAATAAAAAGTCTGTTTAAAAATGGAATTATACTAAGTGACGTCTGACAAGTTGGAACACTGGGAAGCTTATTGCAAGAATTTATATTGAATTTGCATGGGCAACAGAACCATCTCTAAACTGCAAATCAAAATTCTTTAATTTTATACAAAAAGATGTTTGCAATAGGCTTTTGAGGTGACATTTCCTCAATAATGTCTTTTGTGACGTCATTTATGGAAAAGGGATTAAAAAGTACAACCAGGGCAGCAGATTTTTACTTATGAAAATAATACTGAATGCTGCTTTCAGAAAAGTGAAGGTCAGGGGCCGTAAATATCAGTAAGAGTGATATCGTTTTCAAGTGAAATTAGCAACATGTTAATAAGTCTCTCAAGAGTGAATGAGCGATAAGAAGAAAAATGTTCCAAATAAAATTTTCTCAAAAGGTCAGGTCTTAAAGTCACAGTATTTACGATCATTTCTGATCTCAAGATGAGTATATCTCTAAAGCTTTTATATGTGAAAGTAAAAAGACACAAAACGCAGACAGCACAGGATTTCGTGAAGTGCTTTTATGATGGGGAATTTAGGCATCATTCCTCATTCTCTCACTCCTCACAAATGTGCCGTGGGGTTGCTTTGGGAAAGATCCAGGAGATGTGACAGATGTCTTCAAGGAGATGCTGTTGCATTTCAGTTTTTGAGAGTTGCAAGGCAGTACATTCTTTGTGATAGTATTTATGTAAAAATGATTTTAAAATTCCAGATTGTCTATGAACATGAATGGAAATCATGTAATTAAATTCAAGAAAGGACAGGAAAGAATAGGATGGTGGAATGGTTGTATGCAGCCTTTAAAATTTAGCACATGGAAGGAAAGATGATAAAATATTTACATCAGTTAATCCTGTGTTTTATTAGTTTTTATGTAAATCTATGTCTTCTGACACTTTTGTTAAAAATAAAAATTTTCAGTATGTGGTAAAACATTTCAAACTATAGTTTGTACCATGCAAATCTTACCCACTATGGGAACATTATTCTTGAATACATAGCTGCTAAAATACATAGGAACATTTGCTATAGGATGTGAGTTTAGTAAATATTTATGTTATTAATTAAGTCTTCTCAATAACCATATGAGGTAAACACTTGTTAGGTCATCCTTTATTGAGAAAGATTTGGAAGGTTAGAGTAGAGGGTTTTATGCCTAATTAATTGCTATATCTTAAGAATCTAGAAAAGTACCCAACTTCCAGGGAACTAACATAAATATTTAAGTGCAACAAACTATTTTATAAAACAAATATATGCATTAAAATTCTATGGATATAACAGTAAATGAAACATAGTCTGCTTTTCTAGGACTTATAAATCTGGATACAGAGACAGGCAATAAATAAATGCTTTTGAGAAGCATCATAATGAAAAAATAGGTTAAAAAGGAAAGAACGTGAATAAATGAATGAATGAGTGACTGACATTTAAGATAGTTCAGGTGGAAATACACTTGAGGTCTCTCAAGCTCTTACACATCTGCTGGGTGTGCCAGGCATCAAGTCTCTGATAACTGCCCTACTTCTCAGACTTTTTTTTCCTCATCAAGATTGAAAGATGAAGTAATGTCTCCTTCCTCTTTTGGACGAAGATGTCACTTGGCTTACTCAGTATTATAAAAACAGTGGGTCCTCTAAAGTCTGGTGTTCTCATTGGTGGCACCAGCTTGCTGCATGTACAGCATTCATTATAATATGGTGTCAACCTCCTGGGACCTAGGGACAAGGAGAACCAATAAGAATATGCTGATACGTATGTTGTTTTTCGTGCTGTAATACAGGTCTTTGACTCTGTGTTCAGGACTAGAGAAATGAAGTGGGGAATACATATGAAAAATTACATGAAGGAACTTAGTAAGTAGGTCAGAAGTGGAGGAGTACAAAATGGCTGTCTCTGAAATCAGAAGGTTCGAAATGGCCGTTTGCACACAAGAAGGTGGGAGGACCCACTGGATGCCCAGATAGGAAGGTGGAGGCCGGAGAACCAGCGGATCCAGGGTGGAGCGGGTCTCCAACGCAGTTAATTATTTCTTAATGACTGCTTACTTCAAAGAGCAGTAACATTCCTCCATTAATATTTTCAATGTTTCATTTAGGTTTTTAAACCGAAATATTGTTTTTCTGTCATTATGGTCTCTTTGCCTGACAAGGGATTACACGGGTATTTTGTTTCAGACCTGATAAACATTGCTGAAGCTTTAATGAACATATCTGATTATTAATATGCAATAAGAACCACATTTAAATTGAAATAAGAAGTGACAGAATACATCTCATTCTAATTCGTGTGTCATTTCTGGCTCACATTGGTCATCCACTATGTTCCCGTGAGGTTGGCCAGTGCCACAAATACTGGGACACAGCTCCTGTCACTGAGAGGTTCAGTATGGTTTCTCCTGTGTTCTCAGGTATATTGGCCTATGATTATGCAAAATATGCTCTGTTTTGCTGCTGATGGTCAAATTCTGACTTTTCTTTTTTTGGAAATCAAAGCCAGACTGTACGAGGGAGCTCTATTACCATACGTCGTATCAGCGAGAACACATCTATATTAATTCCGTTGCTCTGTGCAGAGCAGTGCGCTTCGTTGAGGTGTGTTTGAAGTCTCTGTATAGATGAGCGTAAGGTCAGGCAAGCCTCAAACTTCTCTCGCTTGTAGTCCGCAACAAACTCACTAGTTTGTTCAGGCTTCTGTCTCCCTGTTGAGGTGCCTCTTCTTGTGCTATCTGCATCTCAGCTTGCCAGAGCTTGTGAGCCAAACCTGACGAGTTTCAGGAGAAAGTTTGTGGGTGGCCTCAGCTCCCTAGTGTGAAGTAACCCATTACATAGGAGACCTGGTGGCCCTGACAGTTCAGTCCCGGGGTTGCGTCGCCTAAATCTTCAGGGGGTGATAGTCAAACTCAGAAATAAACTTGAGGGCCTTCAGCTTTCCTTGGAATGGCCTTCCCTATTTCCCACTGTTCTCTCCTGCTGGCTTTTCTGTGCAGAGTTGAATTTACACTTGGCCCCCTTTCCTTTGTTTTCCTTGGCGATTTCAGTCCCCCTAAAATTGAAGTTCTTTTGGCCCAGTCTTGAGTGGGGAAGGAGAACTGATTTCTGGGTATCTTTGACTATAAATAGATTTATTACAGAAGATTTCACTTTTCAGCTGTAAATATGTAGGTCATTCAGGTCGTCTTGTGAATCGTTTGAGATTTGAAGTAAAAATTGTAAAATGAACTGATTTCATTTCAAAAGCTATGCCTCAGTGCTTATGCCATTATCTGTGTTCCTAGGTGCAACTTTTCAAAAATGATGCTCACAGTTAATTTGAATGACAAGCAAATTCTTAGTTTATTTTTCCAAAGTTATCTGGCCATCTGTTTATCTATTTCCCATCTGTTTATCTACCTTCATGTTCTTATGGTGTGTGTGTTTGAGTTGAGCAAATTCATTGTAATTATTATCTCCTAAGTCCGTGCATATGAAACCAGGCGAAAAGGGCAACAAATGCTGTTTGTCCTCCCTACGCATTGGATGCTGCACAACAAAGGAGTTTATCTGACACGCGTACACAATGTCAGTCCCTGGCGATGCTCATTTGGAGTTAGCGTTGGCATTAATAAAGTCAGCATTGATGTCTGTGGAGATTTATAGATTTATTTTGCTGAACTATGCCTGACATTTAGTTTAGCTTGAGAAAGGTAAAGTATGGTCTTATTAGCAGAGGAAATCATGTTTTATGTAGGCTATATTTGTGAACATTCATTAAAAGAGTTACATTGATAAAATATTTAAAACAGAAAAACTGAATTTAATGTTTAAGCAGAACAGATACAAAGTAAATTAGTTAACCCTTTTTATGCTTAAAAAGTCGTTGCAAAGACTGTTTTTCACTGTGGTGGACTCAAGGTCGCATTGGTTCGGAGAAGATTGGCCTTGCGCTTTCGTCCTCCGTGTGACCCTGAGCTGCACCTTTGCTTCACTCTCTTTGTGACCTCATCACAGTATCATGGCAACTTCCAACACTCCCCCCCCCCCCCCCCCAGTTTATTCTTACCTCAGTTGGGTGAATCCAACCATTTGTGTCCACCATTGTTTCCTCCCTCGCCTTCACACAGATCACACACCAGTAGGGCCATTTCTTTCTTTCTTTTTTTTTTTAAATTTCTCTTGAACCATCAGAATGATATGAAAATCATTTTTACTTTCTTCTTTCAGGGATTTTTGTTTTACATTTCTGAAATACCTAGGCCTTGACGTTTGTTCTGAATCTTATTTTGCACCCAGAGCCATCACACATGCTATCTTCTTCCTTCTCAGGTAAACCCAGTTTATTGGGTGAGAGGTCATGTAACTTTGCATGATCTCTTTCAAATATATGTAGAAGGGTGCTCATCCTTTCTCCATGAGCCAGAGGTCAAGGTGCCTTCTCCTAACTTCCCAGACACCGCAGAGACTCTAACCTGTGAAATCTCATGCTGTTCATCTTAATCCAGGGGTCCCGTCTCTTCGTCCTTGTATAAGCAGAGGATCTTGTCCCTTAGTTTTTGTCTTTCATTCAGGCCTTATCTTCCTCCTCAGTTCCTCATCCCAAATCCATGATAGTGCAGACAATGATTCCTCTTTCAGACTGAGTGCTACCTCTCCATGGATGCTCTACACAAGCAGCGGAGGCCAGGTGCTTGGCTTTCCCTGCACTCACCTCCTGATTACCAACAAACATCTTCTCAGTGGCCTCCTGTGCAGCGGAGGCTGGGCTGCTCCTCTTTTCCTCAAGGCATTCCTGCCCAGAGCTTCTCAAGTATTCTTATCTCAAAGATTTAGCATGCATATCAAAGTTGCTCTGAATTTTCTGATTTCAACAGTTAGTTTGGCTGGTTTGATTTGTGTTTTGTTCTAATTTAACAGTATCTGTGGTTAATCCCTGATTTCCATGCCCTTAATTATCCCCAGATTGCTGAGATGAGATCAGCAATGGTGATTATATTATCTTTAGCTCTGTCCTGTATTATCTTTTCATTTTTCAAATTAACCTGTAGGTCCTGAAGCTGCTTCACAGTTAATATATTAAAACTAATGTATTATTTTTCTCCTTAGAGCAAGCTCCCATTCTGATATTTTCCATCGAAGGGGAAGTATCCCAATTTACCTTATGTCTTAATCTGGAAATGTTAAGCAGTTTTGCTCTCTCCTACTCCCCTTTTTTATCTAACCTACTTTGTAAGTCTTTAAATCCTGGAAGCTCTAACTCTGAAAAATGATTGGAGTAGCTCTTTTCATTCTTTGAACACTGTACCCTTCATCATCTCTCCTTTGGCCCACTCTCATGGCCACCTTACCTGTTTTCCCTCTGTCTAATATCACCCTTTTAAAAATCTGTTCTTCACTCGGTGCTAAACACTCTCTTTGCTTCCTTTGATGCGCAGAGGTGTGTGCGCAAGTCCCTCACCTTACCCCAGATGGCCTTCTCCCTTTTATCCCCGTCCTGGCCTTTCAGTCTTGTGTTTCACTGGCCCGGCCTGCAAGATGAGCCCAGCCTGACTTGCTTCTTGGTGCACGTGGGTCATTTTGCCCTTGCGACACTTTTGTTCTTCCCTCATCTTAGGAACTTGTTGTCCGCCTCAGAGTCCAGCTCTTGTTTCTCCATGCTACATTTTGAAACACCTCTTGCCTATCATGAGCATGGCTTGTTGGGCTGGGTTCAGCACATGCCATGCCAGGAACAAATCCGGCAGGTCACCCTTCCTCTGTGGCTGGCTGAGGGGAGTGAGGACACCTTGAGGTAGATGGTGCTGCTGCGTGTGGTACTCACTCTCCAGAAGGCGGCCTGAGCCACATGTCCTGAGTAACATGCACTTCTAGCATTCCCTCAGACAAAGCCCCCTTGGGCGCAAGAAAAAGGTGAAGCAGACTCTTGGCTTTGACAGGAGGTTCAGCAGAACAACATCAGAGAAACTGGAAAATTTGCAGTCACCCTCCCATAAATGGGAGGGGACATTTAAAAAGGTGACATACTAGTCATATACAAATCTATTATTATTCAGTCTTTTAGAAGAGAAGGAGGAAATGATAAAAGTGGTGTTATTGTGCTGTGTCTGTAATTCTGGGTTTGCCCCCAGATTGAAGATCTCGTCTATCTAAAATTGTGACTCGGTCATCGCTCAGGCACTCTGGCTGCATTATGGACAAAATTAAAGTTGGATGTTAATAAAATGTTTTGAGTCTTAGAAAAGATTAAAAATATTAAGGGTTTTGGTGGAAATAAACCTCTTTTTCTAAATCCATCCCCAATAGGATAAGAGAGAGTTAGAAATAAAATATCATAGTCTGGAGAAGTCAAAGAAAGCAGTCTCGAATTTCCCTCAAAAATATTGTCGGTAGGACTGCTGAATACTCTGGGGAACTCTCCTGCAGCCGCCTCCTGGAAATTGCCTGCCAGGTGACTGGCAGCAGTTGGTGTTGCCAATTTGTTCCTGGCATGGCTTGGAGGAGCCACGTGCTGAGCTTGCACTCAGCCTAGGAGAGGCACGCTTCACCAGAGTGGTATCGGAATACAAATAAATTGGACACCACTTAGAGGCCAAAATGCCACGGTGAGATGAAAGGCAAACCCCACTGAAAGTGACAGCAATATTTTCTTTTTCTGGCTAGGGAACATCTATAGGCAGAAGATGAGAGGCCTCCTTCCTGGAATAAAGAAAAATGAAAATGCTTCTATAACCCAAGCACCTGGGTTCTTAATGTGCTTCTGTAAATGCCTTGAAATAAAAGTCCATTAAACTTCAAGGCAATTGACACATAACTGGTGGGCTGTCACAATGGGTCAAAGGCAGCAGAACCTCTGTTGCTGGCAAAGACACCCACAGCATCCGTGAAACATTGGGCATTTCGGAGGAACTTGACAGTCTCCAGGAAGGTGCTTGTTGAGTTGAGCACATTGTCATCCTTATTCAATACTTTTTGTGGGTCTCAAAATACCCCTCATGACAGGTTTCTTCTTTTCTTAATAAATTTGAAATTAATTGATCCCAAGACACTGCCTTCACATCAAACTTAAGAATCCTGACATTTCACACACAGAAGCCAGAGCCTGCTAAATAGTCTTGGAGACACGCACACTTCACTTCCAAGCTAATCAAGCATGTCTTGCTCACTTCTCAAGACTTGGTGGCATATTAAATCTCTAAAGATTTAGCCATTAAGCTTTTTGAGGCATAGAGTCTCAAGTATTCGGTGGGAAAGGCATATTAGCAACAGTAGAATAAATCTCATTTGAATCTTATTAATAGGAATGTGCGATTATAATTTTAATCATCCAATTCTCATACAGCTATTTTTAATGCCTCCATTGAATTGTTTGAGAGGAAGTAGGCTTATAACTTTATATTGACTTCTACACTTAGGGACATGGAACAAATATGTCATATACAAATAGTCTCACATGTTCATACACAAAATACTATTCCTATCCACTTATATAAAATTTTCTTAGTAATTTATATTTCCAATATTAAAACACTTCTGAAAAATTTTAATTTTAATGAAACACTTGAACAATCAAGTATGCAGTAACGTATCTACCACAGCAATAGTTGGAGAAATTTTACCACCGTGGATGATGCTACTTTAGTATATGTGCTGCCGAAGGGGGCTCTGCGGGTGACGTTATTGGTCTTCTTGGTCCTAAATTTTAAGCATTTCAGTTTTCTGTGGGTATGACAGACTCAGTGCATGAAATGCAATTTTCATGAATATTCAGAGCAGCATAAATTGCAAACATTTCTACCTATTCATGGCTCAGAGAAGATTGAATATTTACTACAAATAAGTAGTTGAGTTGTTATTAAGATGTAAATAGTTAATAGGCTGTAATTGACTATCTACTTCTGTGGGGTGTGGATCTCTGGCAGTGTCTCAGTCCTCACCTGGCTCCAGGGGCTGCTTGGAGTGGGGGGTGCGAGGTAAATGATGTGGGGCTAGGAGATAACTCCAAGATTTTTCAGGTCATAGGACCTGGGCAACCAGTCTGTTAGTTTATCTACATAGAAGATCAAATAACCATATTATATTTCTTAGCTGTTTTTATTCTCACAGCTTCTAAGATTAGGGTTCCTTTTTATCAATGTTTCAAAGCAGTTTTCTCAGATTGCTATTGTCTTTCAGTTCATCCCTCATTGTAGTGTGTTATAAAGTAGAAATTTGTAAAACATCAAAATCTTAGTCATGAGGTGATCACTGAACAGTGATTTGACCTAGGTAACTTTGTGTTCCTGAATTTTATTATTATAAAGCAAGACCATCCCAGCCATCAATAAAACTGTCATAGTGTAAAAATCCTTTGATGACATTGATGCTTACAGTAGAGAACAATGGACTTCAAAATATAGTATAAAGTCTGTGGAATAGTGACCTGTAATGTGAATTACCTCTCTTCCTAACTCTCTCTCCATCTGTTTTCACACACACACACACACACACACACACACACACACACACACACACACAGAGAGAGAGAGAGAGAGAGAGAGAGAGAGAGAGAGAGAGAGAGAAATCACGAAAGCAGACAATAATCAAGGAATGGGTCATGCATATGAACTGACTCACTAGTGGATGTAGGTATTTTTTTATACAAAGCTAGATTTTCAACATAGCTCTCCTTGGAACAAATGAAGAAATGCTAAATTAGTTTCTGGTTCCATGTAGTTTTGTCCTGTTTAACCCATCCTACCACGTCTTACCCTTGTTGGGAGGAGCACAAATGGGGAAAGTATTACTCCTTTTGAAATCTTAATGTACTTGAGACATGAGATAAACTTAGATTAAAGCGCAGTACTTCCGGTTTCTCCCTTTTTCTCCGTACCACTCATTTGCTTGTTCAGACTTCAGGCTTTGTCTTACACCCTCTTCTTTTTCTCATCTTACTTGTTTAACTTCATTTTGTTGCGATTTGGGACAGGGGAAGTGAGAAGAAAGACATGAAATAAGGAGAAAACCCATTTCTCAGCTTCTCATCACTATGAGAAAATACATAAAATATTGACTTTATAAAGAGAAAAGGTTACTTTCAAATTTTAGCTATTGTTAGTAAAACCCATCAACAGACTAGTGGATACACAAACTGTGGTATTTATACACAATGGAATACTACGCATCTATAAAGTCCAACAGCGTGGAGGCTTTTACAGGCAAGTGGAAGAAGCTTGAGAACATCATGCTTAGTGAAGTGAGTCAGAAGCAGAAGGTGAAACATCGAATGGTCTCTCTGATATGAGAGACCCAGATCACAACTCCTATGGAACTTAAGATGAAAGACAAAGTGAAAGAGGGGAGTAGGGTGGGAGAGGAGGGAGGGTGGGGTGGGTGGGGGGGGGACAAATGGAAAGTGGGAAAGCCCTTGTCACCCTGACAAGATACATATGTGGACAAAATGCTCAACTTCATTGTAAATCTTAAATTTCGCCCTTATACATATCAATAAAATGGGGCAAAAAGGAGAAAAGGTTTATTTTGACCTACGGAGAAAAAAAGAGAAAAGGTTCATTTTGACCTACGTTTTTGGGAGCTCCACCCCGTGATTGGTTGGCCTGCCTGCTTCGGACCTGTGGCGGCACGTCGTGAGTGGAGCATGTGGTAGAGAACAGCCGCTCAGGCAGAGGGCGGGAGCCGGGACCCCACAGCTCAGGACCCCAGAGAGCGGGAGCCGGGACCCCACAGCTCAGGCAGAGAGCAGGAGCCGGGACCCCACAGCCCCAGGCAAAGACACGTCCGAATGGCCTCAACAGCTTCCCTTAGGCCCCACCTCTTAAAGTCTAGTAACTCCCAACAGCACCACCTTGACACCG
Source organism: Ctenodactylus gundi (assembly GCA_004027205.1). Classification (NCBI taxonomy): domain Eukaryota; kingdom Metazoa; phylum Chordata; class Mammalia; order Rodentia; family Ctenodactylidae; genus Ctenodactylus; species Ctenodactylus gundi. The sequence continues at coordinate 77,751 of PVKB01000737.1, read as the reverse complement.
AGCCTTCCGCGCATGGGTTTTGGGCGGCAGTTTATTTCTAAACCTCAGCAGATGGCAAGTCTGTTTAGAATGGGAGTACTTAGTAGGTCTCCGCTGTTTTCTCTAAGGAAGAGATGATGCCAATGTGACAGTGAATGCTCTTGTTAAAGTGATGCTTCTGACGCAAAGACTTAAGTCTTCAGGATTGTGCTGTAATAGTTCTGTGCCAGGAAAACCATTGATGCTGGAAGTAGTGGTTACTAAGTTCTATTATCAAGAAAGACTAAGGGTGCTTTACAAAGATTCTGAAACTGCCAAGACCTGTTGGTCATGGGAAGTCAAATGGGTCCTCCCTCTGGGCTTCTGGCATCTATCCAGGTGGTGTGGTGTACGAGTGGACTTACCTTAGAATCTCTTGGGGGTATTTTATAAAGGTAAATGGAATTTATCTCAGATCAATGAAATCAGAATCCCCATGTGGCATGGCTATTATAAATAGTTCCACAAGTAATCTTGTAGCAGAGTTTAAGAACCATTGGACTGCAGAGCAGGAAGAGGAAGGAAGCTTGTCACTCTGAACCTCTTCTAAGTTGAGAGAGCCGACAGTTCAGCGTTCCACAGTGTCCACTGGATTCCACCAGCCATGGTCTCTCTCCTCTAGCAGCTGATCTGTCTAGTTACCTTGTAGTCTGCAAGCATGACAGCCGTTGGATGTCAGGCTTTCCAGCCAATAGGGAAATGGCTGCCACAATGTGCGTAATACACGGCAGAAAGTGGCCCCAGAAAGAAAGAGGACTACTAGCTTGGCTGAGAACATTTGCGTGGGGCACTCCCTCCACAGGCCTGCGTGCACGCTGTTTCTCTCCAACTCGCTCAGCCAGTCAATCACACCTCCCAGCAGGGGAGATATAGGGAGTAGGGGACAGGGGGGATGGTGTGTTCTGTGATACTGTTCACTCCTTGAGACTGAAGTCCTTCAAATAAACCCTAGGACCGGGAAATAAGGAGTCTCACTTTATTACCCGCAGAGAGTCCTTAATCAAATACAACCAATACATATGTCAACAGTAGAACTGGATCCTTGTGAAGATCTGACCATTAGACAATACCCTTTATCTAAATTTATGTCATTCTGAAGGTTTTTTTTTGTTTGTTTGTTTTATGACATTGTTTTTGAAAGTGTGAGCATATTAGATAGCTCATGCATTTGTGTAGATGGTGCTTCCACATAACACAGAGTTGTTTTTCTGCATATGTGTACGTGTATTTTTAAACACTGAGTTGATTTTTATTGCTGCTATAGAATATTATTACACTTTCCGTGGCTTGAAGTAACAATAATCTGTTCTCATGTAGGTCAGAGTTGGAAGTCCATCACTACCTCACTAGGCTACAACCTCATTAGGCTACCACCTCACTAGGCGCCTGCCTTGCTAGGCCACCAGTGGTGCTGTGTTCTCTTTGGGAAAGAAACTCCAGGGATAGATTTCCTTTCTCTGTCTTTTCCAGCTGTGGGGCTCCACCACAGCTTGGCCTGCGGGACCTTCCTTCACCTTGGGACTTTGAAAGACAAGTGGGGTCCTGCCTCTGGCGTGCTGGTCTTGACACCGTTTCCTCCCCCACCCTCCATTTTTGAATACATTGGCCATTACATGTGCCCTCCCCTCTCAAACAATCCAAGATGATGTCCCTGTTTTAAGGGCAGCTGCTTGGCTGCCTACATGCTTCACCTGCCTGTGTCAAGCATTTGATTCACAGGTTCCAGGGATTAAGATGCAGAAATCATTATTTTCTGACTTGGCATCTTACTCTCTCCTTCCTCCCACGTATCTACAGACAGACACTCACAAGCACGCGTGTGCGCACAAACACACACACACACACACACACACACACACACACACACACACACACCTCTCCCCTCCTCCAAACACAAAAAGAAAAATTCGAAAGATGTATGCCACAGTCATACTAATAATGTGACATTGAATTATGCTGATTTTTTCCTCTTACATGTCTATTATGTAGATTTTAAAAATGCAATTAGGAAAAAGTTCATAAATTCTATTTTTAAAGCAAGCCTCTAAATTATGTTTGTTATTAATTTGCTGGATATTACTGAGACAAATATCATCCATCGAAGTTTGTGGCTCTAGCATTTAGAAAGTAACTTATTTTAAAAGTTGATGGTGCACTGAGTGCCTATCACACGCTCAGAGGCTTAGGAGAGAGGCTGTCCAGGAGAGAAGATCTGAGCTTCCCAGCCATCGACTTCTGTACAATCGATTGACTTGGATCATGCAGTTAATACAATTCAGTAGTTAAGAAAATTGAAAAGGCCAGCCATGTGGGCTTTAGGTCCAGTATGGTTTTTTTTTTTTTTTTTGAGGTTCTCTGGAAGCAATATTATTTCTGTTAGCTTTTCTGCAGATTCGGAAAGGTAAAAAACCAAAGTGACAAAAAGTTCACCTTCTTCTGCAAAATAATGTTTTTCTAGAAGAAGTCATATGTACACACATACACACATGCATGCATATACATATATATACATATGTGTGCTTGTGTGTTTTTAATTATCATAGAAGCCTCATAAAAAAGAAACACATAAAATTTCTGTGCGCATTCAGCTGAGAGGAAATACATTGAAGGCCAAAAATGCAACTGCAGCATTTAGAAATGACGTTTCCTATCTGAACCGAGGTAAAGCCGTTCGCCCTTCAGTATGAACAAACATAAACAAGCCGCACAAGTGCCAGTAAGTGCCATGGTGACGAATTAGGTCTGCGTGTCACTCTTGATCATGGTTTGGTGGATAAGTCCACTTGAATATCATGCAGAATATAGCAAGAAAAAGTTCAGCCATGACTTGTTCTGCCATTCTTGTAAAACATGGAAATGGCTCAATTAGGGCCTGAGCTACAGAGCGCATGCTAATGGCTATCGGAATTGGAACGAGTTTCCTCTTTGCAAAATTAATTCTTTTTTAAAAGCCATAAAATGAGACCTTTATTTCTCTCTGTATTCTTATTAATTGCACAGTACTTCACAGGCTCTTGTGGAATAGAGGAAAGAAAATTAGTCCAGAAAAGGTCACTCTCGCCTTACCAGGTGCATGCTAATTAGAGGAACACCGAGGCCGCCTGCGAGGTGAGAAGATACTGCGATTGGGGTGGGTGAGAAGTGATGAAATCACGTGTGCAGGTGCTCACAGCGAGGACGTGTGGTCCCGTCAACACAGTGGGCCCTGGGCTCCTCCACTTGAAGTCTCAGCGCTCTCAGGATTTACAGTCTTTCTCTCAGGGTGCTCCGCAATAATGGTTCTGTTCTACATCTTCTTTGCTCCCAGAAAATCTGTCTTATTTTATTGGATTTCTTAAGATTAATTGACTTTCAGGACTTCCCACTTATCCACCTGAAAAATTTCTGTGTGTGGCCAACCTATTCCGTTTTCTGGTGAGGAGGGAAGGTCAGTCAATTTGCTTTTCTGAGATCACTCTCACCTCCTGACTTAGGGCCCCTCTCATGTGCCGTAGGACTTCAGTCTGTTGACTATACCAAATCGTCATGACCGCGGAATATGTCATTCAAACCATTACACTTTAGAATTTCTGTGTTTAATGTTGTTATGGCTGAATCTGAAATGTTCCCTAAAAGCCTCAAGTATTTGGATGGCAGTTGGATCATGGGGGTCAGTTAGATGCAGGGCTAATTATTGCTTATCACACACAGTGCTGTAAGGGAGTGGGGTCTCGCTGGAGGGACAGGGCACTAGGGGTATAGCCTGAAAGTGTGTATTTCTTTTCTCAGCTCTCTCCTGTTCTTTTTCTTTCTCCTGTTTCCATGCTCTGAACAGCTTTTCCCTAGGTGGGCCCTCAAACACACCTTCTGCAATTATCAGCTGACTGGGAACAGACTGAGATCTTTGAACTTTGAGTTAAAATAACATTTTATTCCTCAAGTGGTGGGTGCTGGGCATTGTGTTCCAGTGACTCAAAAGTGACAGAGGCACACAGTAACTACTAGCTGTGAGTGGCTAATTAAGTTTAAATTTATCAGTTAGTTGAGTAATTGACATCCGTCAGATACGGAGAGCTCAGTAGTCATGCTGGTTGGTAGCTGTCGTGTTGTGTAGCTTGAAGAGAGATCATTTTCACCATCACACAGGGTATGGTTGGGCCACGTCGCAATGTAGAGTGAAACTGACCACCAGGAAGAGGAGGGCAGGCACAAGAGGCTTTAGGTGAACCGTCGCCAATAAATAAAGACATGGGGTCACATTATTTATCTTGAGCTTGCCTCTTTACTGGTTTCTTCTTTCCTTTCTGAAGATGTAAAAAAAAAAATTCTACACCAAAACATAAGAAACATAACAACCACCACCAGCTGTCACACTCCTACACTGGTCCTATTTTTGACACGAAATATTTAACCAATTAAATAAAAATAAAACTTGGCCAAATTATTTTTAAGCTATTAGTAGACAAAGCTATCACTTAGGTCTGTTTGTGTCCACTTTCCCCTTGGTCTTGGTATGATTCAATATCTAGCAATAGTTGTCATTACTTGAATGTTTCTGCAGATGTTTCCTATGTGTTGTTATTATATTCTACCGTCTGGCCACTGATGTGGGGACAGTAGTGGAGTTCTGAGGAGCTGCTCAGAAAGGGAAGTTCTACTTGAGGGCTAACATGGGGAAATTGGAAGTGCTCGCGGTAGACAAAGATGGAATGTGAGGAGTATCAGGAAATACTAGAATCTCAACACTTGTCTAACTATAAAAGAACTAGATTTAGAAAAAATGAACGATAAGCATGAAATCAAGAATCTGGTAGAAGGTATGTATAGATTGAAAAGGGAAAGCAAGAAAAATCATGGGCACTTGCTGTTAATTACCTAATCCTGTCTTCCTTTTGTGGGTTAGTAGGCATGAGACCAGTGGATGTGTCAGGTGATGATCAACATGTAAAGTAGAGGTGGGCAAATTCTGTGATTATACATATTATCCACTGCATTTCAACTCCATGAATATTATTAAACCTGAACTGAGCCTTATTCTTCACCAAGTTCTTATTATAATCACTTGGACTTTGAGGTTTGATCTGTTTTAGGCTGGCTAAACTCTCTTTCACAATGACAATTGATAATAATTCATCACCCCTCTCAGTAAATCAAAGCAAAGTTTTTGAAACTCATTCTGACATTTTTTTCTCGTTGAGGATAATATCTCTGCGGCCACAGCAAATAGTAAGACATTCACCACATTTTCTTGAAAAGAAGAGAGTGGGATGTACAAGCAAATGACAATTAAAAGGTTCATCTCAAAAGGAATCTTGAAAAACAAGAGAAATGAGAATTTTCTTTTTATCAGAAATTACAGTGCGTAAGGAAGGTCCAAGAGTTGAGACTCTGATGCGGTACTGGATCGTGTTCTGGAGACAAGTGAAGGTTACGAGACGTAACATCACGCAAGTGCATTGGACGAAGGCGTCTTGCTAAGAAAACTCAAGAGCCATCTGGGGGATACCAAGGAATAGAAAAGCGTTTATATGTTGAGTTTTGAATCAGGGTTAAAATTCAGGATGAAGAAAATTCCTTTGAAGAAAAGAGTAATGTGATTTGAGACTTTGGAAGAATAAGCTAATTATGTACAAGTGCTCTGTCATGAATCATTTGGGATTGTAAATGTAAATGTTTATAATTACAGAAATGTTGCAATATCATTTCTATTACCAAACATGACAGCTCTCTGAAGTTTTGTTTTAAAAAGGCAAGAGGGTGAATTTACCTTACGGGCATAGCTACAGGAGAAAATAATAATTCCTTTCTCCATTATGCAATATTTAAGCCATTTCTCTGAATCAACACATTGTATTCCAAAAACGTACATTAACTCTAATATGTTGGTAATTTACCACATCTTAATTCTTTCTTTAAATGTGACATGATTCTCAGCTCACTTACAAAAAGAATATAAAAAGTAGCTTAGACAATTTTGAAAAACAAGAAAAGTGAGAGCACTCTTCCTTGTTTGATATTAAAGTATATAATGGATATATAAAGTATATAATGAAAGTAAAGATTTGAGAAAATAATTTAATACTGGACTGTGTTGAGGCAGACAAATGGGGCAAATGCAGTGCTGAGAAATAAATGCAAATACAACGAGGCTTAGTGTAAAAGGACCATCACAATTATAGCTTAAAAGACAAATTATCTAATTAGTGGTTTTGGAATAACTAGGCAGTAACTGGGAGAAGTAAAAAGGATAAACATTATTCACTCTTTTCCCAACAAATAGGTTTCAGATATAACCATGTAAAAAATGGAACAAAAATTCAATATAAAACAATATGTGACTAATTTAGGAGCTAGAGAATGACTCCAGAAGCTTCTTACCGAAACAAATAGAGGGAAAGATTGATTTCATTTCAGTTCATAAAATTAAATAGCTGTATGTATTAGGGACAGCATGGATAAAATCATATAATATACTGTGATGAGGGGAAAACAATTACAAAGAAAAGAAAATATGACAAAGAGCATTATGATTTCAAATTTATCAGATTGCTTTCCCAAATGAACAGTTAAGTGAAAACTCTACAGGTTGAACGTCACGTCTTGTCTTAACATTTCACACTCAGTGCAGGAACAAGAATATGACGTGTGTGGTGATGAGCGTGGAGTTTCAACTTGATTTGCTTTGGGATCCCGTGCGTGTTGGTAGCACGCACTTCTGGGTGTGTCATGGAGGGTCATAGATGCTTGGCCTCAGGCATATCTCCCCCGCTCCGCTTCACGGCAGCCATGGACAGGCCGCTTTCCTCCACTACGTCCTGCTGCCATGATGCTTCTACCTTGGAGCTAGTGTACCACGGACTGTATCCCTAGACACCGTGAGCCATGTGTCACCTTTCCTCCCTCATGCTGTGGGTGTCAGATACTGTGTCCAGCCGTGGGAAAGCAGACCAACCAAACCTGCTTTTTCCAGTGTATTTCTCAACTGTGATCGGCTTGTTTTCTGTCTTCTTTCTCTCCAGCCAAGCTTCCATTTCTTCTTGCATTCTTACAACTCTCTGACCTCCTGCTCCCTTCCTACAGTTGGTGATCCTTGGCACCCAGAGTGGGGGACCATTAAAACGCTAACTCATTATTCTCTGCTTGAGAAATCTTCAAAGTCTTTTTTTTTTCTTTCATGTAGAAAGCAAAACAATGCTCTTGCCAGTGGCCACTACTCTTCTTGACCCAGGGTCTTTGCAGTGACTCTTGTGTCCTCCTAGGATAGTCACCCTCTGGATCTTCCTGTGGTGAACTCATTGTCATCTTTTAGGTTTCAAGCCATGTCTGTCCTGCTCAGGTGGTCTGCAGTTGCCATCTGAGCTGACACAGTGTCTTCTTTGCAATCACCGATTTTTCCATAGCGTTTGCTGCTACTTGCAGTGACCTCATCCCTTTGCTTTTTTTCCTCTTCCCACTAAAACGCCAACTCCTTGGGAGTAGGACCATTCCTGGCCTCCCTTACCTAGACCGGTGTCTGATAGGTAGAAATCGAGGTGTGGCTAAATATTCTACAGTACATTTGTGGAAAGGGATAGAAAGTGATGTGGAAGTCATGCATAATAATTAGGCCAAGTCACATTATTAAATCAAGAAAGTATGATTCCTGCTCATATAGAGAAAATGGCTGTAAATATGCATACAAGCACCTCAGCGGTATGCACGGCAGGCGTTACGGTGCTGATCTCAGGACTGCTGGCGACCGTTTGCTTCCTTTTCACTTCAGTTCAGTTCTTCTTAAGCCTGAAAACTAAACGAGGGATGGAAAACAGCTTCACTGAGAAAAAAGTACTTGAGGGTGGGAATCAGAAAATGGATTTTGACATTATCCCATTTTTGGGTACTAGCCATTCCTAGGCCCGGAGGACAATATAGAACCCCTGTCAATAAAGGAAATAATATGTGTAATTCTGTGATAATTCAATATCTTATAGTATAAGTAGGGTTGCAAAGAAAGTGAAATTTTATAGATTAGCATCTTTAAAAATAGAAAAGTCTTACTGCTATTTTCTCTATGATTCCTAAATAAAGTGCTACCAAACTCTATTTTTTCTCATGATCTTTTTTTTCTTTTTTCATTGAAAGCTGTGCAGAAAAAATGTTTTTAATATAGCAGACCTGGGATTGTTCATTAGCAGAAGGCCCTCCTCCGGGTTTGCCCGTGTCTCTCGTCTTGAACCTTTGAGTTCCTACCATTAACTTGCAGCAGTGGCTCACTCCACCTGACGTGTTCTACCTTAATCTAGACAAATGGTGTGTGCTGAATATCCACTTGCTTTCTGAGTGCTGAGGGTTTTGGCCTGTGACAGGCAGAGTGTGCCTCCAGAGCCCCAGTAAATATCCCGGGGTTGAGTGGAATGAGTCTCCCTGGCTGGTAGTATTTAACACAAATCTTCATGGATTGTTTCAGGGAGAGTTAAGGGCATCTTGATTTTACCTTACGGGGAGAGGACTCCAGAAAGCTCATGCCTGGTTTCCTCTGGACTCTACCCATGTAGTTTTTTACCTTGCTGATACTGCTTCGTAGCTTTTTGCTGTAATAAATCCCAACCCTGAGTACGACGGCTACGTCCTCTGAGTCCTCTGGGGACTGCCTGAATCTTTGGTTGGCCCTGGAGGCCTCCCTGACCCCGAAGCTAACTTGCAGGTGAGATATCTTGCTTATATTTCACGTATATTCCCGCTCTATTTTGATTGATGTACAGGATATTTCTTTCATAAAATGTAATGAATTATAGCTATGGCACACTTCTCTTTGGAGTGCTGCTGTACATACCTGACTATCACAGAGAGAATTTCCAAGTATAATTATATTCCAAGTAAAATGAGAATCTTTTTTTTTCTTTTCTTTGAGTTAGATTTGGCAAACTCCTAGGTCAGGTTGGTGATAAGCCAGGTCATTTTGGGGACGAGGGGTGAGTGTGGGTATTTAGGTATCCTGGGTATCCACCGAGGAGAAATGGCATGTTTTTCTCGATTTCCCTAAGTGTAGTGCCAGCTAGAAGAAAGTAGAATACAGGCCAAGATCTGCTTCATAGGAACAGAATTGGGGGAGTTGTATGTAGCATTTTATTTATAAATTAGATGAGAAAAAATTTTTTTCTCACATTTTAAAAACCTTTGTCAGCTAGACTGTATTAATGGATGCCGCTGTTCTCAAAAGATTTTCTGCCTTTTCTTAGAGAATTTTCACTACTAGAAAACAAGCTGTTCTCTGCATATGATACTGAACACATAATAATGTGGTATGAATCTCTGAGTGAAATTTGCTACTGTTCACTGTGGTTGGAGGATGGTTAGGCATGGACAGTTGGTTCACTGCTCTGCCCTGTCACTAACCAGCAGTGACTGTGGGAGAGTCACTTGGCACTTGAAGCCTCCATTTCCTCACTGGAAAATGTATTAACATTAAATTCTCTGTAGCTGTCTTAAGAAGAGAATAGGCACAACCTGCTTAGATGACCTTTAAATAATGGCTCTTTGCCCATGTAGAGTAGAGAGAGATCCAACCAAGGTAGTCATCATCAGGCATGAGAGAGAAAAGATACCTGCTGCGTTAGAGAGACAGTTAATCAGAGGACATGACGTTGGATTCACAGCCAAGTGTGTCTGCCCACACTTGCCCTCTGAGTCAGACTTCCCGTCCTGGACACTGCCTTCCTCTGCAGGCGCTCCATAACCGGGGGGCGGGGGGGGGGGGGGGGGGGGGGGGGGGGGGGGGGGGGGGGGGGGGGGGGGGTGGTCTAGCATGCATTCGTCTCCTTAGCAGGTTGGCTCCTAGAGAAGTCTGGATTAACTTTAGCCATGTGTAGTTTTCCCCCAAGTCACCACATTAGCTAGAATTCTGTGTAAGAGCAGAATCAATACAAAACATATATGTAAAATTATGCAAAGAAATTTAGTATGTAGGTTTATAGGACCAAATTAGGGGAAGTCCAAAATGGCCATCTCTGACTCAGAGATGGGAGACTCCCCAGTATCCATCTGCATGTGAGAAGCAGGAAGATACAGCAGCTTCTCAGACAGAAGCTAGAAGCCTCAGGACAAGAACGCAGCGCCAGCCCAAGGTAAGGCTGGGAAGCTTACTGTGGAATTGTCAGAGTGAGTCTGTGCTAGAGATCGTTGTCGGAAGTCTATGGTGAAGACTGGAGCTCTTTGGAAACAAAAGTGCTTCTTCCTTTCTTTTCCTTTTGTGGAGGTCCAGCCCATGTCTAATTTTCTCTCAGCCGAAGGATCTGTCTGCGTCTGACATCAGCTGATGTTTGGAGTGAGTATGAGGAAGGCGGCTGCGCAGAGTGCTGGCGACCCATGTCTTTCTTCTGGTGAGGGGAACGAATTCAGTGGTTGGAACATAGAAACACGACTGAGGAAATCCAAATTCTTGTTCCAGCTCTTTCTAAGCTGGTTATTTGATCTTGAGCAAATCTTGTAATCTTTTCACTGAAGATTGCTACATGTTTTACAGGCAAGAGACAAAACACTGGGTATGAAAGTTTCTTAAAAAGAGTATGTAAAAAAGTACTATGTAGACATTAGAAATTAGGTTGGCCTTTCCCATTGGAGGAAAGAAAAAGGGGGAAAAGCTGAATCGTGTGTAGTCTTCTTGTTAGTTTCAGGCCGCCCACACTACATCCTAACAAATCTAGTGTGATCCGCCTGTACCTCTGCTCACTCATTATTTCTATGAAAAAGACTTCGGTCTCTCGGAGCTGCAAAGACGGGTAAACTGTCTTACCTCCTATTTTTCAAATTTGCAAAACTGAACATATGCTTCTTTTTAAAGAACGGAAGCATGATACAGTTTGCCGATTTTAAAGCTCTTTTCGATAGACCACCCACTGCCAAGAGATGAAATCCTAACCTCCTTATTCCTGTGTTCGTGCCTCCCCGTCGCCTGAACCTAGTTTTCCTCAAGGATTGCATCTCCTCTTGCTCTCCAACCATTTGGGCTCTATTGCATGTTTCTCGAATATAATTTTTATCTCCAAGTTTTTCTTTATTCTATATCTTCTGCGTCGAATGTCATTTTACAATGCCGTTGCTACCTTGCTCTTTCGAATTTACTCTGAGTTCTAAAATCTCCCACTGGTTTCCGGTGGTCCCACCCAGATGGTCTCTTTCCCTGATGCAGACCCTACGACCTGTTTTGTGGGTTCTCTTATAGTCAAGCTTCATTCCTGCTTGCGTTTGAGTTCATCGTAGCGCCTAGTCGTGTGCCCTGCTCTACTACTCGTTTTGCAAATGTTTATTAGCTTTAAACCCTCCTCCCCCCTAAAATAAATGACCCAACTATGCCTCTCCCTCGGTGGTTCTACTAGAGAGCACAAAATGGCTCCCTCAGGACCCGGCGTCATGCAGAAAATGGACGTGCCAACCAAGAGCACGATAGTTTTCAAGCCTTCGAAAGCCAAGAAAATCTAATCAGGGATGCATCAAAAAATTTGTTTTTCTGTTTCATTATTTCTCTGTTCTTTGTACTACTGATTAGCTTGTAATCACCGTGCTAATGAGGTCTCTCGTGGGCTGCTCACATCTTTAATCTATGCCCATAAGGTGAACTGCAAATAGACTCCTTAATCACAATTAGGATCTAATGGAATACTTCAGATGCACCAACCTGTTATTGGCCTCATTTCTGAAAAAAAAGTAGTTAAAAAAATCAAAATGGGGAAATAACATTACTATGTTTATAAGCAAAAGGCAGGGCTTAACTCGATATGTTTGTGTGTAACCTGGTATGAAGGTCTCCCTGAATAATACCATTGTATCACCTGACGAACGTGAAGTGAGGTCTAGTTAATATGCAAAGCTATTATATATCATGATACAGAATAAATTTCATAGCAAGACAATATAAAAATATCCTAATAGCTGAAATAAAAAAGTATACTATGTACAGAAAATATAATGATAGAAGTAGTTTGTTACCTAAGTATGTATAACAATACCCACAAATGTTTTGTAAGTGGATAAGCCGTGACGACGATATTTACTTTGTGTTTTCTGCAGGAAATACCAAAAGTAAGCATCCAACAGAGTATTTGTGATATAAAGAAAGATAAAGTCTATACCACCTGACTTCATATTCTACTTTCTACAATATATTTTGAAAATAGAATATAAAATTGAACAAGCTGATTATGATCAACTTAGAGCAGTTGGAACCTGGGGTATTTTCTTGCTAAAATTTAAAATGTACATACATATAAATAAAATTTAACAAGATCTTCGCAAGTGCTCAAGGTCAAATCTGTGTTAGTTATCCCTAGCTGCTTAGTTTATAAGTTGTTTGCCTTAAAAAAAATCATTCCCAGTTATTCCTGTGCTGGTAATAGGAAAATTTAAAGAATAAAACAATTTTCAGCATTATAAAATAACTATGCAGAATTTCTTTAAAATATTGTGTGCTGTCCTTCTTGAGGCATACTCACAAATATTCAGTGAGCATTTCCTGGCTGTTTTCATGTAACTGATGAAAAGAAAGCCCTTCCTCAATCAAAATGTCTCTGTAAATTTTTCTCACTTTTTAAAAACAGAGATAGACCATTCTTATTACTGTTAACATGCTTTTTATAAAAAGAGACATCTACAGTTATATAACTGTATAAGTTACACATATAAAAGTGTTTCTCAAAAGAAGCTCAAATGGCCAACAAATACATGAAAAAATGTTCAGTATCTTTAGCTGTTAGGGAAGTTCAAATCAAAGCAACACTGAGACTCCATCTTACCCCATAATGTAGATGGCATAGACGACCATGGCCGCTGACATGTCCTAAGTTGTTCATCCTGTAATGTTAACTTAAAACACATACATATACAGCTAATTATTACACTTACTATTCTTACAAATTACCAAATAAATTTTTGTAAATTAATTGCTAGCAAAATTTCAAAGCCGGTGAAATCCAAACAATGTCTTTAATTTTATATTCTGACGTAGTATTAATTTGTGGGAACTTGTTGCTATTAGCAACAGATAATAGCTTGTGAGATCAAGCCCGTTTCCTGACCCCTGAAGTTCTAGTGGGAACAGATCGTATGTTTCCTCTTCTCTCTTTCCGAGCTAAGGTCAACACTGTACTTTTGGGAATGTACCTGGATAGCAGTTGGCACAAAGGTAATATAAAATACCTCTTTAGGATGATTAATAAGTATTTGGTCTCATAATTCTTGACTATTACAGTTTTAATTATGAAACCAAGAAAAGCCTATTAAAAATGCAGACCTGGGCACTGATATTCAACAGTGAATGAAAAGAACCACAAGGTGTGGCTTTTTAAATAACAGGATAGGAATGATAAAAGACACGTAGGTGCCCAGAATGCTCAGCTTCATGGTAAACCTTAAATTTTGCGCTTATGCACATCAATAAAATGGGGGAAAAAAAGATGGTAAGACTTCCCAGAAAGTTGGGAGTAAAAATAGATGGGCTTTGTAAAGAACAGACCTGAAAGCTACAGGACAAAGAAGCAATGCCTTTTAATATCCCATCAAAATCTGGTTTCAACGTAGAATAGCTATGCTCACCTGAGCTTGCAAGCAAGTATGAGGGCAAAGTCAGTGCGAATCGTGTGATTCGTCTGACAATGCTGGAGTGAAATTTGGAGCTCAATTACTAGTAAGAATATAAAAAATAGAAAAATAGGACATAGTTTGTAAAATTAAACATATGGGAATTAGTTTATTAAAAACCAATAAGTGGGATATAGCCAAATTGTTATTTCACCAAGACATTTAAATAAAGCATCCTGTGATATGGCCTACTCTTGTGAGATTTTTGGTAGATGTTCAGAAGTGTGGGAACTTCTTGGAGTGGGTTCTGAGGAAATGTTAAAGTTCTTAATAGTTGTGAGGAGATTTTTAATTGAGATCAGTTGAAGAATTCTGTTTGATTACTTTAATTTTACTGTGCATAGAACAGTTCTGTTAAGTCTGTAAGAGTGAGTTACGCTACTAAATCAGCCATAAACTTCAGGCTGGCTGTTTCTTTGATAACAAAATCATAATGTCAGAGTTGACTAAGAAACATGATTTTAGATCACCATGAAAAAAAAAGCTTACTTTACAAAAACAAGCTTCTTACAACATAGCTATTTTTTAAAGATCAGAAATGGGTTAAGTCTAACATAAAAAAATGATGGAGGTGGAAAATTCAGTAAATGCTTGAGGTAAGTATTTGGCCATCTGAACCAGCCAGTTACCAGCAAAGCCCATTTGTTATTCTATAATTGTTCAAGTTGGCCTTTAGACTTAAGGAGTGTTTGCAGATGTAAACATTTATTTATTGATATTTTATAGCTTTGAGACTTCGTGGGAGACAGGTAAGCAAAATCACATCATGGATTTGTATTGCATATTAGTCATTATATCAAGTTTTAAGAGATGAGAAGGAAACCATCAGTTAAATAGAGAGATCTGCTCCTTTCTTAATGCAGAGTAGAAGACCTTGATGACAGAGCTTTCCCTGTATTAAAGCAAAATTATTAGAAAAACTATTAGAATGAAATTTAATTTCTGTCAGCAATTCCAGTCTTTATTTACTGAAGGAAAGGGTCTTGCTAAATGCCCAGATGAGACTAGAGTTAATAGTCCTCCTCTCTCAGCCTTCCAGTGCTCTGGGATTACAGACGTGCCCTATCATGTCTGGCAGAAACACAATTTTGTAATCCTGACTCATATATGAATGTTAATATTTTATGGTCCAGATCATTTAGGAGCGAATGATTAAAAGGTAAAGGTTTTTCTATTTTAGTATGGGAAAAAAAAGTAAAAATATAAAGGGCGAAAGAAAGGAGGGTGGCAACCAGTCTCTGTCGGTGTTCTGAGAAGGACATATTTAGTTCAACGCTGCCAACATTTGTTGAGCTCCTACTGTATTCCAGGGTGTTTTGAATGTCACTGGAGATCCTGGGTGACCAAGGAGCACTGAAGGGTGGAACAAAGGAGGAAAGAACACATACAGGGCCAAAGTCTGTAATGCAAGGTGTTTTCACCAAAGGCAGAGGGTGAGAGGCCTTCCTAGCCACATCCTCTAGGAAGACAAACACCATGATTTGCTCTTAGGCTTCTGGTTTGGTGAGTCCTGTGGTGGGGCCCAGGAATTTGCATTTCTTGGCTGGAGTGGGCGTAGCTCAACTGTACAGTCCTTGCCCAGCAAGCATGAGGCACTGGGGTTAAGCCCCAGTACTACCAAGAAAGTTAAAAAAAAAAGAAAAGAACAAAAAAGAAAAAGAAAAAGAAAGAGCTTATCTTTCTAGCATATTCTCAGGTGAAGCTGACTTTTCTGGGCCAGGGACTAGGCTTTGAAGCCTCATCAGTCCTGTTGCTTTGCTTTGCTTTGCTTTTCTTTTCTTTTCTTTTCTTTTCTTTTCTTTTCTTTTCTTTTTCTTTTTGTTTCCTCCTCCTCCTCCTCCTCCTCTTCTTCTTCTTCTTCTTCTTCTTCTTCTTCTTCTTCTTCTTCTTCTTCTTCTTCTTCTTCTGTAAATAAAACATTCACTGAGGCAAAATCTACAGAAAATAAAACTTAACATTCTGTAGGTCAATGACTTTAGGTAAATGCGTGAACAACTGTGGCCCCCAACCTACTGAGACATAGACCATGTCTGTGACCGCAGAAAATTCCCAGCAGCTTCCTCTAATTACTTTCCACCAACTTCTTCACAACCAATTAAGACTGATTTCTTTTGGGGTCATTAATATTTTTACTGAGAAGATGCTATGTTTAGAGTCTGATATAATTTGATGGTCAGTAACTTGCCTTCAACCTAGAGGTCATAATTCTGCTAGTTTTCTCAAAAATAAATATTTTACATAAATAGAGTAGCTTATAAAAATGTTGAAAAGCCACCTTCAAAAGGTCAGACCCTGCAAGAGCTTTTCTTAAGACCTGGGAAGCAATAAGCTATGTCTCCATGGAGCTCTGAGGCCCGGAAGACTTCAACCTGCAATTCCAGGACGGCAGCATCACTCCTGCCAGGCTCAGGAGACACGTGATGTGTCCAGCCAGAGAAAGGAAATTAAACTTCAGAAATCAGCAGCCCTGTCTGGGTTGGTCCACATCAGGACATGCCCCAGTGCCGTAAGGTGCGTGCTGTGGCAGGAAGGAGGAAGAATGTGTGCTAGACAAACACAAATGACACATACCCTTCAGTGTAGGTCAGAGTTTAGCAGACAAATGAGAGGATTCATTCCTCCTGTGTAGAGAGGCACCAGGAAGGGTGAGAGTAGAGTGTTGGGGGATGTGGGACAGTCCATTATTTTGAAGTACAGGGTACAGTTCCAGTAGTCGTGGGGGATGCAACAAGAAAAGGAGGTTGGAAGTTCCTGTGAAAGATTCACGATGAGCCACTGTTTAATTAGTAGCAAGGAATTTTTGAGCAAGCCAGTGACATGTTTAGAAGCAACAGTATCATTGCAGGGAGAAATAACTTGTAGAAAGCATTCCAACGTTCAGCACTGAGTGAAAGGATGTAGCTTAAGGCACTGACCACTGAGAGAGAAAGAAAGTCGAAGACATGTACTCATAAGGTACAGTCTAAAGAAGGACTGACTGTGGAGTTGGAGGATGTGGAGGGATAGTACCTGAAGTCTGTGTTAGAGACAGCCATCTGTCTGGGTACCGAAACAAGAGATTCTGTTCCTTTCATGGTAACCTCCTGAGCTGTGTTTGCCGGAGCTATTGGTGGGTGTTCTAGAGTGGCTCCATGTTCATGTTGGGAAATACTCGGCTCTCGGTTTGCTTTTGTTTTTATCGTCACTGAACTATTTGTCATTCCAGGATTTAAATACAGTCGTAAACGTGAAAGTGTGAAAGATTTTCCTTATTTAATTCTTTGGTTGAGGGTCTTGATCAGTTAATCAAAGCCCCATGTTTTATTGTTGGCTAAAATATCATAAGCAAAGAAAATAATTTGCGTAAATTATATGCTATCATACACCGAGTCTCAATGAAAATAATAGTATTTTCAAGTCACATCGAGATATGATTAAAATTTGATGCTGATCAATTTATTTTGTATGATTATGGAGTAGAATTTGTCTAAGTGAACATTTTGTGACATACTTTTGAATTTTTAAAAAGTGTTTTTCAATATATGTTAATGTGATATATATCCTTTGAGGAAATATGACTGCTATCTAATGTAAATATGTTTGCTTCTTTGAGATATATTTAGGCCCAGAGTGTGTGTGACATTTTGCTAATGATTTGTTCCAGAGGACAAATTAGGATGGCAAAATGAAGAGTGATTAAACAAATCTTCCTAAATACACTTGGCAATCTAAAACCAGTGGTTAGCACTGACTTTTATAGTTCCCTTTTCAGGTGTGGCCAAGCCAGGGCTGTTAATACTTTTATATTAGTTATATTTGATCAAGTCATTTGACCTTGCCCTGCTGGTTCTATTTTCTACAAACTGATAATACAAATACCTGTGATTCTGGAAGAAACAAAAACAAAGAAAGAAATAGACTCAGAGTCCCGAGGCAACATTCTTTCACCACTGTAATTTGACTTAAAGTTTCTGAGATAAAACCCTTCCTCGACAGCATTCTGCTCTGAAGCAGAAAGTATATGTTTAAAACGTATTTAGTGAATATTACTATTGACACTTTTTTGGGGAAAAGCAAAAACACAGAAAAATCTCCCAAAGTTCAGTCAGCCACTTCTGATGCGATTCTTGGAGTACTTTGTTAGTATCTGAACTGACAAGAAGCTGCAGAAGACTCAAGGCGAGACAACATCAGAGTTTGACCAAGCTCTTGACCTGTGTTTTCTTGGAGTCTTTGCAGAACTTCATCTCAGTATGATTTTCTGTTCTCTAATTCTAAAGTGGAATAAATTAAATTTTTGTTAGTGGTTCTACCTGCCCTTCGTCTAGAGGTACCAAGGCAGGGTACAGTGAATACTTACAGTAGTTAAAGGAGTTTAGAAGGTTTTAGAAGGCTTGCTTGTTTTCCAAGGTCTCACTGTGCACTCCAGGCTGATCTTCTGACCCCCCTCCCCAGCCTCCCAGCTGCTGGGATTAAGGGTGTGTTTTACCACCAACTCTGTCAGAAGTGTAGAGAAGACCATCTGAAGCCGACTGACTGGGCTCAAACCTTAGCTTGTGTCTTAGTTAATTTCCGTTGCTGTGACTCAATACCTCACACCAACAAATTCAGGAAAGGAAAGGTTTATTGTAGCTCACAGTTTCAGAAGGTCACAGTCCACTCAGGGGCGGCTGGCAGCAACGGAAGTGCATGGCCGAGGCAGAGGTGGAGGCGGCTTCTCACAACATCACAGACAGGAAGGCAAATTGAGACTAGTTGAGACTAGTTCTCCTCCGAGGAAGGCAGGATGCAGCTTATACATCCTTCCAGGTCTCAGCCCAGTGATCAGCCCCTCCTGCATCCAGGTGTGGAAGGTGTGGCCACTACACACCTTTAATCCTAACTTACACTCCTTTAATCCTAATTTAGCTGTAATCCACCCCTCCAGACTAGGCCCCAATCCACCAACAGCAAGTGGTTCCATGGACAATCCATAACATTAAAATACATGAGACTTTTGGGGGGCATTCCAGATCCAAACCACATAGCTTGCTACTCCCAAGAGGCCATTTCACCTTTCTGTCCCCGTTTTCCCACTTAGCTTAGTTGTGAAATGCAGCTGTAAGGAATTTATTGCAGTGCTTGAAAAATCCGAACCAACCCTAGGAGTTTTGCATGTAAGAAACTGGCACAGCCGTAGGTGCACATCAGAAGCCCAAACATTGATTTGCTGATTTTCTGGTTCACCCTGACATAATTAGTGATCACAGCTAGGTGATGATGATGCTCTAAATTCGTTATCAATTGATAATTTAATTCCCAACCATTGATAATGATATATTTATCCCACAAATAACTGAAAATTGGAGAGACACTTATTTCTCCAAACTTTAAACATAGGTGCTCACCTTTAATGATCTTCCTGCATGACATCAACAATGCAAGGAAAAGTACCAGGGGAAATGAGCCACCGGTGAGGATCTGCAGAACTCAGTGCGCAAAGAGAGTTGGCAAATTACATGAGTAGTATTTGGGTGCCACTGTTTCTCAGAGCGTAACTTGTCAGTGATGGGGCTGGAGGAATGGCATAGTGGTTAAAGTGCTTGCCTAGCAAGTGCACAGTCCTGAGTTCAACTCCGCAGGGCTACATAAACTGGGCTTGGTAGTGCACGCCTGTAATCTCAGCACTCGGGAGGCCGAGGCAGGAGGATTGACATGAGTTCAAGTCCAGCCTACATAATGAGTTCAGGACCAGCCTGGGCTACACAGCAAGAGCCTGTCTCAAAAAAAAAAAAAAATCATTGAAGGTCTCTCTGGTTTTTTTCATCAACAGCTTCCTGAGATAACACTTAACACAACCTCCAGTGGGAGGTGGCTAAGGAAATATATTCGTCAGCACACCCTTATTAGAAAAAAGCTAAAGTCTCATCCTCAGATAAAAAGCATCAAGTTGTCAAGAAATTCTCCTACATCTGTTGGCTGCTAATAATAAGAAATTAGTTAGTTTATTCTAGTTTATTTTTACTGCACTGATGCAATTTCCACATTATGCATGGGCTGCATGTTATTTGAAAAATAGTCTCATTTGCCCGACCCGATACCGTCTTTCCAACCCCTACATTGGGTTGCACCTTCACGATCACAAGAAGTCTTTGAAGTGGTGAAGAGGGACAGCTGTACTGGGAGGAATGAACGAGCTGCCTTTATCACTTTCAGCAGGGAACAAAATTAGACTTGCACTAATGATCATTTCTATTCTAGGAAAAGCCTAAGTGCGACCTGAGTACACGGTGTTACTTTGACATATGGCAGATTAAGACAGTGAAGGCCACACCTTTGTATGGCACCGAGAAATGTTTATGAAGAGCAGTGCTAAACTTCTTCACTCCTTTTCAGTTTGTTCTAATTATCCTATTTCCAGCTACCAATTTTTATTGGTGTAGTGAGAATATTTTTTCTTGATATTGCATGGATTACACCTTGATGGATGTGTTTTGTTAGGGGTGTGAAAAGTGGAAGGATTAGAGGAGGTGGTGAGTCTGGGGGAGAACAGGACCTGGTGACCGGTAGGTCGCGGTGGTGTTTGTGCACCATCACGTGACAGCGCAGGTGTTAGCACTTGGAATCGAAGGATAAAAATGTGGTTCTGGTCTGTGTCACTGTCTTGGTCAGTTACTCGCTGCTTGGACAAAATACCTGATATCCACAGTTTGAGGGAGGGAAGATTTATTTAGTCCACAGTTTCAGAAGGTCTCACACAGTCCCTTCTTGGGCAGCTGGCGATGGTGGCAGCACATGGCGGAGGCTGGAGAGCTGCTGCTCTCCGCATTGCAGACAGAAGCCAAGTGAGTGGGGAGCAGGTGAATGACTGCAGCCTCAGGCCAGGCCACAAGTTCCCCGGGAAGAAGCTGTAACAGTACTTCTTGTTCCTCCTTTACTTAGTTGAAGCTGCCAGTTGGGCCCTCGCACCCAGGCCGTGTGTCCTACCCTTCCCTCCTGACCCTCAGCTCAATAGCCCACACTGGAAGCTCTGCCCCCGATGCCCCTCAATCTCAAGTTGACACAGTCTCTTGAGGTCAAGCCCCAAGCACCTTCCCCTTCCAGCCAGGCCCTGTCTTCCAATGACAAACACATGGTTCCATTGATAACCCACTACGTTCAAATACATGAGGCTTTTGGGGGACACCCCAGATCCAAACCATAGCAGTCCCTAATAAACACAGTTGTAAATATCCAAGTATAACGCATGGTAGTAACTTAACGGAGAGACAGGATGAGAGTACTTAGCACTGATCACTGTGCTCATTCATGATAAAGGGTATTGAATTCATGAAGTTGGGTTTGTTTGCATTTTCCTGATGAGACAACTGAGAGGGTGAGGAGTAAGTCGGTGTGATGTCAGACCCCTAGCGGTGCTGTTTGATGCTCACTCACTTGTCTTTCAAAGCGTGTGCATTGTTACTATGGCGGTCTTTACACAATTTGCCTGATCATAGAATATTAACTGGGGAATTTCCTTAAATACAGACGCACACCCCAACACTGGAAGTAATATATCAGTTGCTCCAGAGAAGGGGTTGGAGAATCTCTATTTTTAATAAGTAAGTTTCAGGGTTTTAAATCAAGAAAGTTTTAGGAGCTCAGAATATCATTATATGACATCTCCTGCTTATTATGAGGAACAAAGAGCTCACATCTTACGGGAGGTAGAAGGAATGTGCACACATAATTTTGGAAAAAATGTGTTTTTATATATTAAAAGAAAGAGCTTTTTGGAAATGATGGTTTTCAGAGATGTTTTTCATGGTAAAAACAAAACAGATTTCCTGTTTTCCTAGACTGCTTGATCTTGGTTCATTCTAATATGCCATGAACAGACAGGTGGAGGGAAAGGCAGCAGATACATGTATACATCCATATGCATCCCACAAGATCTCTGGTGGTACCTGCATGTTGATAGAGAAAGACAGACAGAAAGGTGGATTCAAGGGATGGCTACCCCAGTGGGGTTCAACAGTTGCACCTTACCCGGTTTAGCTTCCCAATTACAGTGATCAAAAGTCCACTGTCACCTAAAAATGTTAAATGGAAATTCCAGAAGTAAATAATTCATCAAGTTTAGCTTTTAACGCACGGTATTGTTATATTTTCCTGCCTGATTACCAGTTATAACTAATCTTTTACTGTTTCTATTTCATAAGCTAAACTTTAACATATGATGTTTTCATACATTTCAAAGCAAGAGTAAAAAAAATGAGGTTACATCAAATCTTTACTTTGACATTTCTCCCGCAAAAATTGAAGGCCCATCATTAGTTATGAGTGATTCGCAGTGGGTGTGAGGGAAAGGCTGGCATTCCTTCCTGACCGTTTCTGTTTGAATTCCTTGGCCATTTCCTTGTGGCCACTGCTGTTGAGTAACAGGACCCACCCACTGACTTGGATCTGTGACGAAGGTGGCAGAGATGACTACGCAGATATCTGGAAGCCTGTCATATGTCATGTTTCAGCCCCACCAGGTAACCTTGTAATTGCCTCTGACAGGCCAGGATCTCAGGCTTCACATCCTCAGTGTGTGGGGTGATTTAATAGAAAAAAAGACAGTACTGACACTTGTTGAACATTTTTTTTGCTGTATGCCAAGTATTCCTTCCTTTTATTATAAATATTAATGGATATTAATTGCACACATTCATAGGATTCACTGCAACATTTTCGTATGTGTTTATATTATTCACATATTGGTCAGCTTTTCTCTTGCTGAGTCAAAATATCTAACACAGTGTAAAGGGCAGAAGCTTAATTTGGCTTATGATTTTAGAGCATTTGGTTCATGGCTGGCTGGATCCAAGTCAGAAACATCATGGGGAAGGAAGTGATAGAAAATTGCTCACTTCATGATGGCCTAGAAGCAGAGGACAGAGGATTAGCACCTGGGAGGAAGGGACCAGAGGCCAGACACAGGGCCATTCCCCCTTTACCCCCAGATATACCCAGAAGTATGCAGCACAAATCTCCTAAGTACCTCTTAACTTAATTAAGTTGTCAGTGAAGATTAGCCATTACAATCAGAAGCTTTTTAAGGTGTTCTACCTATATTACATGATTTAATCTTCACATCAACTTCATGCAGTCGGTACAGTCTTCTATGGAGAAAGTGAAAGTGTGCAAGAATTGAATAATTGAACCATATCATTCATTTAATATGTAGTGAGATCAGAGTTCAAACCTACTGAGGTAGTTCACTATTAATCAGAATGGTGTGATCATGAAAATATGTAATCCCACTTGATGGTAGTTTTGAAAGAAATTCAGAGCTGCCAATAAAGCCTGAATATAAATCATTCCATGGTCATTTAATGACTTGTTGTTTTTCTATATTGAATTGAGGTACTGCTAATGATATTGAATATTCAACTTTAATTTGTCTGTCATTCTGAAACACTTATTTTTAGTGGTGCTGTGGAGTGTTTCTTAGATACAGTTATATTTTGGCATATTTGTGATGACCAGTTTGTTCCTCACAACTGGAAACGTACTCTCTGGCCTTGTTTTCAGATATCTTGTGGTGGAGCTCAGTCCTTCAGCCTTGCAGAGTGGTGGTGTATTACTGTGTTTAGATGGACTTAATTTTTTAGAACAGTTGAGATTTATAAAACAATTGATAGTATGTAGTCTCAATTATCTCTGCCCATAATATTTTCTGTTATTAACATCTCCCGCAGTTCCATGTATAGTACAGGTATTGGTCAGTTAATGAATCACCTTATATGTCTCATTAATTGAGGCTCATCGTTTATTAATTTCAGTTTTTCCCAACCTACTGCTTTTTAGCCCAACCGTCTGTTACCCTGCTGGCATGGTTAGCCCCACTGTTCCTGTGTCAGGGTCTCTGCCCACCTCATTTGGGCATCATGTCACATTAGGTTGTGAGCATTGTGAGGGCGAAGTCAAGTCCACCATAGGTTGATCTTCTGTTGAAATTACCTTTTTCTTTTTCAAGACTTACCGGGTGTTACATATTCCCTGTGTGGAGGAAGATCACAGAACTAGAATGGCACACTCATGGATCTGTAATGTGTGCTGTGTGGATCTTGTACTGTGTGTGTGCACATGCAATATACTGTGTGTGCACTGATCTTCACTGGAGAATTGAGTAGCTATGTAGGTTATTAACTTTTTTTTTGCAGAGGATGGATTTTTTTATCTTAGCCCCCATTAACTTACTTATTCTATAATTTATATTGTATGAGCACACGGATATTTATTTTCATGTTTTAGGGTATACAAGCTGGCTCTGGTTTATTTATTTTTCCAATTATTTCAGCTCTGCTCTGGAAGCTCTATCTTCGGGTCCTATGCCCCTCTTGACACAGTCCCATTCATGCACCAGTGCATATTTCTTCTCTCTCTTTTTTCTTTCTTCTTGTCTTT
The DNA here is from genome assembly GCA_004027205.1 of Ctenodactylus gundi. Classification (NCBI taxonomy): domain Eukaryota; kingdom Metazoa; phylum Chordata; class Mammalia; order Rodentia; family Ctenodactylidae; genus Ctenodactylus; species Ctenodactylus gundi. The sequence goes on along the minus strand of PVKB01000737.1, from coordinate 53,751 downwards.
CTATCATTACTTCCTAAAACTATAAGTTTCTTTACACTTAAATTGAGCATTGTCTACTCTAGTCCTGAAAGCAACCATTCTCCCAAGAAATCCTGACTCCTTTTGCTGGAGAATGGTGACAGAAACCAATTGTTGGGCACTCATTGCTACGGGGGTGTTGTTTCTTCTAGCCTGTAGCCTGAAAGAGAAAAGAAATAAACGTGTGTATACTAGACCATTATACAGATGCATGTCTCTAAATCGCTTGCTTTGTTATGCTTTGTGGTACTGGCACCCTTGCAGTGAGCTGCGTCACCCGTCACCAACCTTTTTTTTTTTAATTTTTGATTTTTGAGACAGTCTCTTCCTAAGTCACTGAGTTGCCCAGGTTGGTCTTGAACTTGCAATCCCCCTGCCTTAGCCTCTCAGAGAACTGGGGTGACGGGTTTGTCCTACTAGGCCCAGCTCTAAGCACTTACGTAGGAAACCATGTGTGTTATATTGAAGATGGATCCCACTGATGCCTTCCACTGCCAGGTCATTCATTCTAACGTCCTTGGCTCGCCCCTCTTCCAACCCTTGAGAACCCGGCTCCCACGTGGCTCCCAACCAAGGGCTCACTGGCCGAGTCTCAGCACGCATGCGTGGTTGCTCCTTGGCCTACAGACTCACTCTAAGTTGACAACATTCCGAGTCAAACGTCTATTTAATACATGTAGCCAAGAGAACACCACCAGGAAGCGGCTCTGCACAGTAAAGCACTGAGGTTCCCCTCGCAACAGCGTGACTGCCAACTATAGCTGGGTGCTCCTGCCCAGCATCACAGGAACATCCCAGACCACGAATTGTTGCCCAAGAAGAGGTAACAATGCAAAATGTGAAGACCCGTTTCCACCGGGTATGAATTACTTGTGCAGCACACAGCCCAAGACTGTAAGCTGAGCCATTGTGAGCCAGGGCCCATCGGCGTGGGAGGATCAGGGCTGCTCCCTCTCAGGTGGGTGGCAGTTGACCTGTAGACGTGCTAGGGCTTGGTGCCTGGGGGCAATGCCTTTCGCTGCCCCTCGCACTATGCTCATTTCCCAGTGACATAGGTTGGCAATTTTCTCTTCTCTCCCTCAACAAGGTTATTTTATACATTTGTGACACATTAGATTCTCTTGGAATGGTATCAGTTACTTCTGTGGCAAAGCAATACTAATTTGTGATTAAAGGTTTGGGATGAGAAGTCAAAGTTTAAAAAAAACTTCATAATTTCATAAAAAATCTTAATGGAATATGAGTTACTCTGCCCATTTCCCTTTCTTATTCTGAATTTTGTTTCATAAAGGCTGGTGTAGTGTGATTATTCCCATCTACTGTTAGCTTGTTTTAGTACCAATCTACTACAGCAAGCAAACAGAGCCTTATAAATTTATTCATTAATTTAGACTAACATATGTTTTATTTTAGGTTCTGAATTGGTCTTTTATTTCATATTGCTTGAGAATCAGACATTGCTGAAGCCTAGGCTACTAATAAGAAGATAGAACTCTTGGAGAATTAACCCATGAAATTAACTTACTGAGAGATTTTTCTCAATTTCTAATAATTACCATAAAAAGGGCTGAGATTGTGACCTGCTGAGTCAAGTCTCCAGAACAGAGCCATTTTGGGGTATTAATGGTGCCTGGGTGCCTTGGTGGCATCTGGGGAGCCTTTTCCCACCTGGACATGTGGCTGAGCACTGGCCTCTGACAGCTTTTCTGTCTTATAACTTCTCTTTTACATTATATAACTTCTTTTACTTATAGCAGAAGTATTTTTCTGTTAATTACATCACTGACTGGTTATAATAACAACCACATATTTTTGTATTGTATTAGGTTGGTTCACCTGGAACACTTCATTTTTTTCTTAAACCTTGCTTCTGAGATTCTGAGAGCTTTTCTCTACACTCGCTATGGTACTCCTGTCATGGCCTGCAGTCCTTTGTAATCTCACTTCACTTTCTATGCATGTAGCCATGGAAACCAGCATGGAATGTCTGCATTTTACAAATTGTGGTATAAATTACAGGCCATTATGGTCGTGATGTTGCTGCCCTGCTTAGAGTGCTGTGTTTCCAGCTCTGATGGCCGTTATTCATTCCAGGAAGAGCTGCAATTGTTGGTATAGGACCAGGCCAGTCACTTGATGGCTTTCCCTTCGATCAGGGTCACACTGAGATAACTCATTATCGGATCATATTTAATAGCTGCTTTTAAGTTTACTGTGAATGACTTCGTCTATAATTAAGGTTCTTGACTCTACTCTGCTTTTCCATTAAATATTAAATTTCCAACACCCTCTTCAGAAACATGATTCCTCAGCTTGTGAAACTCTTCATGCTAGGCAGTATGCCAGGTATCACAGGCAATAATTTCAAAGGTAATGGATAAAATGGGTCAAATATGTGAATTAGTACAACGGCAGGAGGTAATGTACTAGTCCTAGGCCGGCAGAGAAAATAGAAAACACTCCTAGTACGGAAGCTATGGGAAGTTTCATGCAGTCAATATAAGAAACCGAGAGGCCAACCAGGGACAACGTGAGGCAACTCAGAGGTCAGCCGGAACGACCACCACAGAGGCTGCCGGCTCTGGGCTGGAGGAGCAGAGATAAGAGGTGGTGAGCCCCAGGAGGCATGCAGACTCGGTGGTGGGTGTGAGGGCCTGATTTGTGGGGAAAAGTGTCATTTTAAAAGAACCTAGAGAGCTGTGAATATTAGCTAAATTTTTCATCTGCACAAGACAAGAAAGGGCTTTTTAAAAATGCTATTTTAGGATGGTGCTTTACTAACTAGAGTTGGCTACGGAGAGTCTCATTGATTGCCTCATCTGTAAAATTTTATGTGTCTTCACATGTTAATTCCTTCTGAGTCAAGATAGTAAAGCTATTCTTTTTTTAAAAAGAAAAGAATTCACTTTGTGTGCAGTGCTTTTATTAGTACTAGAACTGTAAAAATTTTTAAAGATTAAAATAATATACTTAGGCTAGTATGCTCCTACAAGTTTATACCTAATATAAAAATAAACTGCATGACTATTTTAAAAATGTTTATTGGGCATTAAAACTTTGTTCTTTCATTATTTTATGAGGTAACCTAAGTACAGAAAAAGCACACAAAATAACAAGATTTAGTTCAATGAATACAAGTATTAATCCCCAGTGCTACCACTTGTAAAGACAGAATGGTGGCAGCAGCCTGCTTGAACGCACCCCCTCGGTTCTCAGTCACCATCTCCTCCTCCTCCTCCTCCTTCTCCTCCTCCTCCTCCTCCTTCTTCCTCCTCCTCCTCCTCCTTTCTCTTTTCTTCCTTCCTCTCATTTTTTCTTTCCTTTCTTTATTTCATTCTTTTCTTTCTTTCTTCTTTCTTTCTTTCTTTCTTTCTTTCTTTCTTTCTTTCTTTCAACAGGATCTTTCTCTGTAGTTCAGGCTGGTCCTGAGCTCCCCGTAGAGCCCAGGGTGGCCTCGAGCTCACAGCGATCCTTCTGCCTGCCTTCTGGTGCTGGGACCATCTGTCTTTCTCCACAAAGTCAGCCACTGTCTTCACATCCTGCCCAACAGGTGAGAGAGCTTTGAACCGTGGAGAGGAAGAATTACAGTTATGCCACACACACTTGGTGTCTGGCTTCTTTTATTCATCATTTTAGTGTTGACTAGATGACTGAAAACGTTTGAACGTGCATGGCCATTGGGTTGCTTTGCTTTTTGTGGTATTCGTGAAAAATGTGGGATATCCCTCAATATGGATATGCCTAAATATATCTCTTGGCTCTTCTTGTGCGCGCAGTTACCTGAGGAGACGACCCAGGTGTTGTTGCTGGGTGAGAGTGCATGTTTACTCAACTTCAGTAAGTCACCCTGACATGTTTTTCAGGGTGATGGTGGCACTTTCACATGACCAGTAGTGAATGAGAGTTGACACATTCTTGCGGTCTGTGACATTGTTTTGTTTTCTAACTTTAGTTCTTCTGCCCAGTGTAGGTTGGTTTTAACATGCCCTTTCATGGCCCGTGAAGTGTCTGGGAACCTATTCTATATGTGCCAGACATTTGATTTTTTTGTTTTATGAAATGTCTGATCAAATCATGTTCCCTTTGACTAGATTTCTTAAACCTTTGAAACATAGTGTCTTATAGTTTTTATAGAGAAATTGTGCACATTTTTAATTACTGTCGCCCATAGGTACTTGTTTTGGGACAATTGTCAGTATTATTTTTATAACTCTTTGCTGTGGTTCGTAGACATGATTGTTAAATTTTGATCCTACTAAAATCATTTATCAATCCTAATAATTAACTGCATTTTTGAGGAAATCAGCCTGTACATAGTCAGACTGCTGGTAAATAGTGGCGGATTCATATTTTTATTTTTAATGTATATAATTTTGTTAAATTTCTGTCTATGGCACTAGTTAAGACCTTCAGTAAAATTTAGAAACTAGTGGTGGTAAGGATATTCTCACCTTACTTCTAATTCTAAGGCAAATTTATTGAAATTTTACCCCCCAAAATAGAAAGAGTTCTTCTTATAAATGTCATCTATTATGATTAACAGTATATTACCTTCTATTCTTTTTTGATGAAAGACTTTACCTTGAATAAATGTTGATTTTACTTAAGGCTTTTATTGCATCCATAGATATAATTATGTATTTTTCTCCCCTTTTTATTTTTCTAATGAAGTAAGTTACATTGAGTAGTTTGGAGACATTAAATCAACTTTGTTCCTTGATCAAATACAATTAAACATGTTTTATTAACTTCCTAAAATTAGGTTCATTTCATTTCTTAATTATTATTTAGAAGACTTGAGGAATGGCATGGCAGTTAAAGTGCTTGCCTAGCAAGTGCACAGCCCTGAGTTTGCTTCCCCAGCACCACATGAGCTGAGTGTGGTGGTACATGCTTGTAGTCCCAGCACTGCGGAGGCTGAAGCAGAGGGATGGCTGTGAGTTCAAGGCCAGTCTGGGCTCTATAGTAAACTCTGGACAAGCCTGGGCTACAGAGCGAGATCCTGTCTCAAAAAACAAAACAAAACAAAACAAACCACTGATTTAGGAAATTGCTATGTGTGTATATAGTTGGGATTGACTTATATTGAACTTTGTAGATTTTTCTTATACTTTATTTTCTACGAATACATTTAATATCTCCTCCTTTATACTGTTTATATTTCTGTTCTTGTATTATTAACTTTTCAATATTTGGCTATTGTTTTCAGCTGTCCTTATTTCTAACATCCCGTGGTTATTCATTAGTTTCCAGGTAGAACTTTTACTGTACTGCATTCAATTTATGCTAAATAACGCTAGTTACAAGGAAGTCCCTATAGTTTTCTAGCATAATTTCTATTGTAGGTCTGTATATATTTACTGTCTTTATTGTTCTTTATGTTTATTATTTGTAAGGTAATCTTTAATTATTTTATTGTGCCTGAAGAAGACTCTTCAATATTTTATATGCTGAATCTACTGTTTATGAATTCTCAGTTCATATTTGCCTGAAAAATGATCTTTAATTTGTCCTTGTCACCAAGGAGGAGTAATTCTGTTGTCTTTTCAATTTCAGTCTGGTAGCTATCTTCCAAGACATTGGAAATACAATTGAACTTCCCTCCAGCTTTGTTTTGGTTGAAGAGCCAGTTCTCAAATTGTCAATTTTTTGATGGATTTTTCTTTTCTCTGAGATAAAGGTTTACCTTTGTCTTTCATTTTCAGGAGTTTTCTGGTTCTACTTCCGTTTGAGGACTCCTACACAAATTAATTGCTTATTTCAACTTGTTTTTACTAAATAACTTTAAAACCTTTGTATAATTACCCATTTACTCAATTTGGAATTACTAAATTGTTTATATATTATAAATAAAAAACAAATTAACTGGTTATTATTATTTAATGATTTTTGAGCTCTAATTATTTTTTAAACATGCTGTGCACTGTAATTACCACTTAAGTTAATAGATGTAGTGGCAAACATGGGAAAAAACCTGATATATTTGAGTTTAAGCTCGCCATTTTGTTATTTGCTTTTCACTCGTCTCGTAGTTTTCTTTCTTTCTTTATTTGTTGTTTCTCATTCTCAGGGATGAAGAGTCAGACTCAATGTACATCAGTAGCTTCTTTCCTTCCAGCCACAGGGACTTAAATTGTGCTCCTGCTGTGTCACGGAGAAGGATGACAAGCCACGCATTCGGAGAGATCGTCTTGCGCGGTGACTCCCAAGGTATCCTTCCGGGGCTACGTCCCCGATTTCACTTCTGCCCCCCTTTGCAGTATTCAGATCCAGCAGTTGATGGATTTCCCCCTGTAGTGTCAGCATCTCTTACTGTGATAACCGTGGATCATTAGCGCCGAGCTAATAAGGCCTTCCTTCACCCGTCTTCCTTCGGCTTTCATCCTTTCTTTTGTTTTCTCTACTACCAATGTGTGACAAAATACACCGTATTCATTGTCACAGGAATGCCGTCTCAAATTCATCCTTTTGTTTACTGTAACTTGTCAGTCGTCACCCCACTGCATGGGTTCTGTCAGGAGTCACAGGTGGAGCCTCGACTGAGGATTTAGCTAGCACAGCTTGTCACGGTATTGTATTTAAAAGCTTGAAAGAGCAACTGCATCACCTCCTTCTTCGTAGCTCATCTTCTGTGATTAAATTATATTTTTAATACCAAGAATACACCAGTTTGGAGGTTTTGTATGGATGTGTTGGATTGGTGTGGGAAGAGGGGATTTGTTTGTCTGGAATGCAGGATCAGTGGTCACAGTCTCAATGAGGAAGAAAGTAGTTTCCATGTCAGTCCCGATGTTCAGACTGGCCAGCAGGGTGGGCCGGAACAGGGAGGCCACAGTGAAAACCAATAGTTTTTGTGGAGGAGGACGGGGAACCAGAAACTAATCTGGATGTGGCCAAAGAGTACAAGAAGGTCTAGATGTATGGACAGAGAAGACTGTGGTCCGGGAGAATTGTTTCCCTATTTGTCATACAGCAGGTCTGGGTGACGGTAAGTTATAGACTACGGCCTTCAGGGGATTTGATGAAGGGGATGACGTGATGGGTTTTAGTTTGAAATGTTCGAAGAAGTGTGAGATTGGGCACTTGAGTGCTGACTGCATAGACTGAGAGATAAGGTCACTAGGCTTTGGTGAGGAGAGGCATATGGGTAAGGAGAATTCACCGGCCGCACCGCACCGTCCTGCAGGAGACAGGAGTGCAGAAGGTGCTGGCGGGAGCTGGACAGCGCATTAGGACTCTGCGGCCCTTGGTCGCGCGGCAGCCTGTCCGTCCTTGGCTTCTCCTGTGCTCACAGCTGTCCCCGCACAGCTCTGTGCTGCGCGTGACGGTGCAAGCTAGCGGCTGCACACCCTGCCGCCCGCCGTGCTTTTCTGCCACATGAGCCTCCCCTCTGGCCTCACAGACAAGTTGTGGTGAAGTCTTCGCATGGGAATTTCATGTGCTATTCATCTTCCTCAGTATGTGCCTAGAAAACATCTTGATCATCCTGGTTTTCTTTAAATGCATAATTAATTAAAGATCACATTCTAAATATTTAATGCATGGCAAAAGCTTAAAGTGTTCTACCTTCGAGTATTTTCTTGAATATTTAGAAAAGAAAATACAATTAATAGTAAAATATTTACTTACGGGCACTGGCGACATCTTTAACAATTCATTTTTTTAAATAAGTGAAATAAGTTAGATAAATCTTTCTCAGATAATTTACTAATGAATGCTATAGGGTACCTAAAATACTCACAAAACAACGTATATTTTATGCGTGTAAATTTTGTTTGGACTTAAAATATGGAAAACTTTTCAAATATTTAAGAGAGAAGAATTCGTTTTGAGCCATGAATTTAGGAAACAGCTGTGAGTGTTCGGGATGGGGACTTTCAGAAGAGCAGATTCTGCCTCCTTCCTGGGACAAAAGGGAAGGAAATCTGTTGGCTCAGCTGGAGGAGATTGTTTTGCAACTTGAGAAAGGCTTTGATTTTCTTTTTCATTCTTTTTTTTTTTTTTTTTTTTTTTTTTTTTTTTTTTTTTTTGGAAGAAGCTGAAAGGCCCCAGTGGAGGAAATTGTGGAACCAGAGAAAGTCAAGTTTTGAAAGGCAGAGGAGAAACACAGCCAGGTTGGAGCCCGGCTCAAGGCAGAGCCAAGTGGACACACACAGGATGTCCTGCCTGTCCCGGCCTCCTGGGGGCCTTCATCCCAGAAAAGCCTGCAAAGGGCAGAGCATCACCGTATAGAACATTACATTTCATCCCAAGTCCAGAAATCACTCAAGGTGAAAGACAAAAAGTTCAAGACGTCCTCAGCTATACCCCTCTCATGGCGCCATAGTGACATAGACCCTCTCGCCTCAGTAAGCCATCTCCAGTTTAGATTTTGAAGTGCTTTGTATTGCGTATGTGAAAAATAAAGACTTGAGTCTTAAGTCCATATCGAGAAAATTGCCTCAGAAAGTCTGCTTCATTCTTCAGGACCGTGATTACAGGCCCATTCGTATTAAATGCCAGCGAGCTGTGGAACCGTAAGGAAAGGCCAGCCAGCCTGAGGCAGCTTAGCCAGGGAAGAGCTTCCCAGGTAAGAGCATTTTTGATTTTTTAAAATGAAAATGGCAAAGTAAACAGTTTATTCATAGGAGGTTTGTTTGACTTTTTCTTTTAAGTGTATTTTATTTTCACTTCTGGACTAGGAAGCCTCAAACCAAAAGGTCACTGTGGACTCCTGCTCACATGTCCTGGGTGATTAGTAGCCACATTCTACTCTAGAGCAGAGAACAAGAGAATGTGGGGAAAAAATGCACACATGCCTCTGTGCATGTGTGTGCACGCACGCACAGGGGCACACACAATCCTTGTTAACAAATTCAAAGACCTCTTTGGGAAAAAATGATCCCTGTGAGGAAGAGGTGATTAGATGATGTGTGGACTTCTTTCCGTAATCTACAGAAACTGTTCTGTGTCAAAGGCACAAAATTGCAGTAATTCTTCACAAACCATAACTTTACTAGCAACTCAACATGATGGTTAAAATAAAAAATCCCTCTAACTTATGTCTGCCTTAAGATGACTAAACGTTACATTTTGAGTAGGACTATTGATCCTATTTTTTTGTTTATTCATGCCAACAATAACACGTACGCCACCACAGTGCGTCTGGGAATGTGTTGAAGAGTGAAGTGAGCATGCCAATTCCCGGTCTTCCAGTTGCCTGGAGGTTGTGTTTTGTGTGGCCAGCAAGAAGTCTGGGCAGAGCTGTTGTAAGGAGTAGTGTCAGAGAGCAGGCTGAGCACCCGGGCGGTGGAAGGCAAGGCCGTGGTAGGAAGCTGAGCAGAGACAGAGCATGGGACAGGCCGGAACACGCAGGAGGACTTGGGAGTCAAAAGCACGCATCCGTGTAGCCTTTGTATTCACCTCCCTTTAAGAACCTCTTTGTCTCTTCCTCTCGCCCAGGTGTGCATTTATTTGTAGCACTAAACTCCATAGCAGCTTATAAAAGAGAACTGAGATAGAAGATTCCAATTAAGATGTTTACAGTTGAACCTGGCACCATCGCAATAGTGCACTGAGTATCTGTGTGTCAGGACCACATCTCAAATTGGTTATTTCTTTTAGTGTCTGAGAATTGTCCCCAGTTCTGTTATTGGTGTAGTGAAATGAATCTGGATTGAATTTTGTAAGTTTAAGAAGGAGACATGCCATGGCTCTAGGCTTTCTCAGAATACATCACTGCCGACTGGTCTCCATTACCTCCTAATGCATGCACATAATGTTTCTTTATATATATTTATCTGCATATTTTTACACTTACTTCTATACTGCTTCACTTTAATAAGAACTTGATCAACCTGTGCGTTTCTTGCAGCATTTATGCTTTTAGTCCCTCAGTATCTCCCCTTAACTAGAGGCAAGTACATGGTTTACTTTAATATAAAGAAAATTTGATGCGGTTGACAGATATTTTCCCATAACTTGTAAAAACTTATTCAAATCAGTGCCGTATACCTTTGCATACTGGCTTTACTTTTTTTAGGTTGCTTTTACTTTTGGTCAGAGTTGAAATGATGTGAAGTTAAAAATTTCAGTTGAATTTCTAACCGTAATATTTATACTTTTACAACACATACATAATAACATTTAAAATCAGATGCATTCCTAATATTTTTTTCTGAATTGTTTCATTTTATGTGAAGTTAAAAAATCCAGTTTCAATCAGAAAAAAAAAGTTACATGACCATTGACTGTAGACACTAAATCAAAATCTGCTGGAGAAAATGATAAATAACCCACAGCTCAGTTACTGACACTCCGTTTAAGATGTCCATGAAGCCCTGAAATGCTGGTGTCAAGCAGGCCACTAGAAGAGCAGTCACAGAGGCCGTGTGCCGGGGCTCAGCGAGGACATGATTGGAAGTGTTGAGTCGCAGATGATGCCTCAGCCGTGAAACCTGTTGAGATCATCAAGAGATGGAGCCTCGGCTCTGGAAGCCTGTGGTGTTGAGACCAGACAAGCCTTTTCTGCTAAAGTTCATGGACTTCCGATTCCTGTCCATATGAGGTTTTGGGACAGCTGTAAATCAACTTTGGAGTGTAAGTGCTGCTAGTTTATTTTAAAGATCTTTGAAGTTGTTTTATAATAAATGTAAAATATGTACTTTTTATGTTTCGGTACTGGGGATTAAATGCAGGGCCTTCCTCCCCCAGCTCTTTAATTGTTTAAGATAGATTCTCACTAAATTACTAAGTTGTCCAGGCTGGGCTCAAACTTAGAATCCCCTTGTGTCAGCCCCCCATAGTGCTAGGATTATAGGACTGTACCACCCACACTAGCTCTATTTTTTAAAAATCTATTTTATTTAAAAAATTCTAATTGAGATTACATCATGTGTTTATATCATTTTGACCATCCTACAGGGGCTAATTCCTTTTGCACTACAGTGACTAGGAACACAAGCCTTAGGGCAATAGGTACTTGAAAGATTTACTTGTGAAAGTGGCCTAGGAGTCTGAACTGCCCAGCCGTCTCCACAGAGTGTGCCTTGTGGCCAACAGAGAACTGAGGCTTTCCTGCAAATCTGCTTCGCTGTAGTGACAGGAGCCACCCTTGAGCTGTGGATGGACTCCTACTCCTTGTGAATAAGATTGACTGAATGAACCAAGTCGCCCATGCATTTCAGAGACGTACCCTAGGTTTGAGATTTCCATCTCATCTCCGAAGTACTTTGGAGCATTTTGTTATCTGACACTTGACGAGTAGTCTTAGTTGTATCTTCATGCTAAAATTGTTACAATCGAATTGAATAGAATTTCACGTAAGATGATTTTTAGAGCAAAGAAAAGGAGAGAGAGCTGGGCTTCGTCTAGGTACGGAGTAGGCTGTGCAGCAGTTTGTGTGCGCTTGATAAGGCGTTAACTCATGAATTACCAAAGGTTGTCTGCTGCTGGCTTTCGTCGCAGCATATGGCCTGGGAGCAAGGGGTGTGGATTTGTGTGCGTACGTTTAACTACAAGAGTCTGTACAGATAGCTGTCAAAAGAACTTAGCAATTATTACAATATAATCCTTGTAGTTAGTTCATAATATTGTACTGCTTGGACATCTAATGTGATAGAGTGCTTCTGAAAGGTAAAGAAGATGGAAAACCAAAATTTTTGTAGTGTATAGTATAGAGAAAAATAATTGAAAGCAAAAGTTTCTTCCTGATCAGAAATCATTTCCACAAAGGTAGCAAGGAAAGTACTTTTATTTTTCCCCCATTTTATTGATATTTATAGCCTCAATACGTAATGTTTACATTGATCTTGAGTATTTTTTTGTGTGTGTATTGCGTCAAAATTACAAATCTTTCCCCTCTCCCTTTTCAACCCTTCCATCTCCCCCCAACTCCCATTATTCCCCTCAGTTACTTCTATGAAATAATTGTGATCTGAATTTCTCATATTAGAGAAACCATTTGATATTTCTCCTTCTGACTCACTTCACTAAGTGTAATGGTCCCAAGTTGCCTTCATTTACCTACAAAAGCCTCCAACCTGTCGGTCTTTATAGGTGAGTAGTATTCCCTTGTATATAAATACCACCATTTATGTATCCATTGGTCTGTTGATGGGTATTTTGGTGTCTTCCACATTTTAACTATTATTAGTTGTGCTGCTATGAACATGGGTATACATGTATTTGTTATGTGATGTTTTTAACTCTTTCGGGAAAGTTCCAGAAGAGGTATCACTGGATAGAAATGGATATTTGTTTCCAATCTTTTGAGAAATTTTCATACTGCATTCTGTAGTGGTTTTATGAAGGGAAATGAAAACTTTGACTTAAGGTGGTTTTACACATTGGAGGAAGGTGCCTATTGAAGTCAGGTTCTGGGCCTTTCCCAGACACTGGAAGGAGGAAATACTGTCTCCTGAGGTGTTTTCATGTCAAGGAGACACCTCCCAGGCCTTAGAGGTAGTCGTTCCTGTCAAAAAAAAAAAAAAAAAAAAAAAAAAAAACTGGCAAAAGATCTACTTAGTGTAATACTTAAGATTACCAGTTACCCAAAGGAAGTGCTGAAAAAGATGAAGAAAAATTTCTTCCTGTATTTTCAATAGGGAAAATTAAGCTTCTTTTTAAAAAAATTTGCATTTGTCCTTCCAAAAGCAAGAAATAGGACTCTTCTTTAAAATTCAGTTAAGTGATACATATTTCAGACTTGGCCTCTTTGGTTGGGGGAGGAGAGGAAGTTATGCAAGACTGTAGGAAGGAGATAATGAATGACAGAGATTGAGAAAAGGTTAAGATTTAGAAACATGTAACTGACATCGAAGGCCTTTTGGGGTGGGGACAGTAATTGTCTTCTTTTTGGGAGAGAGTGGAGCACCTGGACTGGTGGCTCTGGGTCCTTGCATTATTACACGTGACTTGTCCACTTGGGCAGAGAGGTGAGCACCGGCTGCTGTTGGTGGGCAGTGCTGGGAGGGGAGGTCAGAGAGAGTCGAGAGTGACACAGAGTATTACTCCAACTGACAGGTTAAGTTAGGGCAAATTTCCTGTGACAGTCTTGGAGAGAGAATCTGAGAGAGCTGTTGGGGCTGAGCTCGACATGGAGCCGGTGACGGCCGTTAGCAGGAGCTCAGACTGGAGCTAGTGGAAGGCATTAGCAGGAGCTCAAGGCTGCTAGTGGGAGGAGCTTGGAGGTTCTCCAGAGACCTTCACTGTTAGTTGCTCACCTGTGGCTGGGACAAAATACTTGGCACCCACAACTTAAGAGGGGAAAAGTTTATTTTGGCTCATGATTTTTAGAACATTCCCTTCATCGTCAGCTGGCTCCTGGGCATAACAGTCATGAGAGAAGGGCATGGTGGAGAACAGCTGTGTATGCCGCACCTGACAAAAGTAGGCGGGCCACCAAAATATAGCAGTGTGCGTTGTCTTGGAGAATAAAGTAAGTTTAGCTTGCGTGAAATAGCATGTAGAGTGTATGAAAGAAATTTGCTTGCCCTGCCTTACTGCTGAGTGTCTTTCAGATGGTTATCTAGTGTAAGGAAATGATACATTAGAGAAAAACAGGTGTCTCAGCTACCTCTTCATTGCTGGGACAAGATACCCAACACTCACAATTTAAGGGATGAAAGATTTATTTTAGCTCACAGTTTCAGAAGCTCTCATACAGACCATGCATGGCTGGCTGGCAGAGGGGGAGGAAAGCCAGTCACAGCATCACCGACAGGAAGCCCAGTAAAGGAGAAAGGGCAGAACTAGTGGACGCTGTTCCAGGTTGTGTTCCCGGGGTCCACCCCTTCTGGGGGCCAGCCTCAGTGCTCCCCCACTTCTGGGGTAAGCCACAATGACTCACCCCTTCCAGGTCCCATGCCTAATAATGTGCTGCACAACCATAATCTGCAGCACATTCCTGATCCACGACACACCTGTAATCAGTAATCTACTGCATGCTAGTCTTCTACTACACACTTACATCTACCACATACCCATAATCCACACCTCCTAATCAGGTCCCACCTCCTATTAGCACATGCTTCCATAGATAATTTATAAGATCCAAATACATGAGGTTTTTGGAGGACGACCCGGATCCAAATGCAATAACAGGATACTGTAGAATGTATAAATCAAAACTTAAAAATGACCAGGAAAAAGGAACATACACATCCATTATGTCATTAACATAATTCAGCTGTAAACTTGTCTAGGCTGTGTAAGAGCCTAATAATTTAAAAAATATGGTTAGTTGTTTATTCTCTTAAAAGCAAAGAAAGCCAATTAGAACAACTAATGGTTTATTACAAATTCTCACAGCACTCTTTTATATACAGTTTTAAAATTTTATTTATACTGTTAATGTATATGTTTGCAATATACAGAAGTAACATTCAGTCCAGGGAGTTGGGACACTCACATGTCACGTCTGGATCTCACTGATTTCCTCCTCCTTCTCTTTCATCTCTCTCTTTTCCCCAGATTTTCCCATCTCCTCAAAGCCTACTTCCTGCTGCCTACCATCTCTTGTATTATCTCAGGGTTCACACAAGAGAGAACGCATGCAATATTTAACCTTCTAAGGCTGATTTCTTTCATTAGGATTATGTGCAGTTTTATATAAAAGGGCAAGGGTGAGGTAGCCAAAGCAGTGGAAAGTGACCAGTACATATTTACATACAGTTTCTGATGGGTCGGTGTGGTGTGTGCATAAATTCAAGAGTTTGCCAAGTTAGATTATGGTTTGATCATAGAGGGTGCGATTAACAGGGTGAGTAAGGTGCTTGCTCTTTATTCCGTTGGTGAGAGGGAGCTGTGTGAAGATTTTGAGGACAGTGGATGAAATGACATCACCTTTAGAAAGACAGTTGAGGCGTTTGTGTTTGACATAGATTAAAAAGAGGAAGGGACTGAACGCAAAGCCAGCTGGAAGATGATGCAACAGCCTAGAGGTGAGAGTGAGTCTGTAAAGAGAGGGAGGCGAGTGGGAACATGGAAGGGGTGCTGTTGAGGAGGAGTCCACAGAGCTTGCTGTCCACTCAGTATGGATGGGGAGATAGTTGTCACATTGCTTTAAGACACAGAAGGATAAGTAACGACTAATCCATCCAAATTAGTAGGAGTCGGGAACCTAAAAGCAAGGACAGACTTGTGTGGGAGGTAACTTTAGGTTTGGGGATGATTTTGAGGTGTCAGTTGATGACATTAAGGAAGCGAGGTTCACGAAGTACCTAGGACTGCGGAACTGAAGCTCAGGAGAGTGAGACTGGATACACCACGTGCTGTGTTGTTAGAAGCGTAGGCCACATCGCAGGAGTCGTGGTGTCACGGCTTAAGTGTTATTCATGTGAGGTTCTCTGGCAAATGCATAGAATATCAAGTCTAAAAATCAGATTCAAATTTTGGTACCAGGAAAAGACATTCTTTCCTTACAAGCCTCTAAATAATTGTGGTTTATTATTATTGTGAATAACCACATAACAGGAATGTGAATCTGTATTACTGAAAATAGAAGCCGGCGTGGTTTTGTGGGGCAGGGAAAGAGACTTGTCCTTTTGAAGTGCATAATATTAGCCTGTTTCTAGGGAAACACCCCAGCCAACCTCTCGGTGTGTTTATGAATTCTTTTCTCTGTTGCTTGTGGAGCCTCGAAACAGGAACATCCTCGGGGCTGTCGCAGGAGCTAGGAGTGAACAGCGTATCAAGGGGCACAATGACAAACATGTCTTTGTCCGCTGTGAGTCTGTTTATTTTTGCTCATGTCCCATACTGAAAGATTTGCCACATAAGGAAAGTAGAATGCACTTTACCTTTCCGCTTATGCGTCAGAGAACCAGTGGCCCCAGGACATGTGACCGTTGTCATCTGATGGAACAGAGCTTCACCCAGTGAAATCAAGGGGAGGTTTATGGTTCACAACGCTAAGCCTAAGACTCTATATAAGAGTCTGTAGAAGGGAGGGAAGGAAGCTTAGCTGCAAATGGTAAGGTTTATTGAACCAGACTGTCTCATTCCTCAGCCAAAGCCGAGCTCACACAGGACGCCTAAAGATCTTTTCTCGTGTAAAGCAAAGTCTAGCTGGACCCCCTGGCTTAGGCCTGTCATCCCGACCCTCTCAGAAGCTGAGACAGGGGATAACACATTTGAGCACAACTTGGCCGACTTAGGGACTTACTGAGATCCTGTCTCAAAATCAAAACTAAAAAAGGGTCTGGGAGTGTAGCTCAGTGAGAAGGCCCAGGGCTTGGTGCCTAGTACCACACAAATAAAAGAAAATAATAAATGAAATAAAATAGAATAAAGTCTGGGGCAATTTCCCATCTTTCCTTTTGCTATCCTGGGGTGGAGTCTTTGCCTGGGCTACCTGGGGCTCATTTCTTTGCCTGGACGGTTCTCCTGGATTCTTTTTGCAGAGGGACTCTGTCCTCATTCCCCTGTTTTCCCTTTGCATGCTGCCTTGGGGTCCTTTATCTGATATCCATTCCCCAGGCACCACTGGATGCTTGTTCATGGGCAGACTCCAGGGTCCTTGGCTCTGTTCGTTCAACTCTAAGAGTTTCCTTAACCTTGCAACGAAGCAACTTCCCTCTTCTCATGGCAAGGACTGGGTAGACGTGGGACTCGGAGGACAGATGCTGAGGAGAAGTTAGAGAGGATGGAGAGTCAAGAAGTGTGGGTCCTGAGTGTGGTGCTTGGTGTATCTCACACTGCCATTGTTGTTCTGTGAAGTTGGGCTGATTGGCATTTGGTAGTGGAACATCTTAAAATCAGAGCCCTCAAATAAAATTAAAATGCCAGGAGGAACCAAGAGTCCATCTCCTATGTGTGACCAGAAGACCGTGAGAGGAATGGAAGGACACATTTTTTTGGTATCATTTGATGCCAGAGAGTCATCACTTGAGGAAATGTGGCAGCATTCAAGCAGAGACCACACAAAGGTGCTGCAGAAACCCAGAAGTCTCTTTCTCTCTTCTCTCCCTTTAATACTAGGGATTAATTGACATAGTAAGCTACATACTATTTTATTATAACTTTTGAAACAAGGTCTTGCTAAGTCATCAAGGTACTCAGGTTGGATTTGAACTCTCAATTTTCCTACATCAGCCCCCAAGAGTGATGGGATTACAGGTGTGTCCACGACATCTGGCTGATGGCAGAATTCTCTAAATCTTCAACGGTATTTAAAAAACAGTCTAACATAAACGTTAAATAAAATGTATATTTTACTCATTCTATTATTAAAAACAAGCCCCCAAACCTCGTTCCTCTTCCACGTAGAGGCAGAGCCGCCCTAGGTCTTAAGCCACGTCGATATCTGAGTTTGGATGTGGGTTGTTCTGTTAGGTACTGGCACATCCAAAGCAGACAGAATCAGAAGCAGAGCCTCTTGTGAAACTCTCTCAGGAACAGAACTTCTTTTCAGAGGGCACAGCTTGTTTCACGCACATTCAATTTCCATTAGTTGATCTGTAATTTTTGACCGCTCATCATCGCCGTTAGTGCTTTTTCCAGGAATTTGATATTAGAATGAGTCACGTTTGTGTCAGAAAGAAACACATACTGGGTGTTTTCTAAATTTAATTGTAACCCCTACCTAGGAGGGGGGTATCAACAGTGACCACATTTTTATACGTAAAGAAGTGGAAGGTGAATGAAAGCAACTTCCTCAAAAATACCGAGCTAGGAAGCAGAGATGGGCTTTCCGCCTTGGTCTGACTTCATCACAGCGCCCGCAGTAACAGCTTGCTTCATTTTGCTTTGTTGTTTTTGACAAGTCTTGGTTCTTATTTCACGTAGAAATATTACTTAATATTAATATGAATTTTTCCTCCTGCGCACTCCATAAACAGCAGGTCTTTGCTTTACACTTAACCTTCCTGCCGCCGGATCTTGTTTCTGTCTGGCCTCACTCACTGTCAGCATGGAGTGTTCCGTTTCCTCTGCTTGGTTGCGTTTTCTGCTTGTTCAGCAGTGTTAGAGCTGATCAACACAAACAGCCCTGACATCAGATATACTTATATATTTATTAAAATGATATGAAAAGACTTTTCATTATTTCCCAGTTAGTTTTACAGTGTTTTCCACCTGCTTGAGAATCCCTTAAGAGGGCCAGAGAAACATGGAGGCCACGTGGGTGGGTGTGCTACCCCAAACCAATTAGCTGTGAAGCGCGAACCCCAGTCTTGTCTTCTTTCTCCCAATGTAGGTCCCCAAGGGATTGGAGTAACTTTTCAATTAGTCTATTTGTTGATGTTTCTTTGTATTGGTAGTTCAATAGTCAAATATTGTTTTTGTCTTCGTATCTCTTACTAATTAAAAAAACATTCTATTTTTTTTTGAAGCCCGTACCTAGCTTGTCAGAAACTGCATTCTTTTGTTTTACTAGATTCCTAATTATCACAAGAAACAAAGCTATCACATGCAAATTACATTTAATTCCTTTGAGTCTCAGCAAGCACTTCAGTACTTTACTTCTAAGGGAAAGTTCCAACTCTGGCGACAGCCACAAAGATTTTGTCTCCTGCATTTTGGCAAATGTGCCACACGTGAAAACTATTTTACAAGGAGAATTGAGGAAAGTTGTGAGATGGGTTTTCTCTCTGTTTTCGGGAAGACAAATGCTGTTAATTCTATTGCCTTAGCAGTTGCAGCTCGGGAAGAGCTGGTGACAGCGGAGCAAACCTAACTGTAAGCCATAGCATTTCAGAAGCAACGGCTCAATAAGTAGTCCACGAAAACATGTTTGAAATTAATTGGTATATATGTTTTGACTCGGGGTTGGGTGAAGTCAAGTAATGATGGCCAAAACATAGAAAAAGGGATGAACTCACATTCTCCTGCTCTTTTGAGCCTTTTAGTAGTTCACAGAAAAGCGGTGAGTTATTTAAAGTTGATCATTGAAATGAGATGCTGTCCCCAACCCTGATCCTGCCCAGGTCGTAGCTTTACAAATTAGCCTTTCCTTGGACAACACTCTGAAGATATTAAGAGAGTTTTAAAATTTTGAAGACTTTGTCTATGTATGAGAGAATAATTTGAATGTACTAAGACTAAATTATAATATGTGATGTAATGTGGCAACAGAGAATCTACATGGACTTTAGTAATAATGATGACACATTACTTTCAACTAAGGAGGTTTGATTTAAGTGAGACATAATCTACTTAATCTCATGAGTACACACAGAATTGTTTGCTAATTGTGAGTGAAATGAGTAAATGTGTACCACAATTGGATTTTTCCTCTTTTATTTTTTTTCCCTGTGATCAGGAGCCATTTGGACTGTTGCTTCAAGAAATGCATTTTAATTGAAAATTGCAGTTAGTCTAGGTTTTCGTGCAATGCAAAATATACAATGATTTGAAAATGTAAAGATAAATTGTAACCATTAAAAATTGATTAGGAACAAGTAAAAAGAGATTGCCAAATGCTTCCAAAGCATGATAAATATACGTAATTAATCTGATGCTACCTCTGTGGCTTCATAGGGAAGAAGAAACAGTAAACATTTGGTTAAGAAAGAAACATTGGTTGTTAGTCTTCTACTCCAACTGCTGTGGAGCTGTCTAAATTTTGGAATGATGACACAGACCCTGTTATATAGCAGTGGAATCAAGGGAGGCCTTGTAGGGTAGCCATTGATTGTTGGGGCCAGTCACCATCTTTGAACATTCCCTTTACATTTTGTTACTTTCTCAAAGGAGTCTCACTTCTTGAAAGCGCGCGTCCTGAGGCATCCTTCCTGCGAGGTCAGTTACATTTCGGAAAGTCAAGTACAAACTTAGAGACAACAATCAGAGGAGACTGGGCACGAGCCCCGTGTCCCCACGGACACGACGCTGAAGGAGCACTGTTCTCCAGGCTGGGGCGTGATGCTTTGAAGTCAGCCTCAGTTCTGGGGATTACCTGGTGCCTGAGGCAGGGCTGCTCCATGTGGACTGCCCTGCCTGCATGTGGGTGTCGCTTCTGTCAGTGTCAGCAGGGTTTGTTCACCTGTGTGCTCAGTGCACCACCTGAGATCGTTTAATAATCGTCTTGTCGGATTGGATACTGGGTAAAATTCTTGTTTACAAGTAAGAAACTATAATCCAATGTATGATTGAAGAAAATGGTGTGTGTTTAAAAAATCCTCACTTTGAACTCACTTATCTCATCATTCTTGCCACTTTTTCCTCATTTTATTGATATGTAAAAATGCAATACATAATGTTTACATTGATCTGAGTATTTTTTGTGTATACCTATCATGGCAAAATTATAAATTCTTCCTCTCTCCCTTTTGACACCCCAACACCTCCCCTTCCCCTCCAACTCCCATTATTCCCCTTAATTAATGCTATGAAATCATTGTGATCTGAATTTCTCATATTGGAGAAAACATTCGATATTTAACCTTCTGCTTCTGACTCACTTCACTGAGCAAACAAGTTTATGAACTGCTCGATAGAGGACACTACAACCCTCCACTTGATGGTCTTGGGTTGCCTCCATTTACCTACAAAGCCTCCAGCCTATCTGTCCTTACAGATGAGCAATGTTTCGTTGTGCATAAATACCAGTTTATGTATCTGTTGGTCTGTTGATGGATGTTTTGCTGTCTTCCACGTTTTAGCTATTGTTAGTTGTGCCTGCCGCTTTCTGGAGCAGTTCTGGACTTCCTCCTCCGTAAGTGACGTTAGAGTGGCATTGTGGCGCTGCCTCGATTCCTGAATTGACTCAACTCATTCCCCTTTCAGGGTCATTTTGAACCTAGGGAAGAGCCAGAGTCGCACAGTGCCACATCTGGTGAGGAAGGTGGTTGGGGTCACACTCACGTGGTGTTAAGAGCCTGCCCTTCTGCTGGGAGGCACTAGGCAGCGGCGTCACAGCACTTTTCTTTCCTCTTAGTCACACCTCAACGGGACACTCAGGAAAGAGGACGTCCATTGCTTCCGAAAGTGGCAAGAACGATGGAATAACTGAATTTTAAGCAAAAATGAATATATGATGGGGGATTAGTGGTGGTGTCATTTATTGTAATACATTTAAAATGTATACATCACTGTGCTTTTGTCATACCTCATACCCACTGTACTGCCGATAGAATTTCTCTCTCGAAGTTTGTGAATTTTCGTTGTCTTTCCTCACCTCACTGACTTCTGCTTACCTGATAGAAGGTCTCGGGTGAGGATTCTCAGAATCAGACTCGGAGATGGAGGTCAGCAGGCAGGACAGGGGCCAGACTTCCCAGTATGGGTGACGATTAGAGCAGGGACGTGTGCCGGCGGGGTTCTGAGGAGGAGCACCCAGTTGGGAGGAGGAAGGGCATCAGGATTCAGCACAGGTGGCTCTTGAGCTGTGAGGTGGTTTCAAAGACCCCATGAGGTCCAGAGAAAGTTGGGAGACTTGAAGGACCCTCAGAACCACCCTCCATGTAACCACAGCAGGATGTGGGAGGGATAGTCCAAAAGCTGGCTAGCTTTGAGCCAAGTGGATTGTTTTCATCGGGAGTGATTTGGCATGGAGTTTCTAGTTGAGCAATCCCGGCAGCTGAAGTACACATCCGGAGGGCTGTGGCATCCTCTGTGTAGCAGTTCGTAAACTTGTTTGCTATGAGGTCTTTCTACATTTGTTGTCCCAGAATATCAAGGGCTCTGAGCCTCATGGAAGATGTCTCCAAGGGGTCAAGTAGTAACACATATGTCTGAAGTACCTGAGCTTCAGAGACAAGATGGCTGTCTCAGCCATGGCTCCAGTAGCTACCTGCTGTGTGTCCCCAGTTAGTGTATCATGTGTATCTCTTTCTCAACATGATTATAAACTGGAGACAATAATTCCTTACTCATGCAGCTAATTGTCAGTTTACCTATGTAAAGAGCATATGCATTTTTTTTTAGTATATCATAAATACTCTATGATGTTAGCTGAAATTCCAGCACTGCCTGGAGTCTGAGACAGTGCCTGGTACATACTAGGTACTGGATCATCCTTTTATCAGAGGGACACACACGTATCAGGGGTCGGACAGAGGAACGTAGAGATTGTCACTGCAGAAATAGCACATGGAAAGATATTGAGACTCTTAACTGTCATAAGACATTTTTTTTCCCTACAGGAGATAACAGTTGTTTAAATGAAAACAAAATTTTTTAGTATCGAGGTGATTTGGTTACAGTCACAGTCACCTGATACAAAAAGACAGCTTTATGGTATAAGTAAAAGAAAATAAATACAGAGAAAGGAAGGGAAGAAAGGAAAATAAAGGAGAAAGAATGAAGGAAGAAAAAGAATAAGTACAGAACAGACCACGATTCTGGGGACTCACCTTCCAGGCACTGCATCTCCTGAAGACGAGTGGTTGGTCGCGGATGTCCAGTCCAGGAACGGGGGGAGATGTTAGCCAAAGGCCTCCTGTATTCAGACTGGGATTTCCCCAGTGGTAGAGTGCTTGGCACCTGGTGCTTGCTGAATTTTGAGGAGGTGATTGGCATGTTGCTTGCTGGAGAGGAAATGTTTTAGGATTCTTCAGACGTGTGCTCTCTAAACACACACTGCTCTCTAAATTAGAAAGAGAACAATGTAGGTATTTTGTCAGGACACTAATGGAAAACAACAGGGTGGCTTGACTTGACTTTCTCTATTTTTAGGGAACCATCAGCCATTGCTTTTGGCACTGTAGGGGGGAGAATCATCTCTCAGGGGCTCTCCAGGAGATTACAAAGTTTTTTCTTTTTTCCTTTCTCAAACTTGATTATAAAATATAAAATATTTACCATACTCTTAGAACAAACAAACCTGTGGCTATAATTTGTGATGCTGCCCTTTTTCTAAGCAGGAAAATAATATCTGCTTCTTGGAATGCTGAGACATTATATTAGGACATGGGGAAGGGACAAAATAACATGGTGCCAACTGGAGAAGTGGTTTTGTTCCTAAGAGATGCTACAATTATGGTATTATTTTTACTCAGTTTTATGAGAATTTCCATCATTTCAAAAAAAGGAAAATTTAAACACACAAGGAAAACAAAACAAAACAAAAACCTGTCTGATGGGTTTTGGATCCAGTAATCACTGTGGGCCTGCAGGGTCTCAGCGCAGGGCAAGATGCTCCACGCGGGGTCATGGCTTTCAGGCATGTTAAGCAATGATTAAGAGTAAAGTTCTCTAAGGAAAGTGTGAAATGTTCCCAGAAGAAAGTACACGCTGATATTTCTGAGCATTTATAATCGTTTTGAGTTTGAAGTAAACGCTTTACTTAGATGCTGCGTCACAGTTCCCTCCCTGTGGCTCTGCGGCGTAGGAGGTGGCCTTCAGTTTACAGAGGAAGACACTGAGGCTTAGTGATGCTGGACAGTCGTGAGAGTTGTGTGGCCCCACATCCCCTTGCTGCCAAGGAACTGGCCTCACTTATGTGGATGGACTGGAGCACTACCCGTGCTGTGTGTGTGTGTGTGTGTGTGTGTGTGTGTGTGTGTGTGTTTGTGTGTGTGTGTGTGATCGGTGTGGTTCTGGGCATTGAATCCAGGGCCTTCTCTCTGAGGTACAATCTCAGCCTGTTTTCGTGTTTGACAGAGTCTCAGTAAGCTGCTAAGCTGCCTTGGTTGGCTGCTGACTTGTGATTTGCCCTCCCAGCCTCTCAGATTGCTGGGATGACAGGCCCAGCTAATAACATCCTGTGTTTGACCTGGAGGTTATCTAGAGTCAGTATTAGATTCTTTAAACTGTTAGACAAAACATTGAGGTGTTTCCTCAGGGGGTGTGCTAGAATCCATTAGAAACAATCTGAAGTGGAAATCACTAATCTTTTCTGTTTGAGCTTCTGGGTTTCTCCAGAATTCTCCACATATACCTTGTATCCAAAGCCTAGGGAATGCTTGCTTAAAACAAACTCTTGGGTGTCAGCCTGGGCCTTCAGTTGGGGTTTAGAGACTTAGCAATGTATCTTATTCCCCTTCTTGTTGCAGGACATGATACCTGACACCTACTTCTTAAAGGAAGAAGGTTTGTGTTTCAGCTAATGGTTTCAGGTCTTGGGCCATGCATGATTGGCCAGCTCCCATGGTGGAAGGGACCGTGGGATAAGGTTGGTTACTGTGTGGTTGTCAGGACGCAGAGACAGAAAGGAGGAACTTGGGGCAAGAACTCATCCTTCCAGGTCACAATCTAGTGACTCCCCTCCAGCCAGGCCTCACCTCCTAGTAGTGCATAAGATCATCAATGGATGAATCACTGATGGGTATACAGGCCCCCGCCTACCCCTCCTTAAAATCCAATCACCTTCTGAACACGTAAGAACTTTGGGAGACGTTTTAGGTTAAAACTACAAAAGGGTAAAAACTTGGCAAGCACTTTCCCTTTTACCCAGGCCTAGTAACTTCAGGAAACACGATTGGAGCGCTGAATCCTGAGGAGAGGTAGGTGCTTCCCAGGATTTGTGAGAAAGGAATTAGTGTGGCCTTTGATTAATGGGCCTGAGAAAGAGAATAAGAAACGTACCTAAAAATACTACCTTAGAATTGGAAAGGTTGATGGGTGAGAACAGTAAGTTATTAAAAACCAAGAATAATTTAAGAACTAATTTTACAGATAATTGATAATGAAATGATCTGATAATAGTGCAAGGAGAGTACATAGGGATAAGTTTGGAAGAAGCTGTAATTAAGAGGATTAAAGAGGCCAGCCGAAAAAATCATTAAAGAAACCAAGATAAATGGTAGGGGAGCAGGAACAAGAAACCAACGTCCTGGAGATGTGGCAGTGCTAGGGAGCATTAGGTACTAGATTTATTTGAAAATTTGCATAGGAGATTAGAAGGGCGATACTTTGTCTTTGTAGGAAACTTTCGTGGGGAAAATCTCCCTCACTGGGTTACTGGGACTGAGGTTCTCTTTTGCTTTTTGCACTGTCACTAAATACATCATTTCCCACTGGCGTTTATTTACCAGTGCTCAGCTGAAAATGTGGATGTCGTGCCACTGAGTATGGCTGAATCATTTCTTATGTAGAAATCGTGATTTTAAAAACACGTGTAACTGTAAGAAGGAATTTTGCGTTATTCTGTAGAGCATCATTAGCTAAGGCTAACTGATTCAGTAGTAAGACAAGAAAAACTTATGCACTGTTACCATGTCGTTGCCTAGGCGTTTGAAATATTTGTCACTGATCTAAGCAATGATATTTGATTTGAAAATCTGTTTGAATATATATGAATAACAGTGAATATATTTCTAAATGTTATTCCATAGTCTGCTGATGCTTCTATTTACATATCAGTGCATAGGCTATTTATTTTCTTTGATTTTTACTTTTAACACCCAAGATTATACTTAAAATTAAGAGTGACAGCAGTTTTCTCTGTATTTAACAGGAAAGAGTTTAGGTTTTTCTTTTTCTTTTTTAATTTTTTTATTTTTTATTTTGAGTCAGCGTCTCACTGTAGTCCAGGCTGGTCCTGAACTCACTATGGAGCCCAGACTGGCCTTGGACTCACAGCAATCCTCTTTTCTCAGCCTCCCGTGTGCTGGGATTACAGGTGTGTGCCATTACTCCCAGTTGATGTGGTGCTGGGGAATCGAACCCAGGGCCTTGCACTTGCTAAGCAAGCACTTTAATCACTGTGCCATTCCTCCAGTCCAAGTTTTTTTTTTTATTCATTTCTTACAATGTGTACTGTTAGACGGTAGTAAGATAGTCTGAATTAGATCTGCATGTTTTGTTAATATTTCATTTAGTGCTTTCATTAGAAATGCATTTTATCACTATTTTTACTTTTCTATTTATATGATAAATTATTTTTCTGTTTTTCATATACAGAAAAAATAGGCTTCCTGATAGAACTCTTCATGATGTATCTTACTAAATTCCTGGAAGAAACTCTCATTCATATATATCTGTCTTGCTATTATGTATACCCTTCTGGATTCTGTTTGCTAATGCCTTATATTGTACAATATGTATCTTACCGAAAAGTCTTTAGGATGATGAGGAAAATGTTAATAACTCTCTTACAAATAGTAAAGACTTTGACTTAAAGAAAAGTAAGAAAAAATATTCCAATTCAGCTATTAGGGAAATGTGTTTATGTAGATGCGCCCACAAAATCAAACACAGACAAAAACATGATATTGTGTTGTATTTTGACAGGTCTGTCAAAAAGTAAAAGAAATCATATTTCCTTTCTGTCACTGATTTTGATGTGGCAAAGAGTGAACTCTTCTACATACTAGGAAAAATGAGTACACAGCCACTCTTTAAGAAAGTAATTTGGCAACTTTCATGAAAACATAGTCACACAAAGGTTTATTTAGGGATTTCACTAGCAGGAATCTATCATATGAACCTGGAAAACTTACCTAGTAATGTGTAAAGGTTTTCAGTAAGAAAGATGGAAAGAATACTGTTGAAAATGAAGACACTGCCTCCCAATAGGGCAGGGCTGCACAAGAAATGGGGTGTCTATACAGTGGAATGTTGTGCTGCTCTTAAAATGTTGAATTAGTTCTCTACCAAATACTTTAGAGAGTCTTTCTGATGCATTTTGGAGTGAGAAAGACACAGTTCAGGAAATACTCTTTTAAATATTGTAAATTCCATACTGAATTCATGTAAAAACTATGTGTTCACATGTGCCCTACACCCTACACATCTTTCATGTTTTCTATGAAAAATAACTTGAAATATTTTCCTGCTATGAATATTCTGTTCTTCCTAGGGATGAAAATTTGTTTTCATGTATATAGAAAATTCAAGTATTTTGTCTAAAAATACACAGTGCCTTTTCATGTGTCTGGTGCCTATATATGCACATGCATAAATTAACTTAAAAAGACAACGGCAAAAATACAGACAACGGACTCCTGGTCAGTCTTTAAAAAGGAGAATCCTGTCACTTACCGCACATGGCTGGACCTGGGGGAAATGAGCCTGTGATGGGAAGATGGACACCGTGCGATCCCACTTGCAGGTAGCATCTGAAAAATAGGCAAATGGTGGTACCAACGTCAGGGAAGAAGGAGCCATGGAGCACTGCGCACCACTGGGCCCGGGGTGTCAGTTATCAAGACTAGCAAATCCTAGCGATGCACTCTGAGGCAACAGCATATTGTACAACCAATAGGAGGGCAGATCTTAAGTTCAGTGTTCTCACCAGGGTGATTAAGGAAACTCACAAAATCCAAGATAACATGATAACAACGCAGAAAATAAACAAAAACTTGGAGAGCTGTGATCTGACTAGATGAGAAAGAATTAGATGATAAAACCTAAAAATTATCTTACCAGATGAGATATCCCTTTTCCTAAACCCAAAGTATGAGCAATGTTAATACAGCAAGATAGAATTTAAGTCCTGTGATTCAGCAGAAGGAAACAAATTTAGCTTTGAATAAAGAGCCCTATAAAAATGTAAAGTATATTTCAATGTATCAGCCTGGGTGCAAAATTGAGGCTCAAGTCAGGTAGGCAGAAAGCAATCCAGGAGAACACGCCTCAGCAAGTGATTTATGGTAGCCAAAGGCGTGCCAGGGAGGAGGAGGCTCTGCGCCAATTCTGTTTCTGCCCCGGCTGGGGCACAGCGCCGCCTGGTGCTTTCCCATGCAGTGGTGAGTGTCTGTGACAGAAGCTAAGTGGGAACCAGCTTCCCTCCTTAGTAATGGAATCACCACATAAAGGCACATGGTAATGGGCGGTGGTATTGAGGAAGTCAGGACTCCTGAGAGTTCAAGACTTTCTTGGGAGTTTGTTGAGATGCTGAGTATGATGCCTGTCTGTATAGGACCAGTGTTTACATCATTACTGAAATTATGTCTGAAAGTGTAGCCTTTAGATCTATAAGCTAATTTTGAAAAATCAATATGACTAAAGCAGCTGTCTTTTTTTTTCAAGCCAATTGCATGCTTTGGCGTAGTGGCTGTGTGGATTTCTCTCTCCCCCACCTTTCTTCCCTCCTTTTTTCTTTCTTCTTCTTTCTCTTTCTTCCATTAATGCTGTACAGATAGAGACTGAAATTTTGTATTTAATTTCCCACCAGAAACTATAGTTAAACCTTTAATGTGTAGGATGATTATGTGAACTTATTATACCTTGAAAAAGTTAAGCAACATTTGGGAGGCAAAGGAAGTAGATTTACATAATACTTGTAATTATTAATTATGCCTAGAAATGTTTGCTAGTCCATATCAACTCGTATTCTACTATTATGAAGAGTAGTTTAAAATGATTTCTCTCAACTTGTTCCTGAGTGGACCTCCAAGGTGAGCATCTGGAGGTGGGAGGGTAAGTTGTGGGAAAGCTGGTTAGGCCCTTTAAGGAAAGGCATGCAAAAAAAAAAAAAAAAAAAAAAAAAACCCACAGAGAAAAAGGAACTCGCTTTGATTCAGCCATCTGTTTCTTAAACAAATATCCTTGTGCATGAGGGATTCTCTCAGGTGCCATAGATTGAGCAATGGCCAGAGAGTAAATGTCCCTGGAGTGCCTTTTCTAGTCTAGGTGTCCCTAGGCAAAGAATGAAAGCCAGTCTTAGAAATGAGCTCTAATGTGGCTCCAGGAAGGATATCACCCATGGGAAATAAAACTCCCTGGTAAAATAACGCCACCTTGAAGTTTCATTGTCACCGGTGCCTTAAATACCTAATATCAGTAGGGAAAATATAATAGAATTGAGGGAGAAAATTGCACCTAGAGATCTGGAGTTTCATGAACCCTCTCACAGGTTGTTGGAAGCCACTCCTGTTTCAGTAACCCCGAAGGACTGGAGCGACGTGAATTACTCACGTACACAAAGGTGCGGGTGGTGTTCCTGGCTTGTGTCTTTGCAAACAAATGAATGGGAAGTGTCCACTAGGCTCCTGGACATGTTTTTACTTTCCATAATGCGTTAATGAAGACCAGTGCCCATGAAGAAAGCCCCCGAGCAAACTGGGGCGTTGCTCTCCCAAGGCTGGGGACCAGCAGCCTCCCCTGGAGTTGCTTGGAAGCTGGACACCGACCCAGCAGAGCTGGCCTCAGAACCACCGGTACATTGACAGTCGGATTACGGAGCCAGCGTACTGTTTCATATGTAAAGACTGGTTTTATAATATGAAATTCTCTAAGTGACAGCTTGGGGAGAATAAATAAATTTGGCATGTGCCTACTGGAATATTTCGTATTTACTTGAAGTATAAGTAAATAGACGTAGGTCTGAAGCAGTCCTCCCCTTCCTCCCCGCCTCGCCCGGTCAGGGAAGTGCCCCGCCGAAGGGGCTCTGCGCCCCTTTCTTCTCCTAGCGGGAACAGGAGCCCTAGCTGTGCTTCTGGAATACGAGACAAGAAGGTGGCGGCTGCTCCTCTCCCCAGAGGAGACCCTCGAGCGGAGCAGCACGGGCACCACGGATAAGCTTCCGCGGGAGCGTCCACGGCAGAAGTCGCAGCTACCTCTGCATCTCCTAACCTTGGGCTCGGCTTGGCTGGGGGCGGGCGAACCGCTCCTGTGCAGGCCCCGCGCGGGCCTGTGCAGGAATTCCCGTCAGGGTCGGAGGCCCGCAGCTGGCTCAGAGTTGCCCAAGGGGTGAGTGTGCGGTGACCGTGACCCCTGGGGAGGAGTCCCAGGGCCCGGGGACAGGTGGCCGCTGAAGACTGAAGACCTCTGGAGTCTGGTCTGTATTCGTAATTTCTGTAAATCATGTGCGTATCTAGGAGAGCGGGGGAGTGAGGGGGAGGAGAGAGACAGAGTCAGAGAGACTCAGAGAGAGAGAGAGAGAGAGAGAGAGAGAGAGAGAGAGAGAGAGAGAGAGAGAGAGCGTGCACACGAGCAAGGGAGGAGTAGAGTTGTGTGTATGCCGCGGTGTCAGGAGAATTTGTGCAGAGTGGCAGCGGGAAGCAAGGCTGTCATAGGAAGGGAAAGATCAGCTGCGAGTCTTCTCCCCAAATCTTAGCTTGTTTGTGAATCCCAGGACCCTTTTGGCGACTCGCCATAAGCGTTCAACAAATGTTTGTGATAACAGAACTCTCAATTGAGTCGCACGAAGCTGTGCGCGTCCTATCCCTCTCTTTGGGATACTGTGCTTCCCACAACAGCAGGGCTTTATACAATTCCTGTAGCTCGTTAGGTGCCCACGTCCTCCACCAGGCAGGGATGCAATGGCTTTGTGTTTTTTCTAAGCTTATACTCTCACTCCAATCCGTTTTCTTTTGGTATGGAGTACATTTCTACTTGAGCATCTTGTTGAGTTGAAATCCTACAGTTGTTGGAGATTTCTACATGATACAAAACCAAATGGAAGTTCTTTGTTCATGGTATGAGATTAGCAAAGGTTTTTACTGATCTTTTAATAATAGCGGAAACCATATTAGCCTTTCTCCAGAGATACATTGATAGTTAAACATACACACATTCAGAGTTGATGGGGTTTGGAGATAGGCTTCAGCTTTACATGTGGGAGTATTCGATTGTTCTAGGCATCGCCCTAACATGCTAAAATTGATGTTCCCCTGTCATTAGCACCTTATGGTTTTCAGTGCTTGGTTCCGTGCTAGTGGCGCCTTGACTTACACAGTGGAGCAGAAACCAATAACTCTGAGCCGAAGTTTTAACATGTGCACAAGTAGGCACTTGAGGGTATAAATATATATTTATATAGACATGACATACTATTTAATGTATTTTAGAACCTATAAGAGCAAATGCAGATATTTTAAATTAGCATTAAGATATTCTATTTAACTTAAAATAGAATTTATTAACCTTTTGCTTTTACAAGCGGCTCTTGTTCTTTAAGAATGATTGGAAAATGAAAAAAAAGCACAAAATACAAATAATCTCACATCTGAGATATTCTGTCGGGTCAGTATTCTACTTTACAGCACACAGCATCTATTTTTCCTTGTCAAAGATGAGGGCAGCATTTAAATTCTAGTTCCTAGATACAAAGAAAAAACTCCTCACCATGTTCTTGTGTCTCTGGCTTGATACTTACTCGTGCCTTGTACAAACCCTGGAGAGCTCCTCAACTTCACAAATAACTATGATCCCCTCCGCTTCACACACAGCAGGTGTCAGTAAGTTGGAGGCCTGCTCCTGCGTCTGAGGTAGGTCTAGTGGTAGAGGGGCCACGGTCTTATGTCTGTGTGGGTTCATTACCAGTTGGTAGAACTAGAGAGTGTAATACAAATCAAGAGGTATCCAGTACAGTGGACACAATGGCTCTGTCCTGGCATTGTCCATTTTTCTTCACTCTTATACCTTGTGTGGTCTACCGCAGTCTTTCAACTTGTTTAAGAATCCCAGGAGAATGTCTTTCAGAAGCCTGTTTATTGGCATCTGTAATCAACCACATTGTTCATGACCGTTACTTTTAGTTAGTGCAATATCGAACTGTCGACGCTCCTACAGAGGGGGATCAAAGGACACTGCCCAGCCTGGAAGAATCGTCGCCCTGCAGCACTCTGCTTGTTCAAATTGAGGGTTCTTCAGCGAAAGCTGCTCCATCAACAAGTAGTGTCTTTTGCATAGCTCCTAAATTATTCATTAATGCAAATCCAAAATCTCATCACTTTATTCGAGAGCAAACATGAAAGAAAATTCATGCTATTTATTTCTTTAAAATACACCCTATCTCCTTTAGTCTTAATGTATTTAAATAATAATAGGTATAATTTT
Source organism: Ctenodactylus gundi (assembly GCA_004027205.1). NCBI lineage: Eukaryota > Metazoa > Chordata > Mammalia > Rodentia > Ctenodactylidae > Ctenodactylus > Ctenodactylus gundi. Next base: position 22,146 of record PVKB01000737.1, on the reverse strand, counting down.
GATATGCAAGGTTTCTCGAGCAATTTAGTCCTTTTAATAGCAAAGGAAAGACGAAGACAGGACTTGGCTGGTCCCTGTGACTTCTCAGAGAGTCCCAGCTGATAAAATGCATCTCCGGATATGTGAATTTTTCTTTGCTGGCAGCAAAAATTCTACTGATAGTTTCCTATGCCCTTCACACCTGAACAGTTGGTAGCATATGCTTAAATTGCTTCTCCCTTCCTTTGCCTTGGAGCTTCAGCACAGAAAAGAGTAAGGCCGTGGGCCTCTGTTTGGGAGCTGTAGAATCGTGGCTGCCGTGTTTGGGGTACCTCCTCCAAGGCCGTCCCCTAGCCAGCTCCAGCTTGCTGTGTTCCCTGCTCCCTGCAGGAGGGAGGGATATATGCACTGAAGATCCAGTAGCAGTAGCTTTGAGACTCTGAGATAACATGGGGGGGGGGCGTGGGGGGGGGGGCTCATGACCAGCTCCAATTACAGAGTGAAATCTAGTCTCAAAACAAAATATAGAACTGATGATTTAACTGTGTGATAATGAAATGTTTTTGAGGAGTGAACTCTGTGAAGCCTTTCCCCAACTTAGTACACTCACTGGCCAATGCATGAATGTGCCCTTGTCACCGTTGTGGAGTTGTGTGTGTATACTTGAGTTGTTTTTTTTTAAGTCTATAGAAATTAATTAGATTTTTTTCTAAGTCTATAGAAATTCAAACTGTTTAGACAGCTGATCATGTTCTTAGTAATTCTGGATTGATGTGTTAAAACAAATTTGCAATGTTTCTCGACTAATTATATATAAGGTTATGGCAAATATTGTCATTATTTCTTTAAAAAGTTTTACTTTCACTGTCTTACTGTTCCTGCTTCTCCTAAGCTACGATGCCACTTTGTTTCATTTTGCTGTGTAGTTTATTTTTCTGCAAACCAAGTTAAAGGCTTGTGTGGAATGATGTGGAACATCATAAAAGCATCCCTGTAGACAGGAGGGCACACCATGGTGTATGCCATGTAACTCCTGCCATTTGGGCCGAGATGCGCAGCTGGGAAGTGGTGGCTTTTAATGGGAGGACCAGGAATGAAGATCAGGCCAAAGTGTGAACCCAGCTGTTCATGCCCATAGGCTCACCTCTATGCAGCCTAGAAGAGAGCACATCACACAAGGTTAAACAACAAAGACCATCAATGACAAGACAATGATCTCTTGTCATTGGTGTGTGGCCAAGATAAGGAAATATGTATTTTTAAACAAAAAAAGTGAAAGTGTGATCGTAACTGTCACATGATATTCCAGATCATGTGACACAGCCCTCGCCAATCACAGAATTACAATTCAGCTGCCCATTGTCTGCCCAGCAGTAGGTACATGGCCCATTCAACCCATGAAATAACCACAGTAAGAGATCTTGACTTGTCTGCAGAGAATTCAGTAAGATGAGTAGTAAATTCCACACCCAGGGTTTGTTCCTTTCTCTCTCTCTCTTTCACTCTCTCTACTAGGAATTGAATCCAAGACCTTCACCCTGAGGTACATCCCCAGCACCCCTCCCCTTTTTTTCCAGACAGGTCTTATTAAATCACTAAGTTGCCCAGGCTGGGGCTTGAGTTTGCCACCCACAGGCCTTGGCCTCCCGGAGTACTGGCACTATAGGCAGCTATCTGTTTTGTAAAACCAAGTCTTAGTATAAGACAGTAATAATTGAAGCAAGCATGGCATGTGGTCAGCTTGGGCAGCACTGTGGAAAGGCCACTGGGGACACCAGGTGTGTCTGCCCAGGTCTGGTGTGACTTGTATAATCCTTAGGGGGCAGCTCCCCAGCAAGGCCACTGGGGACACCAGGTGTGTGTTTACTGAGGCGTGGTGTGGATCATACAGTCCTTAAAAGACCTGTTCACAAACCTGCAACTTGAAGGAGGCATCGGGATTTGTGAGTTTTATCACCTGCACAGAGGTCAGATTCAAATGACTGGTTTTAGAACACAGATGAAATTACTCAAATGTTTGATTCAACTTTTTATGTGAAAAATATGGCTTTATGTGGCTTGGCAGGGAAACTAACTTCAGTAATAAGAAACTGACATTTTATCAGGCTTTTAATAATAACTGAAAACCTCCTTTTAAAAATACTCTGATTTCCATATTCTTATGAAAGAGTTAGTCTTTTGAACTACAGATGCCCAATTTGAGAAATATGGATGCATTTTTAATCTTTTCTTTACAGGAATAGTGTTCTTTTCAGATTTGACAAAAAAGAATTTTTTTTTCACAATGAATAATGATTAAACATAAGTTTATATTAAAACAATGGTCTTGACCAATTCAGGGTCTAAAAAACACATCAAGTTTTTAACTGCATGGCATCTGTTTGTAAAGGGTCGTACATAATTGTCAGTGAGCTTTCACAAGTGCTTCTCAAAGATAATGTTTGAATAATCGATTGCCCACATTTGAATAAGTTACGCATGACCAGTGCAGAGTTATAATTGCAATTACGGTGTCGAGCTCAGTAGCGATGAGCTGCATTTGAAGTCAGAGGCTGGTGATAGTGCATAGCTCAGGACTGGCTTTTCATTTCATCTTTAACAAAGAATTCTGAGCAGAAAGAGACGGCTCCAAGCTCAACAAAAGTTCTCAAGTGAAGTTTTAAAGAGTTTCTGTCTGAAGGTTTTTATTTCATTTTATTATTATTAATTTTTTTATATTTAAAGTCTGAAATCCAATCTTGCATGCTTCTGCTCCGGAGAGACAAAGCAAGAGGCTGAAAGTGCCCCAGGTTGGGGGGTGGGAAGGACTCTCTGCTCTCCTGCTGAAGAAGCCACTGTGCTCACAAGGGCTTTCCTGGAGCCATAGTCCTGGAGTGTAAACAACATTTTGCACGGATGGCGGTGGAACAGAATACTTGATAGCTTAAGCCGGTGTGCCTCACTGTGGAGAATGGATTTTCCCTCGGAAATAGATAACCAAATGCACTATGCTTTCCCAGTGAAATGAAAGGGTTAAGAGATATATCTTTTTCTTTTCTCTGAAGGGAGTTTCCTACTCAGAAAAACAATGCCAAAATTTTTGTTTTCACCAACATGTAATAATATTTTTTTACAAAGCATATTCTGAACAATTAATAGTATTGAAAGTGTTTTGCCTGTCAATTAAAGTTAACTGCATAATGTGATCCCATGTTTACTTTCTTGAAAACTTGCAGAATTTTGGGAAGGGATGACAGCTTTTAAAGGTCTAATTATTTTTCTCTTGTAAAAAGATGTCAATGGGTCATGAGTTTATTTTTATATCGTTGAAACTCAGCAAGCAAACAGTTACCAAAATTGAAACAATTTAAATTACAGTATCACTAAAAGCAGTCACTTCTAAGGAATAATTTGTCCTAGAGACACAGATTTATTTGCATTTATTTTAGCTATGTATCTCCAGAACCCCAAATTTGTCCACTTTTGCTACCACCTAACGCTTTTCTTTGACATTCACATTGATGTGTCCTCAAGCAGGATATCGATTTGGGAACTGGGAGATACAATGAGTTTCAAAGACAGAGTTTTAACTATTCTGTCATGGACACTCCAATATAAAGTAGCTTATTGAGTAATGGACTTAGATCTTGCATTGAAACTGGGGACTCACTTAGTTTTGCCCTCTACTTCTAAGCAAATTAAACAATACAGAAATGTTTTTGGAAGGTTTGGCAACATTTTAGACTTAGGTAAAATTATGCAGTCTTGTAAATTGATTTTTGTAAGCTTTTACTCACCTATATAATTTATTTGTGCTGTAATTTAAATAAATTTCCATTTGCTAGTTTCTAATTTCCAAATACAGTTTTTAGATCATCCCAAGACTTTTAAAAGTGAGCCGAAGAGTTATGAACCATTTTCTACTTGGGTTATTGAGGAATTTAAAAATCAAGAGCATAAAAAGATTTGTTTTCTATCGTAGTTAGTTGAATTAACATGAATGTTATTTTTAGATATTTTCCAAAACATTTGAGTATTGTCTTCCCACAATGTAAACTTTCAAATGTGAATAAGAAATAGAACAAATTTGTTTATTGCAGTTATAAGTTGTTAAATAAAATTTGGAACTCATACAATTTGAAGGATAGATAATAAATAATGTTTAATGCAAATACACAGAGAAGTCCAAATTTGATTGATGAAATTTAGTTTTAATATTTTCTTTTTAAAAAGATCATTGGCAGTTTAACACAAACTGCACTACCTTACCTGTAGACTACATGTAAGTGGCTCTGATTGGCTAATCTTCAGAAATAATTTGGGCACGCTAATGGCGTTAAATGTTGTAAGACAGCATTGCTGGGATTTGAACCTGGATGGCCACCAGAAAGCCTCCTGTATTTTAATACAGTGGGGTAACTGTGGAACCGTGAGTCATCAGGAAGTAGGACCTGGCTGAAAGGGGCAGATACTTGCGGCTTAGCCTGGAAATGGGGTGTCAATTTGTGAGACTGGAATATGTGCCCAGGACAGGGCTTTCAGGTGTGTGTTGTCGACTTGTGTGCCAGAGGTGAGGAGGGGATGCCCGTCCCTGGGGTGGGGAGCCCAATGGCAGCTTGGACTAAGTAAAGGAAAGAAGAAGAAACATTGTTGCAGCTTCCTCCTGGGAAAGCTCTAGCCTTGCCCCGTTTTCCAGACTTCCACTCACCTCTGCTTCTCTTGATTTCTGTCCGCAATGCCTTGAGCAGCTCTCCAGCCACTGCCGTGTGATTCCAACAGTGCCAGCCTCCCATGCACGGACTGTGTGAGACCTTCTGAAACTGTGAGGTAAAATAAATCTTTCCTCCCTTAAGTTGTGGAAGTTGCATATTTATATTTCAGCAATGAATAAGTAATTAAGATAATAATTTTTACACATTTAGGAGAAAGTATATACATTTTAAATTTGTTAATGATCTGAGGACAGGAGCATGACCCTCGTAGTGAAATTCTATGTGCCTTCACCCCACTGACTGTACTATGATCTTGGGAAAATCTTGCTTTTCTTGTCAGTAAACAGTGATTACCACAAAGATTACAACCATTTCATCATATGCTTAAATGCTTAGATCAGTAGCTGGCATATGATTAGCCTCAAAAGCATTTGCTGTTGTTTCTGGTTTATGGAGAAGTTAGCACTTAGTTTATGTAAGTATATTATTTTAGTTCCTTTTTTCACTGCTGTGACACATTACTCAACTCCCACAATGAAAGGGAGGAAAGGTTTATTTTAGTTCACAGTTGCAGACATTCTCAGTCCATTCATGGGAAGCCTTCAATGGTGGAAGGTGCTGGTGAGCACCTCACGGCAGAAAAGTTGTTCATCTCCTGGCAGACAGGAAGCAGAGCGAGTGGGAGGAAGGGTGGAGCTGGCGTATGTCCTTCTGAGTCACATTCCAGTGGTCTGCCTCTTCCGGCCAGGGCCCATCTCTGAAGAGCACTGGAAATTAATAGGTCAATCTGCATGATCAGGTTACCTTCCAAGTGGGACATTAGAACATTACAGATCCAAATTGTAACGTGTGTTTGTTCTTTGAAGCAGTGCCCTCTGTTTAGAAATATTATAAGGAGTAGTACTTTGAATAAAATCCTATAAGGATGTGATCTGAGATCTTTCACTGAGTTGGGTAATTCTTCCCCTCAATATACAAAATATCTGTAAGACTTTTTCAATGTAAAGAATCAGGTTAAGACCCAAAGGGACAAAAGATAAGACTTCTTCTAGTCTTGATCAAACATCGTGTAAATATATTAGTTTACATTTATCCAAATATTTATTGAGCACTCACAATTACAGTGTAAATAGATCTTTACCATGTTAAATATATGCAATATGCAATCTTTGATTATGCCACTGCATACAGTTTTAAAGTCATAATTATTTAAATGATTCCTACAGGCTTGTGAGGTGGTGGTCACAGTGTCTTTTTGTTATAATAGAAAGAAGAGTGGTGTGGGAAGTGACGAGGGGACCGTGGCGTGAGAATGTTGGCACACGGATCTAGACTGCTCTCCTCTAGAACATCTGCTTTTCCCCAGATTCCGTGTTTCTGTCACAGATGGCTGATTTGGACCAGAGGTGTGTGCTGTGACTGAGGACACTGGAGAGTGGCCGTAACAGTGTGCCCAAACTGTTAGAGCTCAAGTTAAGTTAAGTGAGTCAAATATAATGTTACAAGTAACTATTAGGTATGAAATAATAAATGATGTTTTTTATTTATTAGTGATCATAAGTGATCTTAAGGTTTTTTTGTTTGTTTGTTTGTTTTTTGAGGCAGTGTCTCCTTCTGTAATCCTGGTTGGTCCTGAACTCACTCTGGAGCCCAGGCTGGCCTTGGACTCCTGGCAGTCCTCCTGCCTCAGCCTCCTGAGTGCTGGGATGACAGGCGTGCACCACCATGTCCAGCTTATGTGGTGCTGGGGAATCGGCACTTGATTAAGTGCTGGCCTAGCACTTTAACCACCTGTTATAGGCTGAAATCAAGAGACTGCCAAACACCACTGGGGGCAAGGTAAGGTTTCTTTATAAAGGCTGGGCTGATGGATTTTGGCCAGGCTGTCCCTGAACTCCGAGTCTTTTTTTTTTCATAGAGCAGCCCCTAGCAAGCTTAACAGAAGGCTTTTATTGGTGCCTGTGGGGCAAAGGTGGGGTGATTTTATATCATTATTCTTAGTGGGCTTGTTACTAATTAGAGGCAGAAATGAGGCAGTTGGTAGTTGGAGCAGTTTAACAGAAGACAGCATGGTCACACAGTCTTAACTACAAAATGGAGTCACTTAAGTATCACAACCTGGTTACAGAAAATTAACATTAATGTGGGGTTACAGAGAATCACAAAGCTACAAAAGTATACCTGTAAAGTTTAGATTTTAATGGCAATGTTACAGTATCTGTGTCAGTAGCTGTGCTAGATTTTAAATATGAATTATTTAATCCGGATATTGACCACTTTACACCACTTACGAAGCCTTTAATGGTGCTTCACAGCACCTGATAAGATATGCGTTCCTATGGCCAGTGTATTGGTCTGAAGTCCTCTGGGTTAGAATAATAAGACTTTCTACTTAAATTATTTCTAAAATAGAATGCCCTGCCTTAAAGGATTTTTTTCCTACCATCATTTTATGGACTTTCAGAGGGTATAACTGGTGAATTAAGCTAATGTTTTTCCCCAAAGTTATTATTTCTATTAGTATGTATTTGTGATACACAGTAGTTGCATGAAACTTCACGCACTGCTCTAGGTGTACTTATGTATCCCGTAGTCATCACCATCCCTTCCTCTCCCCTCTCTCCTCTCCCATCTGACCTTCTTCCACATCCCTCTCCCTTTCCATGTTGACAGTGGGTCACTGATAGAATTATACTCAAATCATAGCTTTGAATATTTCCCTACAGCAATTTTTTTTGAAGATGATCAAATTGACAGCATTTCTCTAGAGACTGGAAAGGGATTAGACAACATACGACCTCCTGAAACAGTCCTGTAGTCCAAGATAGAGTTCCATTGAGCACTTCTGTTGCATGTACTTTAAAATAATTTCAGAAGATGGTATAAACTTAATCAAGAAATTATTTGATGAAAAATACACTGGGCAATCCATAGTGGTAATTCTAATTAATTAACTAATTAACTTTTAATTCTTTTCAATTAAACATAATCTACTTAAAATACAGTAAGGTAAACATTTATTTTATGTAGTACTGATGTTTATTCTTTCTGTGGTCAGGTCCCTGTAATGCTAAATGACACTTCATGTTGTTATGATTAATTTTTCCTAAAAAACATGAAGTAGTACACATGTGATTTTTCAAAAAGATTTACTCTTATTTACTGGCTACTATTTCTGAAATATGTAATAGGCTTATGTAAGTGTATGCTTTCTAATTTGGGGAAACTTCACAAATGTGTATCTTAAAATAAACACGATGCTATTGTTTTAAGGAAGTTTTCATCATGGTTAAGAACATGGGAACATGGGTTAATTACCTTGTAACGCCATTATTTGGGTAAAACAAACTTGATTTTTCTGAAGCTTCAGCTTACCTGTGTGTGAAGTACAATTCCAAATAACTGAGTGCACACTCAGTAAGTATTAGCTATAATTATTATTAAAATTGTGGGTGCTGCTCCCTTATAGACCACTGCAGAGGAAGTGTGGCGGGTAATGACTATCAATTCCAAATGTGACCATATAACTTTTGATTTAATACAATCCCTTGATTGTAGAGTCACGTGGAAAAAATTGTTATGTTGTTTCTTTAGAACTGCATATAATGTTTACATAGTTATTTCCTAGCCAGGGTACAAAACCACCCAGCCACAGAATTACTAGGGTCTCAGTGGAGACATATAAAAGACGTTAGCAACAGGTGCGAAACAGCTGCAGGTCCATTTCAATAATGATGGTGGATGGATTTGCCCTCTGTGGGTTCTCATTCATTTTGAGCTGACTCTGACACATTTAGCACACAAAGGAAATTTAATAGAAGTACACTTTTGTGGGTGAGGGAAACTTCTGCACTAAGAAGTGTGCATGTGGCATATACAATAATAATGGACTGTCATAATCTCGTTTATTCTTTAAGATGACTCTGGATTGCAGTATCAGTGTTGGCATTGAATGGGAAGTATGTGCTAAGATGCACAAATTAGTTCCATTAGCAAGAAACACGGCTTTGTAGTGAAATGTGATTCAGGTACCACGTTAGGCTTTTAAAATTCCAAGTGGCTTTCTAAGGATGTGTAATTTCTGTGGTGATCCGATTGACAAGGCTGGTCACAGTTTGATTTTTAAACAACTGTTTTCCAGTTCAATCTGAGGTTTTCTTCAGTCTGTCTCAGTAGAAGATATAATTGCTGCCAATCGCAAGAGTGTTTATAAAGTGTGAACCTAGGCTGCTGGGGAGTGGGACAGGCACAAAAGAAGCGAAATGAAAAGCTCCCTGAAGAGCTTTCAATATAATTAAATCCATAAGATGACTTAAATAACGTGTACGTGGCAAGCCTTGTGGACTTGAGAGAGGGATGTTGGGCGGAATGACATTATGGAACCTGGAAGATCATTCTTTTCTGGGAGAAGAGAGATTATTAGTTTTCGATATACTATATTTCACAGAGTGGGGGAGGTTATCCTGGAGGGATACCAGGGGAATGTGGCTGCTAACCCTGCTCTCACTCTGAGGGTCCCCTGGGCCGATGGCTCTGCACTTCACCTAATATATTATCTGTGGTTAGAGTGATTCTTCTGTGAGAGCGTACGCTTCTGCCTCAGGCTGCTAAGTTCGTTATTTTTCTCTCCTATGAACATAGATCAGTAATAAGGTCTATTGGTTTGGTTTGGCTTTGGCTCTTTGGTGCAGTCCTGGTCCTGGTTCCATTGGTGTAGTCCCTCTGATGATTGCCGCCTGTTCCCTAACACCCAAATTCTCAGTTGTTTCAGACTCTGTGCACGTGAGTGCCCCTAGTTTGCTCCAGGATGCTAGCCCCCACTTAATGCAGAGTGCACCTGGGAGAGGGTCAGGCTGTGTGGTGTGGGCCTGGGCTCTTTGCCTGGGTGAGGGAGGGGGTGCAATGAGTCTGTAATTGCAGGAGCCCAGGGATTCTCTCATCCTTCCAGCTGTTGTGGGCATGATGACCCCGCCCACTAAGCTGTCAGGCAGATGTTACCTTTCTTACCCCAAAAAAGCTGGAAAAATTTCCTGACATTTCAAGATTGGTTAAATTATGTTTCCCAAAGATAAGGTATGATTTATTTCTTTTAAGGTCTTACTTGTGAGTTTGGAAAGACTTCCAAATGAGACAGAAAGGTAGGCTTTGTGGAAATGGGAAGGAAATAGGAGGTCTGGGGAGAAAGAGGTTTACTGGTGGGAAGGGGAAGAAGCACTCTTAACCTGTGATATATGTATGCATCACTTTCCCAAGATGAATGTATTTGTTATGTGTCTGATACCTATTCTAATAAAAAGATAATAGTTGTGGCAAAAAGATTTATGCAAAGTAAGACCTAGGGGACTAGGTAGACACAATAGGTCCAGGTTTCATAGTCTCCTTGCTGGAACTGTTCTCAAAAAGATTTGTGGAGTGGAAACATTCATCTTGTTTGAATCTCAATGCGTTTTAGTGTTATTATCCTCTGTGATATTTCACTCCATCTGAACCTTTCGTGGAACTGGCTGCCTTTGTCCATTTGTGCTACCGTTCCAAATGCCTTAGGCTGCATGGTTTGTGAACAACAAGCATTTGTTTCCATATTTCTGGAGGGTTGAAATCCAGAATCAAGGCTGTGATAGCCTGGGCATCTGGTGAGGGATTTTTGCTCGCAAACAATGACTTCTTCCTGTGTCTTCACGTGGTTGGAGAGTCTAGCTGGCTCAATTAAGTCTGTTTTGAAATGGTCATATCTTAGTTATTGTCTTGACACTGGGCAAGGTGCCGAACACCCACATCTGAAGGGAGAAGAGGTTTATTTTTTATTTTGGCTCATGGTTTTAGTCTATATTTGGCTGACTCCAACACAGCAAGGGCGTGGTGGAAGGACAGGAGAAAAACCGTCCAGTGCACAATGTCTGAGAAACAGAGAGGGAAGGGTGGACCCAGGCACAAGAACACATGCTTCCGTGTCATGCACTCAGCGACCACCCAACCCCAGCCAGCCCACCTCCTAAGAGCATACAAAACTATCAATGTGAGTCCTCCGAAAAGCACAGTGTACTTATTGTAATCTAGTCATGTTTCAAACACATAAGTCTTCTGAAGGATATTTTAGGTTTAACGCACAAGAATCACACACACATCTATGAAGACCTTGTCATCATGACCTGATCAACACTCGAAGGCCTCGTGGATGTAGGTTTCAACATGTGAATTTGGCTGGCGTTAGTGTATCTGCAGATGCACCACCAAGCTCAAATCCTTTAAGAATTCACTTGGCGGCACTATTTTATCCCGTGGCCATTATCTGTGAAAGTTCTTCTCCCCTTCACCAGTGTCTTTGTAGGACTAAGTTTCCTACAATAGGAAAGGTGACACAAACGTTTGAGGAGCTTTCTGTGGTTGTTATTGTGGTTTGGGACTAACAAGAATAATTATTAATAATGTTCGACATTTTCTTGGATCTGATGACTTCTATATACGTGTATATTTTTTCACAGATAAATGGTCTTTTAAAATATTTTTACAATAATATTATCTATGCTTTCCTATTTCCACATAATTCACTTGTTATGACCTCAATGTGTTGTTATTTTTATTTCAGTTACCATTAATAGGTCATTTATATCTGTCTGTCTGACTACACATCCATTGTCTGTCTACCTGCCTTCTTACCTATCAGTCTGTCTCCTTTGCATTTATCTTGAGAGGTTTGATTGACACCAAGAGCTGAAGAAACATGCTTTCAATCAGCCTATTATATTATGGAATATTAACTTACTGATATAATACTGAACTTTGATTATAATTAAAACATCAGGAAGTAGTTTAAAGGGTAATGTGAGCAATGCCATTACTGTCAGTGTCATAAAGCCGATCATACTTTAATTTCATTTCTGAGAAACTCCTTCATTAGGAATCGTCTGATATGAGAACTTGCACATTTACCCTGACATTCAAACTAAAATTTGACAAATACACATTAGTTTTCCTAACCTGCCGTTCTGATCTGTACTGATGAAACATAAAATGTTGTCATCTAATTAAGTAATGTATTTTCTAAGTAACACAAGTTGGAATGTTTTTCACTTTTGGGTAGTTTATTTTTGCTGCCTAATTTAGAAGCAGAAGAGGATTCATCTGCTAGAGTGTTAGAGAAAATGGTAACACAAGGCTGCAGGACACTTGACGGTATCGTGATGCAGCGTTGATTTTACTTTATAAATATCTATTAGTAAAACCAACTACGTGATAGACAGCTATTGATAATGCTGTCAGGATTTCACCAAGAAATGAAGATGGATTAAAATTCTATATTGTAGTTTTATATAGAGAAAGTACTTACATAATAAGCTGATAGTCTTGATTTCCGTGACGTTGGATATTGTTTAATCATAATCTACATCTTTTAGATTGAACTGTCCAATTCCAAATTGCAAGTGAACATTCAGAAAGGTGCCCTTGTATAGTCTAATTACTTTCTAAATTTAGACGCACTATCTTCTCTTAAGCAGACTGGAAATATTACTATTTAATTTATTTAGTATTAAGATCTCCTTAAGACTGGAGACAAATGAAACTTTAAAAAAATCATACAAATGCACAATGTATGCCCTGTGGCTTTAGTTCCTGAGAGCTAATGAAAATATTAATGTTAAATAATTTTAAAACAGGAATCATCCACAGATTAATTGAAGACTTCAGCTAATTATTCTGAAGATTTTATTACTCTGGGCAGACAAATGGCTATCAGGTAAGCCTGTTGTGGCTAAAGAAAGACTATAGTCGTCTTGCTTGGGCTCTTTAGAGGGGGTCTGTTATATCAGCTGGTTATAGTACTTCTCATTTGTTGGCTAGTGAAGCTATGACACATAAAAGCTAGCAACTTATTTTGGCCAGAATTTTTTTTTAACCTTTCTTTTTATAGTAACAACAAAGATTATCAAGGAATACCTCTTCTGGGCATTTTCCCAGTAAAGTTAAAAACAACACATAACAGAGATACATGTATACCCATGTTCACAGCAGCACAAGTAACAATAGCTAAAATGTGGAAGTCACCAAAGTACCCAGGAACAGACCAATAGATACACAAACTGTGGTATTGATACACAATGGAATACTACCCATCAATAAAGACAAACAGGTTGGAGGCTTTTGTAGGTAAATGGAGGCAACTTGAGACCATCATGCTTAGTGAAGTGAGTCAGAAGCAGAAGGTGAAATGTTGAATGGTTTCCCTTATGCTAGAAACCCAGATCACAACTATTTTGTAGAACTTAATGTGAGCAATAATGGGAACTGGAGGGGATAAGGGGAGGACTGGAAAAAAATAAGATATTGATTTAGATCCTCAAAACTTGATTTGGGTCATCTCTGGGATATGATTGAAATTCATGAAAATTTAAACTGTATGTTATCATATGCATTGATTTTGAAAAAAAGAACAACTTTTAGGAAGCCACTTGGAAAATTAGGTTATGATAATTTTTAGTTAAGGATAGTTCTTTAGGATTAAGTTTAAGGTAGAGGAAAATTGACAGGTCAAATGTAGAAACAGTTTGAGCCCAGTTCTAAGAGATGACAAAAATTAGTGAAATAATAAAAAGAGTGCAAAAAACTTTGGAAGATAGAGAGGTTACAGGAAGAACGGAGAAATGGAGGGCAGGGCGTCTGTGCTCTCCTCAACTGAGATACCTTTGCATCCTCTGGCCCACCTCTCCTCTGAGTATTCTTTAAAGCCCAGCTCAAATCAAACAATGCCACTTATTCTGCCTCTCTGAGCAAAACAATAGATTTGACATTTGCATGTTCACTACACCTGGAGCAAACTCTATTTCTGGCTCCTGAAAATTTTTAGACTTACTACTTTATTAGGCTGTCTGTATTGGGTAAGGCTCTGTGGAGGAACAGGATGGCTAGAACCCCTGAGTCTGCTCCAACACTCATCCCTCAAAGGTGAACAGAGGATGCAAAGCAGCCAGGCTGGGGCTCTCGGGGGAGGCTGGGCCGAGCAGGAGGGCTCGGTAGCTGGTAGCTTTCCCTTATAGGCTCATTAATGTGATAAGTAGATGTTCCCTGGAGAAGCCTGAGGAGCTGGAGGCTGCGCTTTCTTAAGGAGTGGGAATTAGGATCGTTCTCACAGAAACGCTCATAGAAAGCATTTAGATATGATGGAATGAACCATCAGAATATGGAAAAGCAAAATTATATTTTATTTAATTCTGAAGCAGAGGGCATGGGGTGAGTTAAACTAAGTTGGATCTAAAGTTGTTTCCATACTCAGGTGATCAAGTTTGGCCCATAGTAGTCTCTGTACCCAGGGACCTGCACCACACAAACCATCTGTTGCCTAACCTAATAATCCACCCTCCTAACTAGCCAAGTCGCATCTGATTACTGCTGAACATTCAGCCAACCAAGGGTTGAAAGTTGCCAAGGGCTGATCGTCTAAGGCACATGCCGGCTGAAGCTGACCATGGTTTTCTTGAATGTCCCTTTTTGTCCTCTGCCCACAAATATAATCTGCACAACTTGGGGGTGGGTGAAAGGTTTTTAACCATTTTCCACCTGGACTGCCCTACTGCCCATTCATTCTCTATTTACGATCAAAGCCAATTAAGATCTGCAAAACAATCTCTGATAATTGTCTCTTTTTTTGAACAAGGGGTCTTTATTTGAAAACAAAAGATGGGGGGTAAAAGCTCCCGCTTTCTGGGAGGGAGTTCCAAGTGCACTGCTCCTTGGTGATTTTGACTTTTAAAACATGCATGGGGTTCACAGGCAGAAAAACCTATCTTGAATTCTAGATCTACCACTTACTAATTTTCCAAAATTAGTTTACCTCATCCTAAAAATGGAGTTAAGAATACTTGCCCACTTGTAAGATTCATATGGAAGTATACGGCCTTACAAAACTGTACAATCCAGACCTAACTAAGCCTTTCAGGAGAGATCTGAGCAGTGGTTTTCTAATCGAGGTGTGGAGCTCTTCTCAGTTTCATCTCTCTGGAGTCCTAGGATTAAGAGCTAAGGCCTGGCTGAGTCCTGTTGCGGTGGCGTGTTGAAGAAGTGGGTTCTTCTAATTAACTCACGATGGCAGCCTCCCAAATCTGTCCATCTTCAAGATCATAGGGGTTTCATTTTCATTCTGCTGTGATAGAGGGGAGTGGGAGAGGGATGATCAGCATTCCCTGCCATTATGAGCTTCTTAATTTCTCTACTGTAATTTTCCAAGCGCTTCCTTGGAATGCATCCAGGAGTTTATAGAAGGGATCATCTCCCATTTCGCACTGCCACAGACCGTGAAACAATAACAAATCTGAGATAATGAGAAGTGCAGCTTATGCAAACGCACGTAAGTACCAAGCATGCTACAAGCATGAGCAGTGATTTCAACTGATGGGCAAGCACACCCCACCAAGCCACGGCAGATGCATTCAGCAGAAGTGGCTCTTGCAAGGTGAGTCAACGCTAGGCAACTTGGCTGTGTCTAAGTTAGCATGCTGATTACCTCGATCGTTTGTTCAATGAAGCTGTATGAAGCCCTTGCACCACTCTAAAACCCTGGCTCTGGAAGAGGGTATGTTTTATCACCCCAATTTTGCTGAAAGTCTCCAGTTTCTCTGGTCTCTACATTATTTTCCCTTCAAGGTCATTTATTTGCTAAAATGTATTTATTTTTAATAGGGTCAAAGTTTCTATTTCCATAGTGATAGTAAAAGCTGGTTTACTTACATTTTACCAACTGCTAATTTTTATTATATGACACATGTCAACTTCATTCATGAACCAAAAATTCCTACATAATCCTTTTATACGATGCCCAGGAAGGGTGATTTTTATGCAGGAACTGATACGAACCTTACTAAAGGTGTACACATTTCACTCCAGTCAACTTTGAGTATTAAATGCACATTGCAGTCATTCTTTGAAATCTGGATTAAGTATATAACGTCTGCAATGAAACACGGTCTAAGTCAAATATACAGTTTTCCACAAATCTCATTTTCAGTCATTGACAGCTACCAAAATATGTCTTTCACCTATCATTTTTCAGCATTTATTGAGAAAAAATTGGTAATTCTTAGTACACAACAGTGTGATGTAAACAAGGACCGTGGACGGCCCACTGATGTCTTCTCCGTTCACGTGAAGCCAGGGAGGCTCACAGAGTTTGTGTAACCTGCCCCACGCTATTCCACTTGTGCATGCAGAGCAGCTCCAGGCTTGACCTATGACCACATTTACTGAATATACTGAATATACTATTGTTATTTTACCCCCAATTATTCCTCATTAGTATGAGTTTGTGACTCACAATGGTTGCAGTCCATCTGAGGAATTCATACGTACACATACGATTCTTTAATCACATTTACTTCTCTCCCCCTTCCCACCCTCTCATCTGCTCCCTAAATACATGCCCCTCCCTCTCCACCAAACCCACCTTCCTATTTCCTACCATCACGATTTCATTTTTTTACTTATTTCTACTTTGGTGTTCTCATATTAGAGAAGCCATGTGATAGGTAGCCGTGTGTGTTAGTTTTATTTCTGTAAGCTGGTGATCTCAAGGTGCATCCATTATCTTACAAATGATTCTAATTCATCTTTCTTTATGGCAGAGTAGCTCTCCTGCCTCTACAAAGTTTGGATGTATATTTGGGGACAATTTCTTTTTTCTTGTTTTATCCCCATTTTTATTAATACATACATGCTATACATAATGTTTACAGTGAACTTGAGTATTTTGTGCACATATGTGTCACATCAACTTTACAAGTCCCTCCCATTTTTGGCCCCCCACAACCTCCCCATTCTCCCTATCTCCCACTGTTAAACCCATTTGGTTCTATTGAATGCCAGTATCCTGGGTTTCCTATTGGAAAAACCAGGTGATATTTAACATATTCCGTCTTCTGTGTCTGACTCCCTTCACCACTCAAACCACCACTCTTTAGCTCAGCTTCCCGCTCTGAGAATGGGCTGTAGTGGCCAAATCGAGATGCCTCTTCCTTGGGTCCAGCAGAGCCCTTTATAGGACAATTTGCCAAAAATTTTTTTTCTAATCTTAGTATATCTTTGTTGAGATTCTTTAACATGGAAACAACTTCTTAAATAAGATCTATGACCTGGTTTGACAGATTTTCCGATTGTATTACATTAAAGAGAGATACCCAATACATAATTTAAAGAAAAAATGGGTCTCTCATATTATCATATAAACCATAACAGCATCAGGTGAAATATATTGTTTTAATTTAATTAAAATGTTTTCAAAAAGTTGCTTACTTGCATTATGAGAAATAAGCAATGCTCAGGTACTGTTTGAGCAAAAGAATGAATATTGTGTTTCTTTACATTAGAATCAGTTGGTTGTTTCATTTTTTAAATAGCAGATAATTATCGGTAAGCTCTTTTTTCTTTTCATGCTTTGAGAGTTTCAGCCTTACCAAAATTTTATTGTATATTTAAGGTACATGTTACAAAATATATATCAGATTTGTGTTAGATTATTTAAGTATAATTTCAAACTTTAAATAAACCCTTCAAAATATCATAAAATACACATCATTTAGTAATATTTGCCAATTAAAAGAATTCTGTTTCTTTTGTATTACTCTGAAGTTTGGGAGTAATTCTTTAGAAATGTTTGCTTTATAATTACCTAAGCACATTGGTAGGAGGACTTGGGCTAAATATAAATCTGTCGGCCTGGCATTAGAAGTTGCCACATATGAAGGGACACGTGAGCATCCAGGAGGAGCCATCTGTGCATCTGTGCTTCCGTTCTCAACACGAGTGTCTCTGCATGGGGCAGCGCCTCCTATCTGGTCTCTACTGATTTTACTTTTCTGTCATAACAGTGAGCCCGTCATCACTCCAATGTGCCGTTTCCAGATCTTCATCCTGGAAAGCCTCTTTATTGTTTAACTGCTAAATCTGGACAGTGCCTTGCGATGACACCAGGCATTCTTACCGACCTCTTTCAGCCCACCTGTTTCCTTCTTTCTTTATCTAACCCTTTCCTCTTTAGAGCTACAGGTTTTTACTCCCACAACAATCTCAACAGACTTTCTTCTTACCAACCAAATAAATCTCCCAAACTGGTTTAATTCACTTACCCATTTTCTTGTTCCTTAATCTCAGACTTTGGCCACCAGTATGAAGGGTGTGGCTATAAAAATTCATGGTCTTCAGCTTCATTTGGACCTTCCTCAATGCCGAGCAAACCTCTTCTTTGCTGTGGCCATAAAACTGTGTAGGATTTCTCATCTGTGGCTTCCATTGAAGTGTAGGGCTGCTGCTCTGGCTCTGTAGGGTCTGCAAATGCAGCTATGAAAAGACACTCAGCCTGAGTCCCAGGGACTCCCACTTCCTTACGAGAACCCTGACCACAGCTCAAGACTTTTGTCAGAGTAGGTACCAGTGGTCAAGGTAAATAGGGGAGCAGTGGCTGGTTGAGAGCTGGGGAGCCCGCAGGGTTGCATGTGGACGAGACTCAAGAATATAATGTTGAGAAAAGAAGAAAAATCACATACAATACGGTCCTCACTCTGTGGTCCCTTTCATGGGAAGGTGGCCTTTGGTCGTGATCCAGAGGCTCTGTACTTTGATCTTTATGATGCTGCAGTATTAGATACAGGCTGTGCGGGTGGGAGATGTAGGAAATGCTAAAGATGTAGGTATTGGCTCAAAGTACAATTAAAGATTTATGCACAGGTTTGAAAGGAGGACTCACATAAATTAAATAAAACGATTTTGACCATAGATTCCACCTAAATTGTGAAGAAATATTTCTTGTCCGCTTTCTCCTGATTTGATACGTTAGTCTACTTTAGATTTATTGAGCTCCTTTTGGGATATAAAACCTTCTATCCTTTTTATTTTTCTTTAATTTTTATTCTCATATACATCTACAATTTTTTCTATTCTTGAGAGTTCCTGGCTTTGCTTTTGGTCTTAACTCTTATCCAACCCTCTATAATGTCTGATATGAAATATGATCACTTTGAGTAGGCCCCATTGGAGCGGCTCCTTATAAAAGGAATTTATGTGGTTATAAATACATCACTTAGGTTTAAGCACCCAGCTTAAACAACTCCTGCTGCTACCCTGGGATTCACAACTCACTCGGAGCCCTGTGTGTCACAACCTGGGAATCAAACATGCACAGCACATAAAAGTGTCTAGCCCAACAAACTTTTATTTATCTCTCAAAGTGATTGAGTTTTAGTTGACTAAATGAACACCAGGAGCTTATTATTTTTTCACTAAAACATTCACTTCCATTGTTCCTGACATGCACTGCATTCGTCTCAAAGTAAGAGTGGTGCTGTTGTTCTCAGAAGAAAGAGAACAATGTGTGTGATGAAAGGAGGGAGGATGCGGAGCTCGCACGTATTGCACTGTGTGAAAAATGACCCTGGCGTGGGCAGCTGTTGCGTTCAATTTTTCCTGGAGAGACAAGAACAAATGTTGATTCACCCCCAGAGAGGGCACAGATGACAGATGACTGCGATAACATCAAAGTCCAACTTGAAGAACCAGTGAGTTTGTGGGGGTCACTTCCAGGAGTGTGGGTGACTCAGCAGCAGATGCACCCCGGAAAGCCCAAGCTGCACCCCTGGTGCCCACTACGTGACTTGCAGGTGCTGGGCTCAGGGTGGAGTCTCCTCTCTGGTAACTGACCACTGTTTCTCCCTCCTCGGGGACAAGGTAGATTTTACACGGGAGTAGCTTACTGCCTGAGTCTCGTGGTCCTCCGTCTTCACCTCCAGGAGGGAAGTTTCAGTTCAGAGAATCTTGTTGTGCAGTACAGAGCACAGGTTATCTTAAAGTTCACCACTTGCCTTTTACAGTCTTTCCTTCACCTTTGAAGAAAAATACAATCAAGACACTGGAGCAAGAGTCATCAAGTATGTGGAAAGAATTTTGAACATAACTTAAAGCCACCTTTACTATTTTGGTATAAATGCATCAATTTCAACTGAGGAGAAACTTGTGTGATATTCTGAAAGCCGAAAAGCACCAGAAAGAGTTTTATATAGTACTAATAATTATGCTGATTTCTGGCAGCTATCAATTATAACTGATGTCCACTATAATTTTTGTTTCATGTCAATCATTTCTAATTTATTTTCATTTTACAAAGGGAAAGTTATCATGGAATGGATTCACCTGGTTAACACCCTCTTTCACGTGTTTCCTGGTCAGGAATCTACCCCGACTTGTCTCTGTGCTTTGAGGGATTTCCTTGTACACACTTTGGCTGCTCCCACTGCTTTCTCCCTTTTTCTGATCCCCACTCCAGCTTTTTCCGAGAAAGAGAGATGGGAAGGAACTAATTTTTTCTTTTATTTTGCTGAGAGGTCATGAGCATTTTTACATGAACACACAGTTAGTATGGCAAAATAAAAAGTCTGTGCTGCTCTTGAAGCCCAGCTAGGACCTTAAACGTTGGCATCCAAGGCAAATCACAATGTGTTTCATATTTTTCCATACACATGCAAGTTTTAAATACATGTTATTGAAAGCCTTGGTATTAAACATTATGGAGGCATTTTCTTTCGAAGGATATATTATGTCACAGGTATTCAATGTCGCCTAAAATTTTTGTTTTTGGAGCTACACATGATCAAAGGGGGCAGGAAATTGAGGATGTGACCTGGAAGGGGATATGGGTGTGTTCTTGCTCCCAGTTTCTCCCTTCTCTCTCTGCTTTCTGCTTGCTCTGGTTTGGATCCAGACTGTCCCCCAAAGCCCTGTGTGTTTGGGTGTAGAGGTATGGCTGTGGAGCTGTGTATTACTGAGGGCAGGGCCTGGCTGAAAGGGGCAGATGCTTGGAGTTTGATCCAGAGGGATTGTGTCAGTTTGTTGAGATTGCAGGGTGCCCAGGGAAGGACTTTCAGTTGTGTGTTATTGACTTGTGGGGCAGGAAGTGATGGGGAGCACCCACAATGGGTGTGGGGGCCCCCAACTGGCAGCTTGAACTGAGTAAAGGAAGGAAGAAGAAACATTGTTACAGCTTCTTCCTGGGAAGGCCTGAGTGAGGTTCCAGATACTAACTCACTGCTGCTGCATTTGGCCTGTTTCACTTGTCTTCTGTCTGCAATGCTGTGCTGTGAGCAGCTCCAGCCTCTGCTGGGTAATGCTGACATTCCTGGCTGTTCATGAACTGACTGTGTGAAATCCTTTGCAACTGTGAGTTTTGATAAAAATTTCCTCACTTAAGTTGTGGATTTGGATATTCTGCCCCATCCGTGATGAAAGAACTAAGATAGTGGTCAGCGCGTGGTGGATGGTTGACCGTTGCCCTGCCCTTCAGCCATGCTGTGTCTACATCAGAGCCAGCTGCCCATGGACCGAATCCAGTAAAACGGTGAGGCAAATTGAACCTTTCCTCCTTTGCGCTCAAGCATTGGCTGTTTTGCTTCATAGATTTGAAAGCCAACTGATACAAGGGAATTTGAAGTGATGAACACATAGTGTCTTGATACATTGGCAGTCTGCAGTGCGGATGTAGGACAATTCAAGGATGTTGTTGAGACCATTTAGCATTTATACTGTAACAAAGGGTCAGGTTTCAGCCTTTATTTCTGTGTGATGGGGGCTGTCTTACGTTGAAAAGGAGAGGTCAAGCTTTTATACCTCCATTCTGTCCATGATAGGGTAGGTGCTAGGCTACCCCTGAGAAAGAATAACCACTGTGGTAAAGCAACTGTCTTCTGCTGAGCAAACCTCTCAGAGCGTTACTCAGCCAGGAGCACCATGTGACAAAGTGGCCTAGCTGGCACGCCACGGCCTCCACAGATTGTCCATTCTCCTGTCACACTGTGGAACACGTGTGTCCTCCAAAACGTGCTCTGACATAAGAAAGGGGAGCTGTATTGTCCAATACCCAGGGCATGACTAACTGCAAGGGTGGCTGGGAAAGAGAGAAGCACATGTATATGTATTGCATATTAACAGTCTCCTGAATTACAGGATGATATTTGTAGTGCTGGAAAGATGTGTTTTTTTGCAGGTAAAGTTTATGTAATATTCTTCCAAATCGTGGGACTAGGCCATGTCTTTGCATTTTTTTCTGTTCTAGGTTTGCTGTATACAGATGTAATGGGATTTAGAGGAATTTATTTTTTTCATCTGGAACCACAGATAAAAGAAATAGCTCTCCTTCTAAAATTACCACTCATGCCAACTTCCTAAATCACCAGTGATATATGACAGTGATGTTAGGGAATGTTGTAGCAATTTTTGGTGGAGTTGTTCTATTTGCCATATAAAAGGTTGCTTTCTTCTTGCGTAATGGTTCATAAGGTTAGAGGGCACAGGTATGGCAGCAAGCCTAGGGACTCAGTCTTCTTGGGCTGCTTCTACTGAATCCTTGAAAAGTTAATCTTGTTGGACCGTTCCAGTGTGGCTGCCCACCATGTACAAGGTAGGAGAAGTAGAAGAAAAAAGCTATCCTTCTTCTGTCTCAGGACATATA